>CM068958.1:141169240-141184240 GCA_035128595.1 Eptatretus atami
CGTCCACAACTTTTTGAGATATCCTGCACACAATTAGACAGACGACACAGACAGACGGGGTGAAAACATAACCTTCTTCACCTTCGGTGGCGGAGGTAAACTAGCGCAGGTAGACTCTCGGCAACATTCAAATATGTAAGCACACGTAGAAAGCTATGGCAGACAACATTAATGGAAGTACGTATGATGGAGAACATGATGAAAAAACCCCCCCAAAAAACATTTTAATTGATTTAAGCATGAACAGCATCACCTGTAAGTTGTGATCTGGCTATTTCAGATACGAGGACTCGGCTCAATTGACTAAATGCAGGAAAAATTGGAATCGGCGAATCTTTTTGAGGAAATTTTGATCTGATCCCTAAAGGTTCCTCAAGACTTGCGAGGCCAAAATTATTGGCAGTCAAAGGATATGATACATTTTAGAAACCTCTTATACTCTGTGAGATCAGCAATGTCGTTAGACCTTTTCGGGCGTTTGCGTGATAAGGCACTTTCTGCCCCCACGGCTAAAAGCAGGGGGGCGAACCCCCCACTACCATCCCATGCTCCAGCATCCCAGTATGTGACATACTAGTTGTTAAAAATCTCTCTCTCTCTGTCTGTCTCTGTCTCTGTCTCTGTCCTGTCTGTCTGTCAGAGAGAGATCTGTCCAAATATAGTTTCCCATATCGTCCGATTTAATGAACATTGCTTCGCATGACATTGTCATCATTTCTTCTTTAACCTTCACCGACCTGGTGCGATCATTCTTTTCAACTATATAAGCTGCATTTCTTCTATGAAAGCTTTCTTCCTGGTTGTAAGTGGTGATTGTAAGAGATTTAGAATGTGCGACCTTATTACAGCTCATTACAAATTGATGAAATCAACAGGACATTGATTGAGGTGACCTTTACTCTTTTTCTGCGACGAAGGGTTCATGCCTGAAACGTCAGCTTAGTCTTGCTTCCCATGGTGGTCAGCATACTTCAATCAACGTCCTGTTGATTTCATCCATTTGTCTAACTGTCCGCCGGTGCAAATGAACACGAGCCTTCACCAGCGAGGTTGGTTCTTCATTCTATGGCTGATTAGCTTTGGGTGACCACGTACTTGACTCAGTTTTAACTATTCTTACACGTGTGCCTATTTTGAAACTTGTATGCTTTCTTGGTTTGTTTTGCATAAAAAGCCAAGCAATACCAGCAAGTCTGAAACGGCCCAAGTCTCGTGTTGATGAAAACTTTGATCATTTGAACACTGCCCATTTAGGGTGGTAATCTATGGTATAAGCCTGGAAGAAACCATCACTCACTTTCTTTCTCTCTTTATCCCACCACTTTTTAGGCTCTTGCTTTATGACTATGTTCAGTGTTTTCCCCTTTGTGACACCATTTGCTAGACTGCTAGCATTGCTCCACCCAAACTGGGCCAAGCAGGCTTGACAGCTTGACAAACCTACTTGCCAGGTCTGGCCGGACAATCCAGGACTATCTGAGGAAAGAATCCGGCCCAGCCTTGTTCACTGGCTATGTATCAGTGACTATTGACCGTGTTGTAAGTGCAAAGGTCATCAGAAATTATCGTAATTGTTTGAAAATTCAACAAAATATTGCATAGTAAAAGTACCAGGTGTAAAGGATCGAACTGTAAGTGTTTGAATCGACGCATCTTTTGGACCTTTGAAATGGTTCCATGATTAGAGAGAGCACTTATGATAAAATTTGGACTAAACCAGGATTGTGAAAAATAAAAAGTGATATTCACCAAGCCAAAAATCAGATGAAGGAACCTGTGGACGGACAGATACAACCTCGAAAGGAGGATCAAACAAAACAAAAATGAGGATTGAGATTTCTTCACCAGGCAAGTCATGACTCACCCCGAGTGTTATTACGATAATGTGTGTGCAAGTGTGGTTATGCCGATAATGTGTAATGTTTTGGTGATATCATATGTAATTATATGCATCGGTAATGATTGAGAGGAGAGAGAGAGAGACACAGAGACAGACAGAGACAGAGACAGAGACAGAGACAGAGACAGAGACAGAGGACACAGAGACAGATAAAATATCATTTGGGTTTGGTGGTTGTACAAACATCGTACAAAAAGCAACCATCCATGCATAGCTTAAGGGGGTATGATGAAGCCAATCTAAGTTGTGTTCGACGTGGAACCAGGAGAAACCAGAACAGAAGAGAATGACGTCAGCAGTAGCGAAACAACACAGGTTCAGCGAAAGGACAATGTTGAACACACACACCGATATGCGACTGCGCTGACTGCGCCACGATAAGCCTCACCAAAACAGGTAGTTTGTGATTGTGACATTGACTGGGACGAAGCGCAGTTTCATCAGAACTGCTGATTGAAAGGGAGGAGGCAGTTTTTACGTCCATGGGAAATGGCGTTTACAGCGAACGTCTGCACCAGACCAGCAAAAACAAAAACAACCCAAGTTTAAATCCCATGTCCTGCAAACTATTTAAAGTCTTCCCTGTACCTATTTCAATAAACCATCCATAATTCCAGGAACTGTGGGAATGGAACCCAAAATCAAAAAGACAATTTTTTCAGGCCTTTTTATCCCACCCAGTCATCATCGTGTTGTCAAGATTATTATGGTGATCGATGGAAATGCTGATTGAATGAGTTCAATTCCCATTCATGTAAATAAATAATATATATTACAATAATGCATCCGAGTAGCTCAAGTGCTAGCATCTTCTTCTCTGAACTGTCTGGTGCTGGCAGCCATCAGTTATTCTGTTTGCAATATGGATAGTAAAAATTCCATGGTATTATTCACAAAAGTAAACCTTCTGACCAAAGTCCAAATTACCCCGGACGATCAGGCTTATTGAATTACAAACTTGATTCAATAGGACCCTTCCTAACCCATAATCGCACAAGCAGCCACCGAAGGCTCCAGTAATAATTAAAAGTGAAGAACTCGTGTTGTTGGTGACGGCAAGTGTTGATCTGCGTCGGCGGACAAGTAGACTTCAAGTGATGTAATAAACAAGACATTGATTGATATCTGCTAACCACCATGGGAAGCAAGGGGAAGCTGATGTTTTGGGCGTTAACTCTTCATCGGAACAAGAGGGGTTAACGCCCCAAACGTCAGCTTCTCCTCCCTTCCCAACGTGGGTAGCATATCTCAATCAAAAATCCTGTTGATTTTCATCCATTGTTCCATTAATAATGAGCCTCCAACAAGACATTTATTATTATACAAATTTAAATTGGTGATATTTTTGGCTACAGCATATAATTGAGATAATAAATAACTCTAAACAGTAAACAAACGATGAACACATCGAAAAGAAAATTAGTGATCAGTTGGTTGATTAACAGCTTGGTGTGCGCTTTGTGATCAAAACAAATCAAAAAGGTAAATAAACAATCATCCCACTGCTGCAGAAGTCAACAATGGTAGAATGTCTGGCAATAAAACGATCATTATGATTATGACAATTACCATCATGTCCTCATTGCTCACATCCTGTTGCTTTCCGGCAAACTATGGCAACAGATACTTATTCAAAAGAGAAAACAATCCCCCAACCAGAGCTGATTGCATTTCTGCAGAACAACAACCCCACCACATTGGTCCAAAGAGTAGTTTCTACACACTTTAGATATCTTAGAGACTATATATTTATTACGTACGCACATATATTACAGTTTTTGACCTCCACGCCTTTCTCATCCCCCATATTTTAATATTCCCATGTGCTCCATACACACATCTTCACTCCCCTTACTTTCCCCACTCCTTCCATCCTTTCTTACCTTCCTTCCTTTCTACTATCATCCTCCTTTCTCATTATCTCCTAAATGTTATTTTTCTCAATTTTTCCACTGGAGCATGCACAATGAATCGATGACCTCTTATCGGTCTCAATATCATGGACAGGATGCACCTGTAAAAGGGCTCACCTGGAAGGGCTCCTCCCCTCTGCCCTTACAATTATTTCACTTGATCGTCATGCGAGATATCACTAGACAATCAGCAATCGCATGTCTTTTGCTTTCACTCGGCAATTAATCCGAGCCGCCATACTTTTCTCCGCCGGTTCTGTATTAATCCCTGCGACTCAGTGTTTAGTTATGGCTCCGAAGAGAAAGGTAACATTTTCGGGATCGTGTCCTACAGCAAAGCGTAGAACAATCCTGCACTATTTCACCAGGTAGTTTCAATGTTTCAGTGGCTACATCGTCCATTATTATAATGAATGATCTGATGATCCACAATGGCGAGTTTAGGTTCAGTGCTCGGGGTCATTTCACCACATTCTGTGTTTGTCCGTTCGATATTTTCATTGATTTGTATGTGTCGGAAACATTTTGTGTATTGACATTGTTGTTGTAAAGATTCGTCGCAAAGATTCCAAAATCTTCAGCTTTTCTTTCGAATCAGTTCGTGACAGGCCTGAGGCCTTTTCGTGAGCCAGCTCTATATTCCCAAAATTTTCCTGTTGAGAAAGTGAATCTATGGTCGAACACTGCTAGCTTGAGATAGATTAACCGTTTTTTCCTCTACGATTACATTGACTCGAATAAGGCTTGGTGGTATATTTCAAAATATGAGAAGAACATCTTAACCTAACGTGAACCCCCTCGAAAGAAATTTCTGGATCTGCCCCTGATATGATCAAATGAAACACAGCACAGTATAGAGTTGACTGCGTCGGAGTGGCGACCCGTCCAGGATTGTGCCCAATAGCCCAGAGGAGATTGCTTCGGCAGCACCGATGCTCTGTGAAGAGTACGGTCCCAATGGATGGATGGATATAGTGAGGTCCAAGAAAGTGTTTTGAATGAACCTGTTGAAATGGTTTCAGATTATATCAAACAGTTTCGGTGCTGACAGGATGGCCTTGCGGTACGCACATTCGTACCGAACTCAGGCTAGAGATTCGAACTCCAGCCTGAGTTTGAATCCAGACCCAGCTATAAACTCTCGTCCCGGTGCTTCACAGGCAGGACGATTCATCAATGTGTGTGCAGTCCCCTCCGATGGATGTCCAACTGGCATTAGTTGGTGGACGTTAAAGATCCCCACAGTGTCCTTCGCAAAGAGTAGGTGAACTCTCGCTGGCACCATGGCTAAGTTACAAATTCCTGCCCTAACTACTGAGCTGCGAAGGCAAGGGCACGCCACCCAGTATAATCCTCGCCAAGAAACTGCTTTAGCAGTGCTGGACGTCCCTTCGGGCAAAACACCAGAATACGAATACAATACAGTCTGGCTTGTAAATCAACTACGTCGAACGAAATGTAGTTTTAGAGCATTTTCAAATGACTTATTCTGTAAATTCTATTCCAGAAGTTATTTCAGGTCGTCTTTCTGCATCGAACACGTCTTGTGTGTTTTTTTTTTCCACCGACGTGTCGGCCTTGAGGTTAATGGGATTTTGATGAGGGATTGTAAATAATAATCCTGTTTTTTGCCACCTCAGTCGTGCATGCGTGGGTAGCAATAATAAGGCAGTTTTCATGTTTTGTTGGTGCTGTGCCATCATCGATTCAAATGTTACTACTGCCATCGTAGTTCCATGAAGGAGAGATGCAGCCCGCTCACTAAAGCAGGTTGTCTGATCCGTTTAGGAGGACATTGAAGATCTCATGATACAAGGTACACAGTAGTTGGATACATCTACATATGTGCCTTGTACTCGTCCTTCTCTATGCGACGTGTAGTATAAATGCCGAGACATTCTATATTCACGACTGAATTTAAAGTAATTGTAGACAAGAGGAAAAGGGACAATAAGACCAAAAAGATAAATCAACAGACAGTTTTAGACTTGTCAGCTTAGTGGTTAAGGTGGCTGGCTTGGGACCTTAGGGTCCTGAGTTTGAGCCCCTTTTTTGCGGTTGAATTAACAACAGGTGGGGTTGACTCAGCTTGTCATCCTTCCAAGGTTGGCGAAATGAGTAACAGTGTACTGGGGTAATAACCATTCAGGGTAACCTGTGTCGGAGTGGTGACCCGTCCAGGACTCTACTCTTGCCAATGAAACTGCCTCAGCAGCCCTATGTGCCTTTATGGCACAAAAGGAATGGTATTATTATTATTATTGTTATTATTATTAGTTGGACTTGTCACGAAAAATAAAATTCAAAACGTATCGTCATACATTGAGCAAATAATAATAAATAAATCAGCGCTTTGTCATATTGATTGTAATTTTTGTTTTTTGTTTTTGTTCTACGTTTTTCTTATTGTTCGAGTGTCTGAATTACATTATTGTGTACCTGTTGTTTTGAGAGCACGATGAGAAGGCCACTGTTTAAAAATAACTTTGTGGGAGTTCCCTCTGTTGTTGACTTTGTGTTGCGGAAGGTCTTCTCTTTGGAAGGCAAACAGCCATTGGACAAAGTGTACTATGTGACATTGTTTACAAGTTTTGTAAAAGTTTTTGTCATATTTTTAGTTGACTGCCATCAATGCTGTTGGAACCTTCTCAACAACAACAATATGTATGATCAGAATAAAAGATTTTTAAAATTCCTTCAACGGCTGCTCTGAGTTAGTAAGACCAAAACAAATGTGCCACGGGAGGTGGGTGACTCTCGAACAAGTAGAGTAGGACTCACACACACACACACACACACACACACACACTTTGATGGAATTTGATTGTAGAGATAAGGTATATAGAGGTGACTTGGTTTTCTAGGTAACGGTCACAGGTTTACTTGGAACTTCACATGAAATAGCAAGGTATGATAGGGTGACGTGTCAGGGTGACTAGTCTATCTTATTGTGACTCAGGAGATAGATTAAATACTTTTGTACAATGTATCAAAATGAATGTTTTGGAACCAATTGTTTTTCTCAGACGTTGCTTCTATATTTGTATTATCACTTTATTCAGTTGGGACGGTGTTTCACACTCCATATTTTGATGTGATGCAGAGCAGAGAGAATCTTAGTTTGGGCCAAATACAGAGTTTATCTGCAATACTGTTGATGTTATTGTTAACTACACCACCGAAGGACGATGCAGGTTATGTTTTCACTGCTGATTGCCTGTCTGCTTGTCTGTCTGTCTGTCTGTCTGTCTGTCTTGAGCACGATATCTCAAACAGTTGTGGACTGATTCCGATGAAACTTGGTGGACATGTTGGGCGTGTGATGGGTACAAATTGATGATATTTTGGTGAAGATCCTGATCCGGAGACGAGAATTTTTAAGTGGTTCTTCACCATTGAGAGATTGAACCAAAAACTATATATATATCAGACAATATCTCAAAAAGTTATGGATGGATTCGGATGACATTTGTTGGATGAGTTGTGTTGTGTAGATGACAAGAACAAGCTCATTAGATTTTGGTTAAGGTAGGATACAGATCTGGCCTATCAGTGGGCAATAAAACGTAAACTGTTCAGCCTGGCGGAGGTTTCTTTCGGCTGTGTTGATGAAATTAACTGTTGGTTTGGGATGATCTTTGATCTTGCAGTGGATGCCACAGTAGGTTTTAAAAACAATATCATGGTGAATGATATTGCTGTGTTTGTTCACCACCATTGACTTGGTACTTACTAATTGTACTCAAGTCAACTGGTTCAGCTAGCTACGTCGAGATGCTGCATTTATGACTATCATCTCTCTAACATCTCGCTGCCAGGCCCTTGTGTAGAGTGCTGAGGTGTCCATGGATCAACTCGTTTGGCTTCAAACAGACTGCCGCCGTCATCCGTATTTAGACAGTTTTCACTTTTGTGTGTCACACTTCATTTATCTTTGACTTGGTATGCATTATACCCCCTATTGATGACATTTTCCTGTATCAGCCCATTCGGGTCGCATAGAGAAGTATCCCCCTCTCTGGGCAGAGGTCACATATTCGTAAACTCGTGGAACCTCTCACTGATATGCACTGTGTTGTTGGTGCCTGGAAATTCATTCACACTCTTGCACTAGCTTTTCTCTTTGTAGCGTTCTTCCTCATACACCTGTGTTAATTTGTTGCTTAATATTCTCTTTTTATGATTTTTTTTTACCTAATTTTTGGTTGGTTGGGATCAATTCAACTTGCTACAGGAAGTTTTGTTTAAGAATCCATCTTGCACTCGTTTTATCTTTTGCCTTTATTTGCCTTTTTATACAGAGGTCAAGGATTGACACGTCGAGAAAGATTGACAAAGCATTTGCTTTGTCAGAGGGGCATAACGAGCCAAGGTATATCAGAATTATCACTGAGGGTGGAGGGATTTAATAGCAGTGGAAGAGCTCATGGTGAGGCATAGGAGAGGGCAGGAGGCAGTGGTTGACTAATATCTTCAATTGACTGGAGGGGAAGAGCATGAGATGACTCGAGGAGGAGAATCCAGAACTTGGGATAAAAGAGGGACAAAGGAATGGAGGATGACTAGGTATAGACTTGAGGAAAGTACTGTACCAGTAACAAAGACTTGAGAAGGTTTGACCAGACTCGGTGGTGTAATGGTTCGAGCATCTGATCCGAGTCTGGGAGGTTGTCAGCTCGAATCCCGGCCGACTCGTATCAAAGACTTTAAAAATGGTACGTGCTGCTTCCTCGCTTGATGCTCAGCATTTAAAAGGATAAGAGCATGGACAATCCCCATTGGTTGGCATCCAAGGAGAGGAGGAAATTCTTTCTTAGTAAATGCCCCGCTGAGTGTGGTGAGAAAGATGGCGACATTGTTGTGGTGTCACTGGTACACAGAGTGCCCCAAGAAGTGACGGCAGTTCCACCAAGCTCAGTGGCTGTTTTATATTCGTCTGTATATCCACGTGTATGAAATGTGTGTGTGGCAGTCCACTATAAGCTTTGGGTATGTAGCTTGGTGTTGGTGGAGAGCACAAAAGGACGAGGAGAGGGCCAAGAAGAAAGGAGGCATCAGACCGTGAGGCCACCACCCCACTTTAGTTTGTATTATTATCAATTCAAACTCTCTTTAATAAGCCTTGCTTATATTTAACAAACATATTATTTGACCTTATATGCTCTTATTTAACTCCGTACACACCACACATTCTGTCAACGAGTCCCACGATACAATTTGGTTGCCCATTGTTACACCACTCAAAACCTTGACTGTAATTAAAACGTTTTTTGTGGAGGATGGCTACATTTGTCACATGTAGCCTTATGGAATAATTTTGTAATCAAAACGATTTTCAAAAAGCGAGGAACCTTTTGTGAAAAAGTGACCTTTGAGCTTTTGCAGTAAATTTTTTTGGTGATTTTCAAGAGGTATCATGGAGGAAGAATTGGTCTGGTTGTAATAACTCTCAGCATAAATAAGCTTCTTTTTTCAGAGGGAAAAAACTTAAAAGGTCAGGAGGACAACACATTGGTACTCTCACCTCATTACCCTCAAGAATCAAAACAACAAGATGTACATATTTACCTCCGCCTCCGAAGGTGAAGGAGGTTATGTTTTCACCCCTTTCTGTCTGTCTGTCTGTCTGTCTGTTTTTGTACAGGATATCTCAAAAAGTTGGGGACAGATCTGCATGAAATTTTGTGGACAGGTTCAGTGTGGGGCAAGGAAGAATTGATTCAAGTTTGGTGAAGATCCGGATCCGCATCTGATAATTTTTTAAGTGATTCTTTACCATTGAGAGACAGGGCGAAACCGAAGTATAGAACGGTACCTCAAAAAGTTGTGGACGGATTCAGACGAAACTTGGTGGACATGTTGTGTGTGTGACAAGGAAGAGTTATTCGATTTTGGTGAAGATCCGAATCCGGATCTGGATACGAGAATTATTTAATTTTTAAAGTGATTATTCACCATTGAGAGATAGGGTCAAAAACGATATAGTACTGTATAGTATGATACTTAAAAAATGTATTGGGCCTGATATGTTCTCGTGGATCAGGTGTCACGTGGCGGAGGTGTGCGCTCCACCGAGTGCCCTTCTTGTAATATACTGAATTGCTTCCAGTCTGCATCCTTTCTAATTAGACTGGGTGGATTAATGGAAAGATTTTGTTTTCAGTTGTGAAAAATTCTGACCTTGTTTACATTGGGTCATTACAATCTTTGGAAGGGTATTAAAATGCTGATTAACTTTTGTTGCTTCCCTCCACAGCGGAGCACATGCTGCAGCAGTGCAATTTATCGACGTTGTCTCAAGCATCGTATCCTTCTCATTTCCCTGTCCCAGCCTGTCTGCAAACTGTCACCATCCCATATCACCATCCCAACTCCTATGGCAGGTTTGTGAGAAACTCGGACAGCAAGGAACAACAGACTTTTAATATTGTGCCTTTCCAATTAGCTTTCCTCCTTGCAGTGAGGGATGATGAAATGAACACCAGCTATTACCCTGGAAACTTGAGGCATTGTGTTGCTGTTGGGCATAACGCTTGATACGCAGGTGTTGGTTGTCACTGCAAGCAGATATTAACACTGCGAGGATGACACGTTGTCTCCTAACAACTTGCATCAGACATAAACAAAGAAATGCTTTTTGTATGTCTCATTCATCAGTGGAATGAATGAGACTTCCGAGTTTGCCTTACATTCAGCAACACCTATTCTGGTGTGATGATAGTGGAGGCTTCAGTGAAATTGCAATACCTCTTGAACCACACAAACATGAAAGAGAGCAAGTCATTTGTTTACGTAAAATACATATCAAGGTGCTGAATTACGTGCATGTAATCAAAATAAAGATCAATTACTACACTGTAATCCCAAGAAGGAAGCCAGACATAACAACACACACACACACACACACACACACACACACACACACACACACACACACACACCACACACACACCTAGGGGCAGCAAGGCCAGTGTGTGGGTTGCACTTCCTTTTTTTTCAAGGACGTGATAAAGATGCTTTGCAAAAACCCTTTCATTTGCCTCGATTATGAGTCAAATCCTTTTACCCATGATCCTTTTTGGTGAACAACTCCTTTTATGGTGACAAAACGACTTTAGTTAATTATATTGCTTTGCAATAGACTTTATACCTTTACAAGCATTTAATAGCATACGAGATGAAATGAATAGTGTATTAATTGACAAAGAGCGTCAATCATTTTGAAAAACTTGTTCAGCATGATTAATACAGAACACCAAGGCTTGGCAATATTCATGTGATCCACAAAGCTTATCATCACCTTACATGACAGAAAATTGTTGGTGCAGCATATTATACATTTCACAAGATGGAATTAATTATTTTTGTTCCACACTATCAAAACAAATTATCAAAACAAACAAAAAAAAATTGTGTGTTGTGTTAAATGAAAATTCACATAAAATAAGAAAAATAGGAAAAATAAAGGTGAGATGCTTGATTGATGGGATGCGGTAATTACATACTTTATCCAGCATTAGAAAGATAGTTAATGGAAAAGTTAATAATAATATGAGTTCCCTTACAAAGAACTTCAACACATGAGATCATCACTCGGCCCAACAAAACTGCACAACGGTTGTTTATTTGTGCTCTATCCTTTTAAATGTTGAGCATCAAGCAAGGAAGCAGCATGTACCATTTTTAAGTTTTTGGTATGACTCAGCCAGGGTTCAAACCACAGACCTCCCAGATTCAGAGCAAATGCTCTAACCATTAACCACTGAGTCTGGTTATTAGTCCCCTACCGTTTTCACCGAAGGGGACTATAGGTTGTCTGTCCATCCGTCCGTCCATCCCATCTGTGGTTTTTCTGACTTTTTTTCCCCCATACCCTTCAACATACTCAACTGAAATTTGGTACTTGGCTTTACTATGATAAGATACAGAACAAGTTCGAGTTACAGGGGTTTCGTCAATTTTTCATTTGATGTTTTTCATTCAATTTTTCAAAGATGGCCGTTCGATGTAACAGGTGAACAACCTGGGTACGGTACATCAATCTGTTAATAGTGGAGATGCTGCTGCCCAGACAAGAATCGCACTGATGTAACAAGTCGTTTAACCTGATGTCAAGGATTTTCCAAGAATATCATACCACTTGCTACCCCAGGTTTTGGAGAAGAATTTGTAATCTGTCTTTCCTACTTTTTGCAAAAGACACCGTGGGATCTTTAATGTCCACCAACAACCTGTGTTGGCAGACGGGTCCTCTGGCTTCACATCCATTTGATGTATGGCACACACACTGATGCCTTGCCATGCATGCGAAACATAACAGTGACAGTATCTCATTTTCTTATCCACTGGTGCACACTGACACAAGCCTTTATAAAGATTAGGATTCTGTTTGTATGTTTAATTATATCGATTCATTCATTCTGTTTTCCGTGTTACCTTTCTGTCATGTAGTTTTGGTTCAGTCCAAAATGCGCCTCCAATGTGATAACAGTTGCATCATAGTTGGCGGTCGAGTCCAGCATTGCAAATATACGTTGGCCCTCGATGTTGTCCCAAGTAACGGATGAGAATGGCAGTGTGATTGTTGTCTGGGCAGCAGCATCTGCACTACTAACAAATTGATGTACCCAGGTTGTTCACATGTCGCATCGAACGGCTGGCTGTCTTTGGCTACAAACGGCAATCATGATGATGATGATGATGATGAGGTTGATGATTCCTGAAATCTAGTCACATGGAACCATAGTCACTCTCTCTTTGTCGAGGCTGCTTGCAACAATGTACATCTGAAAGCTGCTAGACCACCGATTCCACGGGACGAGCGGTTCTCTCGGCATTGACGGAAATGCTAGTGGGGGTGAAAAACTTAATCCCACCATCCTACATTAATTTCTGGCCTTTTTCAGAGTGTATCTGATATTATCAGACCATCTTTCACATCCCTTTCATAATAAACTTAAAATATTGCTATATTCTAAGTAAACTAAGAACGATTTCATTGTACACCAAAACAACAACAATCACTGGAAGTTGGATCGCTAAATGTTCCTTTTGATAAGTTTCAATGCTGCCATTCATGGACCAGGTTAAGGCACCTTCTTCAGTGAGGTTTTGATCGGCACTGTGTCAATGTAATGAAGTAATTGATGTATGTAGGTTATCATTCTTCCAACTTGTGTCATTTTACATTTCCTTGTTTTAAGTCGACGCATGCAGGATGACATTAGAAACATAATAAGGTTGTTAGACATTCTAATGTATTTTGCATGAAATGTGAACACAATTGCATTACACGAGGGGTGTTTAACGAGTTATTGGAACGAAATGCGATTTATTGTTTTAACCCTTGTATACATTATTGGTATGGAAATGTTTTTAAAAAATTATTATTAATAATTAAGTGTACAGTACTTATAAATTGAACCAGAGTTGTTGTCAAAGCCACCCAATGCTCGCCTGTTTATACATTTATCGTTTTTAAATGACTCGTCTAATAATTAATATTTTTTATAAAGCATTGCAGTGAAGTCTGATCCAAATAATTTTAAAGCATAATGTATTTGTATATTGTATATTGTAATCAGTAACAAGAGCACAAGTGAGCACAATATACGCCTGAACAAGAAGGTATATACAGAATTGTGCTACTACATGGAAAACAGCATCCTGGTTGCCATGGCAACCACTTTAGATGACGAACGTATATCACGACACACCGTCTCCACAGTCTGTACCTATGTACCAAATATGAAACGTGAAAGTTGAAAACTTTGGGAGTTAAAGTACGGACAGGAACGGATGGACGACGGACGGACAGACGAACGGACGGACGACCGGTATCACATAATGCGCCCCGATATATATATATAATATATATATATATATATATAATATATATATATATATATATATATATATATATATCGGGCGTATAAAAAATAGTATGGTAGATAAAAACATTAGAAAGGAAAAAATAACTTGCACCAAAAACTTTAACATTTTTCACGCTGACGCTGACGCTGACGCTCATGCCGGGGTTATCGCTATAGCTCTCTGTTCTTCGAACAGGCGAGCTAAAAATTAATAATTATACATCTCTGACGTATATCTTGGATTATTATGAATATCTTATTAATTGGGCTCCGACCATACTCTTGACAGAGCTTCAGGGTGTTTATTAAAAGTTGACAAATGTTTCGTTGTTGCAAGAGTATCTTCTTCCTCGAACATTTTGAACACCCCTCCTACGCTGTACTCTAAACATCTGCAAATATGCGACTACACAGCATTCATTACATAAGCTTTGTGATGCCGTCATCGAACCTTGTTTTTCTATTTTTCAACACGAAAGCAACAAAAATAAAAAGCATGTCGTCATGAACTGTTTACAGAATTGAAACTGAAACTAGATAACAACCAAGACATCAACAACTCCTTCTACCCTCCCTCCCCTCCACCCACTGCTCCATTCCCCCAATGCCAAGACAGTTCTACCGCAAAGCAGATACCCACATCAGATAATAAAAACTTGCAAAGTTAAAGGAAGACAACAACCTTTTACGCACAATGCCCTTGGAGATTACAACCTTTTTTTTTTATCACAACACACATGAACACATATATAAACAAAGTCCTTTTTCTCCTTGAAATACCAAAACTCTTATCTCAGCTACAATGCATATAGTCGGGATAATGCAACGAGGCTCAGTCCATCCTGGAAAATGAAGAGGAGGGAAGGAAGATTGACCAGGGAGGAAGTGAGAGGAAGAGATGGAGGGAGGTGTGTGTGTGTGTGTGTGTGCGTGCGTGTGTGCGTACGCGCGCGTGTGACTGAGAGAGGGAGGATGTTTACAACATCATAATCGGTTCTCCTTTATGGAGTGGATCCTTGGGCCTTGAGAGAGGAAGAGGAGAGATTGCCATGGATGATGGATATGCAGGAGCTGAGAGGGCTGATGGGGATCTATCTGAGGGAAATGACGAGGATTGAGGATGTCTTGAAATTGGCAGGAGCAAGGGATATTAGCAAAGAAGCACGTCTGGGTTGGTTGGGGGATTTGCTCAGGATCGAGGAGGAGGATGTCATCAGGCAGGTCTTTATAACCTTTGTAACCATCTTTGGAACCATGCAGCCATTGTACAGGCTTGATGGGCCAAATGGCCCTCTCTTGCATTGAAGTTCCTTGT
>CM068958.1:141200407-141210667 GCA_035128595.1 Eptatretus atami
GGAGGGGCAGAGAGAGAGAGAGAGGAGACGAGAGTGCAGAGAGGGAGAGGGGAAGAGTTAGTCATCATAGAATACATAACATAAAACGATAACGAGTTAGTCACATTTTACTACAAGACCATGACCATGTTAAAGTTAACCATAGTCGTAGACTGACTAACATCAACATTGTTTAATCCAAACAATCGACGACTTGGTTAAATCATGCATTAGTTCAAAATTGAAGTGAATAATCGAAGAAGTAAATATGAGTTTAATTTACCTAGTGAAGAGTCAGACTGGTTTTAAGAAGCCTTTTTAACATAACACGAATGTAAGTACGTGGGCGTGATGGGGGGACCCATTCATTGTGCCACGTTCAACGCAGTGTTTGTGTTCCTTTCAGTGTCAGCAAGTTTTCGGTCCTAAATATATTCATAACTAGCAGGGTTACCCAGCGTTGCTTGAGGGTGCGGGAGGGGGGGGGACTGAGAAGGGCGGGCGCAGGAGAGCTGGCGGAGTGGTTTCGAATACTGTTCAACCAACTATATAATCTGACTGCAATATAGGTGGAAATATCAATTAATTATCGTAATTGCTACCTCAAATTGAGTGCTACATCACACAATGCCGGATATGATTTTACATTGAGCATTTCACAGGGAATCACTGGGTTATTGTATTCGATGAAATCCATCATTTAATTAATAATTTACAAACTTTCCTTCATTCCCACTACTGTGTACTGTACTGGACCTTTAACAGAGAATGTAAATGCATGTAATGCTGAAAAAGGCAGGGAGACCGAGTTAATAATGTAGAACTAGTGGATTAGAGCAAATTGCCTTTCCACAGTTTTCACTTGAAAACGCATCGGCACATCCGGGTTCTTTGAGCTTGGTTGCCCGGAATGGTGATTGCAGACAAGCTTTCTCATGTTTTTGCATCTGATTTGCATGTGCTGAATGGGAAGCATGCAGTCTAGTTGGTAGATGTAAAAGTCTATGGTTATGTCCTGATCCTTTCCATATTCAATTTGCTCCGACTTTCCCATGATAGAATGAAGCGAGTCAGTAAAGTATATTTAGCGGAAGCTTTCTTGCAAACTAAAAAGTTAAAGCTGGAATCTAGGTGTTGAAAATGAACATTGATGCACATTGACACCAATAAATAGATACACACACAAGGATACAAACAAGGAACTTGGGCACAGGAGGAAACCATTCAACCCATCATGCCTGAGCTGCACCAACCACAGTATCCATCACCCATCCACATCCACCTACAAGTTCTACCAATATCTCCTTACCCGCTCCATCTCCAATGCATCCAGGTTACCTATCTAATTCCAATTTAAAGCTGTCCACCCCTCTACTACCATTACCTTTCTAGGAAGACCATTCCATGCATTAATCATTCTTTGACTGAAAGACCCTTGCCTTAAAACTGCCATAAATCTCATCTTCTTTACTCTCATGCTATGGTCCCTGGTCCTAACACTGTCCACACCTTTCATTATCTTAAACATCTCCATCAGGTCCACTCAGAACTGCCTCGTTTCTTATGTAAAAAGCCCTGTCTGCTTGAGCCGCTCCTCATAGCTTAGTCTCGCTATGTCTTGGATAAATCTAGTAACCCTACGCTGTACCCTCTCAATGGCAGCTATGTCCTTTCTCAGATATGGTGACCAAAACTGAACACAATATTTTAGATGCAGCCTCACTAAATTCCTATACAGTTTTATCACAACCTCTTTTGAATTTTAATTTATCCCTCTATGAATACAACCTAAAACCCTATTAGCTTTTGCTCTCTCTGCCTGGCACTGTACTGTCTGCTTACCCCAACTGTAAGGGCTGTGTACATCACTGGAGTTACAGTACAAATTACCAGGTCGGCATTTTGCCTTAAATACTCATCAAAATGATGTATTGTAAAAGGGGAGTGCATGTACGATTTTTACAGTTTCTTCATTATTCGTGAAAACTGTCTTTGACACACATAATGTTTTGACTATTTCAATAATATGGAATAGGCAAAGCCTAGAAGCGAACGTAGAATTCTTCTTACCATTCGCTTCTAAATATATCAAATTAAACAGTCTGTTTGCTATGAAAAAATAAATATTACCTTAACATTACCTTCACAACAACAACTACACGCCGTAGAACAGGATCTCATCTGAAAAATAAATATACCTCAACATTACCTTCACAACAACAACTACACCGCCTAGAACAGGATCTCATCTGAAAAAAAAAAATCCTCAACATTACCTCACAACGACAACTACACCGCCTAGAACAGGATCTCATCTAAAAAATTAATATTACCTCAACATTACCTTCACAACAACAACTACACCGCCTAGAACAGGATCTCATCTAAAAAAAATAAATATACCTCAACATTACCTTCACAACAACAACTACACCGCTAGAACAGGATCTCATCTAAAAAATAAATATTACCTCAACATTACCTTCACAACAACAACTACACGCCTAGAACAGGATCTCATCTAAAAAAATAAATATTACCTCAACATTACCTTCACAACGACAACTACACGCCTAGAACAGGATCTCATCTAAAAAAATAATATTACCTCAACATTACCTTCACACAACAACTACACCGCTAGAACAGGATCTCATCTAAAAAAATAAAATTACCTCAACATTACCTTCACAACAACAACTACACCGCCTAGAACAGGATCTCATCTAAAAAATAAATATTACCTCAACATTACCTTCACAACGACAACTACACGCCCTAGAACAGGATCTCATCTAAAAAAAATTAATTTACCTCAACATTACCTTCACAACAACAACTACACCGCCTAGAACAGGATCTCATCTGAAAAAATAAATATTACCTCAACATTACCTTCACAACAACAACTACACCGCCTAGAACAGGATCTCATCTGAAAAAATAAATATTACCTCAACATTACCTTCACAACAACAACTACACCGCCAGAACAGGATCTCATCTGAAAAAAAAAATTCTCAACATTATACCTCAACATTACCTTCACAACAACAACTACACCGCTAGAACAGGATCTCATCTTAAAAAAATAAATATTACCTCAACATTACCTTCACAACGACAACTACACCGCCTAGAACAGGATTCTCATCTAAAAAAATATTACCTCAACATTATACCTCAACATTACCTTCACAACACAACTACACCGCCTAGAACAGGATCTCATCTGAAAAAAAAACCTCAACATTACCTTCACACACTACACCGCCAGAACAGGATCCATCTGAAAAAAATAAAATTACCTCAACATTACCTTCACAACAACAACTACACCGCCAGAACAGGATCTCATCTGAAAAAAATAAATATACCTCAACATTACCTTCACAACGACAACTACACCGCCTAGAACAGATCTCATCTAAAAAAATAAATATTACTCAACATTACCTTCACAACACAACTACACCGCCTAGAACAGGATCTCATCTGAAAAAATAAATATACCTCAACATTACCTTCACAACGACAACTACACCGCCTAGAACAGGATCTCATCTAAAAAAATTAATATTACCTCAACATTATACCTCAACATTACCTTCACAACGACAACTACACGCCTAGAACAGGATCTCATCTGAAAAAAAAAAAAAATCCTCAACATTACCTTCAGTACGACTACACCGCCAAGAACAGGATCTCATCTAAAAAAATAAATACTAGATTGAACGTAGTATTCTTCTTACATTCGCTTCTGAATTTACCTATAACTTGTTCACAACTGTATACGCAATTTCCGGTTACTTCGGCCTGGATTCGGGATCAGCGATCAAATAATGTAAATCACGATTAAAAATTATTTTTTGATGATGTGGGAGATATCTTTATTAAAATCAGTGGAGGAAATATACACCATGTCTGATATTATTTGGGTATTTAATGTCTCCGACGATGCCTTTATCTCCCGGCATGCATCATTCCCCATGACAAAAACCGGAAACAAAAAAAAACCAGAAGCAAAAAAAAAACGGAAGCAAAAGGGTCATAGCCAACGACACGGATTCCAAATTGCCATGGTATTGTGTTGTTGTTGTTTCCTATTCTCTCATGTGCACGCGTTAAGTAATATTCACAAGATAGAAATAAAACCCAATCGTGTTTATACACCGCACAGCGTTTAAAAACAACCGGAAGCAAAAGGGTCATAGCCAACGACACGGATTCGAAATCATCAGGGGTATTGTGTTGTTGTTGTTGTTTCCTATTCTCTCATGTGTACGCGTTAAGTATGAAGCTCACTGCGTTCGCTATTAAATAGAAAGCATCTCAAAATGCCAAGACCATCTGCGCCTGCTTTGTACTCAAAATCAACTTGATGAAAACGACAGTTAAAAAAAATTGTACATTTTATTCATTTGTGTTCTCTATATTCTCATTATAAAGGTTTGTCAAAGATTTGATGACAAAAGCTCAATTGGTCAAAAAAAAAAGTTTTGTGGCCTGGAGGGACGTATACTGAAGCTCAATGGTAAATAAATAAAGAAACACGGAAGCAATTAATAAAACGTGCCGTCTCACGCTTGACGGGCCGCGGTGGGGCTAATAAGGGCCATTTATAGTCACTATGACTTTGCCCTTTCACATTTTGACCTAATTCTTAATTATTTTCTCCATATTCTCATAATAAAGGTTTGTTAAAAATTTGATGTCAAAAACTCAAATGATAAAACGAGTTCTGGCCTGGACAGATGCACGCACACACACAATTGCAAAACCCTGTGTTCCCACTGCGCACAGTGGGGGTGGTGGGGGGGGAGGGTGGCTAAATATTTAATCTTAGAATGTGAACAACTGTTTGTTTTCAAAGTGTTTAACTTTTTGAATAATTTTTTCCATGTATCAGAATATGGTTCCCCAAATGAATATGTCAGATGGAGCTTGTACCAGTGAGTATGGAGAGTCTCGTCGTTATGGTTGATGTTCCCTTTGTCGTCCCCATCCTTAGGCCCATCTCTTCTCATAAATATCAAAACTATCACTGGTTACCTTGAACTTCTGCTTCTCTTTCGGTTTCAAATTGATATGGCGGAATGGTAAACAAACTTGTAGCGCTCAATGTCAACAATCTCTTAAATCATATTTACTGCATTTGATAACTCATGATGTAAGACGTAATGGGACATCATTTTCCATGTGACCTTGTAGCTCGTTATCTCCTGACGTGTCAGCTGCGAACTGATTTTTTGTGGGGCGCGTTTATATCTCACCGTTGAAATATAATTACATGGTAAAGTTAGGAATATGTTTTTGTCCACAGAAAGTTTTGAAGATGCATAAAATAATCTATTTATAGGATGTTGGCAGGACTTTGTTTTTTAAAGGTTTTTTAACCATAACAGGTTTTTGTCCTGAGAATCAGAATCAATTGGACCTTGTACTCTAGATTCTCGAATAAAAAAAGGATATTGTATCCTATGATTGCAACATGTCCGAGACAACTTGGAGGCAACCATTCTTCCTCTTTGCTATATTGCCTTCCCCCATGTTGTTCGACATAAAGCTAATTGGGTTGCATTATTACCGAGTGTCAATTATCATCTACGTCATGGATACATCTGGTAATAATAACAATAAATTAAAGTTAAAAAGACAAAAATACGATATAAGTGTTACTTCACCTTCAAATAATAAAAATAACCCTAACATTCGAATCATGATCTCGAAAGTCCATGACTTCTACCAGTACAATCATCTAATCTAACACATTTTTCTACTACAAGCACTCTTTATGCCTTCGCTGACGAAGTCGCCGCAGGCATTACGTTTTGGGGTTGTCCGTCTGTGCTTCCGTGATAGGTTTTCGTTACCACGATAACTTAAGTACAGCTGAAGGGGTCCAAGTCAAACTTGGTACAAGTCTCGATAATGGTGCAAAGATTAGCTGATTAGATTTTGGGGTCATAGGTCAAATGTCAGAGGTCATATTAGGTAAACATTCTGTTACCATGCTAACTTGTGAACCAGTGATGGGATTTTGACCAAACTTGGTAAAATGATATATAATGATGCGAAAATGAACTGATTAGATCATGGCGTCAATAGGTCAAAGGTCAAACGTCAGAGATGTCAGACTTTTTTTTTTTCTGCTGTTTGTAAATACTTGTGTGCTCACATCACTCTTCACAACATACTGTTCTGTATCATTTGTGACTCTATTTGTTCTTATTTGTTGGCCTTTTTGAGAGATAAGTTGAAGCAAAAGTTAAAAAAAAAATTTGATGAGCAGATCAACTCTCTTGTTGGTTCCATTATCACACTGAACCAAACTGATCAAAGTAAAACGGTGGAACAACGACAGCCATTGCCATTACACTTTTGAAAATGTATACATGATTAATAATTTGTATGCAAACGAGATGAATCACATGATCTTTGTTCCAAAGGTATTGTGAGCTTTAGATTCCAGGCCATAAACTCCTTGCTTAACTACTTGGCAAAGGTGGCCCAAGATAGCTAAACCAGTTAGGCTGGTTGGATTGGACTTCATGTAGCCCCATTTTCATGCAGGTTTGGATATGCATCGCTAATTTGCCAACCCAAACATACAAATCCCTCCACACATTGCCAGAAATAAGCCTCAGATTGAAAGTTTGCAAGGTCGAAAAAAATAAAACTTATCCACCCCAACAGGCACGTAGGAGAAGTTGCTGGAACTTCACACTAACACGGCCACAGGATTTCTTGGACTTTATGATTCCCTTATTGAGAAAGTTCATTCGCAGTCGAGTCATTTGTGCTCTAACTCAGAAGAAATGCTCTGACATAATTAAACACGATAGTATGTTAATGGTATGATGCTGCATGAAAAACATTAAACTGATTGTGAAATGCTTTGTCATTTATTTCCAACTAGCAAATACAACCCGTCGATTTGCTGACGGGAATATTCGCTAGGGTGCGGGGGGGGGGGGGGGGAGAAAGAGGGAGGGAGGACAGGGAGAAAGGAGAGTGAGGGAGAGGAGGGAGAGAGTATGGAGGGGAGGGGAAGAGAGAGAGGAGAGGGGTGAGGAGGGAGGAGGGTGGGGAGCTTGGAGGGGTGAGGAAGGGAGGAGCTAGGAAGGGCGGAAGAGCAAGGAAAGGGTGTGGGGGGGGGGTGGGGAGAGCGACGCCTCACTAAACATTGCAATACACTCCTGGAAGTGGGGGGTGGGAGCGACAATGGGGAGAGAGGAGGAGGGAGAGTGGGGAGGGGGAGGGGGTTTGGGAGGAGTTAAGCGTGAGGTGAGGGGTTTGGACTTGCATTTGGTAGTGGGACTTGTGAAGAAGGGCGGGGAGGGGCTTGTACAGGATTGAACAAAATGGGTACATTAATACAGCATGTGGAGACTACCGGAGATGTCCATGAGAGGTGAAGAGGGGAGGTGGTAAGCATGAGAAGAGGTGGAGGGAAGGCAGCATGAGGGGCAGGCAGGGGAAGGCAGCATGAGGGTCAGGGAAGGAAAGGGTGATAAAATCCACCCAAACAGCAAAATTTTCTTTTTAACCGCTGGGTTCTATATAAAACTGGGTGAGAGCATTTAAAACTCACGCTGTCTACCTGGCAAAGGCCTGCCGGCATGCATGCTTGCTCAGAGATAGGGGTGGGAGAGACAGGGATAGGGGTGGAGAGACAGGGATAGGGGTGGGAGAGACAGGGATAGGGGTGGAGAGACAGGGAGAGGGGTGGGAAGACAGGAGGAGAGAGAGGGGTGGGATAGGGGTGAGAGAGGGGAGGGGGGAGAGAGAGGGCCAAGAGTGCAGAGGGGGAGAGAAGGAGGGAGAGGAAGGGGGGGGGGATTCCGGCAGATGTGATGCCCAGTTCATTGTCCATCCGACAGACTACACCACACACTGATGAATCACCCTGCCTGTGAAACACCGGGATGACAGTTTATAGTTGGGTCGGGATGCAAACCCAGGATCGACAGCTTATAGTGAGTGTGCATACTTCTCGGCTATCCTGCCATAATGTGGCAATTCATTACGCTGTAACAACTTAAACATTTTTACTCTTTGTAATCATCTAATTTATTTTGCCTTCCCAACTCCACTGTCGAACCGTGGTTTCGCGATCGAAGCTTAACAAAGTACTCAAACAAAACGGTTGAAGAAACTTAAAAAAATAAGAAACTATGTTTTATGTATTTATCTATGCTGAAGTGGTGGGTCATATAATGAAAGAAGATCGTACAAAAAGGGGAAACGTGGTGTAAAATAAAATTGTACATTTTCAGTGAGCCATTCATCGCCTGATGCATCGCAGAACAACACGGGGCCAAACACAGGCGAGTGGCCCCTGAACTTTGTTCAAGTTGATTGATATACAATATTCAGTGACAGTGCAAATATTGCAGAGTGCTCTCCAAGTGGCTTCATCACTCAAGGAAGCACTCCAACGAAACGGTTGATAAGGAATGGCTGGCATGGCAAGCAATTAGCAATTACCGATCCGTCATATTAAACACCTCCCGGAGACGCCCAAAACGTCAAATATGTCCAAATTGGACAAATGATCACCTTTCTTTAGCAGTCAGAACTGCTGCTATGTTCAATTCTGGAGCTAAAATCTTGTAATTCGGCTTAGTTTAAGAGATTCTAGAGGTTGTGGAATGTGAGGAAATGAAATAAAGCCTCGGCACTGTCCGGCTGGGTGAGTTTTGGTTTCAGGACGTGTTGGACATTGAAAAGTTTTGGAGTTATTGATCTTCTGCCTGTTACCTGTTACCTGTTACCTTCAGAAGGTGGTTACCTTCTGCCTGCAGCACTGCTTGATCTCACATCCAAATATACACTTTATAGCGGCCTATGATGGCCTCAAAACAGACATCAAGATCGATGTCTGGTAGCTTAAAACCTTGCCGACATTCTGAAGTACCTACATCCAAAATTTGGCCCACTAGGTGCTACAGTTCGGTCGTGAAAGAATAACGTACAAGCACACAAACAAACACACAAATACACAAAACAAACACAAACATTGAAAATATGACATTTGAGCTTCAGTGTATCTGTCCAGGCCGTAACCTCTTCACCATTTGAGCTTTTGTCATCAAATTTTCAACAAACCTTTATGATGAGATGACGGAGAAGACAAATTCATCATGATAATAAAGATTTCGTCAAGTATAGTTCAAGTACAAGGCGGCCACGAACAGGCTTCGCATTTTGAAATCCTTTCTCGTTACGACTTATAATACCAGCTTGCACTAAGGCCTAGGTCACATTTGCCACGGCGGCCGTGGGGTCTCCAAAATCTATGGCCACTAGCAATTATACGGCGGCCGCAGTATTTCCACGGTCACACAATGTAGCAGTCACATATGTTTTTATTTTTCGGGGAGCTGCACGGCGTATTTATAAATTGTGGAGACCGAAAACGTGGGGTTGCCGTACGGTCTTTGATTTGATGTCGCACGGTGACCTTAGGGCGTTCCTGCGGCGGCCATAGAATTTTTAAGGCAGACGCAAGGTGCCCGCAAGGCGACCGCAAGGCGACCGCAGGGGGGGCCCTAAGGCGAACGTGCGGCCAGACGGACGGTAACGAATGGGTTAATTTTTTTTTTTTACCAGTTTTTTTTTTTCGGCTTGTCGAATTGCTACAGCGAACGTAGAAATGAAAAAAGTTATAACTCCGCGTTATAATTCCACGGCGACCTTACGGCCTGTAAAATATAGCCATACGGTGTAGGGCCACCCTGAGGCCACCGCAGAAACTCTGCGGCCGCCGCACGTTTCTGTCAATTCAGAGGGCGTACGGCCGCCGTATCCTCGCCGTAGAGCAAATGTGACTTAGGCCTTAGTGGTGCTATACGATACACATTTACATACAGAGTATTGGGGTCCTCCACTCCCCCTCCCAACCACCACAAACCCTGGGGGCTATCTTTACCGCATAAAACCAACAGCCCAAGTACATCAAGTACAACCACCAGTTTTGTACTCATTCCGTCCAGCGATTCAGTGCTCGTAATGCTAGCACTTCTGGGAGTATGAATTTTTTATCGCCTAAAACCTTGCTGTGGACACCCCGACTACAACCACCAGTTTTCATCATTCTGTATAGCGATTGAAGAGTGCATAGCGAAACAAACAAACAAACAGTGTGATATTTAGAATGATGTCTCCCACTTCTATGGTTTTGATGCAGAGAATTGATGTATTTTATTCTGCCTTGTAATACCCCTTACACCGAGAATGGGCCAATACATACTTCCATAGAGAATTTGCCTTCCC
>CM068958.1:141226283-141237569 GCA_035128595.1 Eptatretus atami
GTTTTTCTCCGCAACCGCTTGTCGGATTGAGACGAAATTTTTACCATTGGTGCGACGACTCATGTCGAACGTTTTAATGATAAATATAACGTCATACGCCACGTGGTGTGGCAGCCATATTAGAAAAACGGAAAAACTTTGGACCTCTGTATCTGAAACCGCACCAAGGAAAAAATTGAAACTTGGCACACAAGTACTCCTCATGGGGAATGAGGGTGATTTTTTTTTATGACATCATACGTGACCTCGTTATGATGTCATAATTGCATATGTAGAACGCCACATCCGATCGGTATGAATACTTTTGAGGGTCATCTAGGGATAAAATGGTCCACAGAAAAAAAAATCATAACGTGATCGGTCACGTGATTCGGCAGCCATATTGTTTTTTTGTTTTTTTAACCTTCAAAAATCTTCTCTTCAGTGGCTCAACAGATTGAGGTGAAACTTCACACATATGACCACCTGTCCATGAGGAAGAAAAAGTTCACACACGTCATAAGTCACATGGTTTGGCAGCCATATTGGATTTACGCTAAAACCTATAAAAAATCTTCTCCAGAACGGCTGGACAAATTGAGGGTGAAACTTCATGCAAGTGTTCCCCAAGCCATGATTGTACAAGTGTGTTAAAAAATAATTGATCGGTCACATGGTTCGGCAGCCATATTGGATTGAAGAAAATATTAAATAATGTTTTCTTTGGTACCGCTTAATCAATCGATGTGAAACTTGACATTTATGATCTCATCGTGATGGGGAATACATGTTTTAAATTTCAACTTGATCGGACACATGGTTTGGCAGCCATATTGGATTTTCCCTCAAACCTATAAAAAAAATACACCACTCAAAAGAAGTCCTGGTGAGAGTCTGCAATCTCCGATTGCTCTTTTTCTTGTTTCTTTTTGACACGAGGCCTTTGAGGTGGATAGGACGTCATGGAGGGATATAATGGCCCCCACGTAGTCCAGATTTAACTCCACTTGACTTTTTTCTTTGGGGAAACCTGAAATCAGTGGTTTATACCAAGAGACCACATACAATTGAATGTCTAAAGATTGAAATGAGAAACGAATGTGCTAAAATCGACATGTCAATGTCAACAAATGTTCAAAGAAACCTACATACAAGAATTGATGTGTATGCATGTCAGTAGCTCACAATAAGAGCAATTATTATGACAAAATTATAAAATAAATATCCCTATGATTCCAGACTTTTGAAACACCCTGTGTTATGGCAATACATTATTTAAGCAATCATACAGAAGGCCTACCTTCAAAAGGAATGTTAAGACACTTCAAATCTGTCACTGCTTTGGGTCTCTGGCACAACGGCCGCAAGAAACATGGGTCACGCATAATCATGGGAAATCATCAGGAAATGTTCATCATATTTTAGGGTATACATTAATGGAGGAACACATTATAAAGCAGTAGGCCTAAGGTAGGCTGTCATTGAACATTATGGTAAAAAGGCCTGGTTTCTGCTAGTGACTCAATTGGAAAACCGCATGCATTTCAGGCCTCAACAAGCTACCAACACCTGCCTCTCCTTCACTTTCAACCTCTCGGCAATTCTCACGTTTCCTGGGAGGAACCTTGCGGCGTACTATACGGCGCCGCACTGATTCACAACCTGCAGAGGCCGAGCAGGAAAGGCGGCGGAAAAGGTACTTCATCAAAAGGTTATCCACGTAAACGAGGAATATAGCATAACGCACATTCAATTACATCTAGTATTTTTTTTTTAAACGATCTACGATTCATGGGGAATTTGTAATTTGGTTAGGGTGCTGACAGTAGCTCATATACTGCTTTCCAACACCCACCACCGAATGCTCGAAGGGATGGTGTACACATTGATGCCTCGCCTTGCATTTGAAACACCAGACTGACGGTTTATAGCTGGGTCAAGATTCAAAACCAGGCTTTGAGGCGAGTGTGTGTACCTCTAGATCATCCTGCCAGCCGATGCATTGTGCCCCTTAACATGTTAAAACAAACAAAAAAAAATCTCGGGATAAAACTTTGTGTTTATTAAAGCCTTATGGTGGCTTAATGGTTAAGGAGGTTGGCTTAGTAGTTTAGGTCTCCTCGGTTGAAACCACAACCATGTCAAAATAACAGCAGATGGTTCAACACCCCCTGTCAAACTTTAGAGGTTGGAAAATGAGTACCAGCTTGTTGAGGATAAGAAATCAAGGTTGTTTTTTTTTTTCTTGTATAGCAGTGGCATTCCCCTTTGCCACCTCCTCCTGCTCACTCACCCCCCCACACAGAGTGGTAGAAGGCAGTGACAGGGTTCCCACTTATTTTGAGATGTCTTTTTTAAGGACTTTTTAAGGACTTTTAGGGCTAAAATAACCCCTTTTTAAGGACCACATCCTAGAAATTCCAGGGGTAAATTGAGGTGAGTCACCGAGAAATTAACAAAGATAGTAAGTTTCAAAAAAAATCTATTTTAATAATGAACATACAGAACACAGCAGGAGCTTATTCAGTCGACAAGGCACAACGCGCCACACAGCCAATTGGCAAATTCACTTCACAGTTACTGTAGAATCAGCCAGGAGCAGTCACAAGTTTCCAGATGGAGCAACTCGTCAATGTTAATGTGTTGTTATGTTAAAATGTTATTGTAGGTGCTGCCACCTGCAAAGTTACAGCAGCTCCTGACTGCTTCTACACTACAGAACAGTACATTTTGTAAGCTACATGCCATTGTAATATCCAATTAGGACATAGCAGGCAAGGATTTAGCCTTCTCCTCAATTTCTCTTTCAAGAACTTTGAGTTCCCCCCGTTTTTGCTTGGCAGATTGCCTGAGAGCATTTGATTTTACCAGAAGACTGTGGCTAGTTTTGCACCTTTTGCCTCAGCCTCGTCTGCATATTTTTTCTGACAATGTGGTCAGACCTTCTATGTCAGTTTCCAACACCTTCTTTCTCTTTTTCAAACCATCCACTTCATCTTCAACCATTTTTCGATTTTCTTTGGATGGCTTCTTGCCCTTTCTTTCTTTTCTCTTCTTCAAGATATTGATGGTATTTATGTTGAAAACTGGAGGCTGAGGATAGCAGTTCCTTTGTGATTTCAACTTTGAGCATTGCACCTACCACTACAAAATAATCAATAATCTGCACAAAATAATCAAATAATCCAGTACAAAATAATCAAATATATTCGGACATTTGCTTTAAAGTTTCGAAAAGTTCACGTTACTATTTAAAGATTATTCCATTTAATGTGTTGTCATTTCGTAAATACACTATTTATTTCGTAGAATACACTATATTTCCGTAAATACGTAAATACACGATGACGGGTCTCGCTATTGGCTTAATCAAGGCACGTGACGAAATATAGGAAGTTGTTGTTTGTTTTTTTTCTTCTTCTTCCTCTTCTTGTTCTTGTTCTTCTGGTGAAGACAAAACCTTTAGGACGGTGGCTCTTGGACACATTTGTCCTTGTTTAGAATACTAGTGCGAGGAAAATGAAACACCCTTCACCAAATAACAGGAAAATCTGATTTTTATTGACTTTTGAACATTTTCCTGAAATTTAAGGACATTTAAGTACTTAAATTGTACAACTCAGAAATGTTGGACTTTTATGGGTTTTAAGGACCCATACGAACCTAGAGTGAAAGAGCCTCCTTCAGGTGACCTCAGACTTTGATCGACATCTTACCTTACCTTCGTGTTGTGCAGTAACTACTTCCTTTCTCTAACGCAATGTGAGACGTAGATTTTGGCTTTGCTTCTAAATGGGATATGTCATCTTTGGCGAGCTTACAATACAGCGGTTCAGAGCAGATGTTTGGGTGAGATCATTTTCAGTGTAACTGATACAAACCAGTGCTCACCAAGTGAACTCCCACTTGTAACGACTAAAATAATCGTAGGCAAGGTTGTACTGGTTGGCTGTGATTGTGTGGGGTGTGGAGGGGAAGACCTGTTTCACGTTTAATTTATATTTTTGAGTAAATTTACCAAGTACAGTATTCATTTTTCTGATATTGGAGACCCAACGTTCATGGAGCCTCGTCAGTTATGCAGATTAGGAAGGGTCCTAAACAGGGAGGACAATTAACCTTCCACAATACTCACACAGAGTTCGGAATTTATACCCGAGTTCCAGCGCAAAAGGCCTTCAGAATTTTTTTTTTTTAAATCAAAAGCTCGTGAAAGATTTTGATGCCCTTCTCACTCACCTATGACGATCAGAGTAGTAGTTGTCACAATAGCTCACATGGTGCTCGTAATGACTTTCAAGTGGTGTGTAACACATGTGTATGTATATATACAGTGGAGAGAACAAGTATGTGATAACGCATTTTGACGGTTCCCCACATGACAAGCACTAGAGGTTGTAATTTTATCATAGGTACACTTCAACTGGAAAGACGGAATCAAAACAAAAATCCTGAAAATCACATTGTATGATTTTAATATATTAATTTGCATTAATTGCATGAAATAAGTATTTGATCACTACAACAGTAAGAATTCGGCTCTCACAGACCTGTTAGTTTTGTTTTAAGAAGCCCTCCCATTCTCCACTCTATACCTGTATAACTGCACCTGTTTGAACTTGTTATCTGCATAAAAGACAGCTGTCCACACTCAATCAATAGACTCCAACCTCTCCACAATGGCAAGACCAGAGAGCTGTCTAAGGACATAGGGACAAAATTGTAGACTTGCACAAGGCTGGGATGGGCTACAGGACAATAGGCAAGTAGCTTGGTGAGAAGGCAACAACTGTTGGCAATTATTAGAAAATGGAAGAAGTTCAAGATAACAGTCAATCTCCCTCGGTCTGGGGCTCCATGCAAGATCTCACTCTGTGGAGCCTCAATGATCATGAGAAAGGTGAGGGATCAGCCCAGAACTACACGGCAGGACATGGTCAATGACCTGAAGAGAGCTGGGACACAGTATCAAAGAAAATCATAAGTAACAGCACTACGCCGTCATGGATTAAAATCCTGCAGCGCACGCTAGTCCCTCTCTGCAAGCCAGCGCATGTCCAGGCCCGTCTGAAGTTTGCCAATGACATACTGGATGATCCAAGAGGAAAATGGAGAAGGTCATGTGTCTGATGAGACGAAAATAGTGCTTTTGGTTTAAACTCCACTCGCCGTGTTTGGAGGAAGAAGAAGGATGAGTACAACCCCAAGAACACCATCCCAACCGTGAAGCATGGAGGTGGAAACATCATTCTTTGGGGATGCTTTTCTGCAAAGGGGACAGGACGACTGCACGTGATTGAGGAGGATGGATGGGCCATGTATCGCGAGATCTTGGCCAACAACCTCCTTCCCAATCAAGAGCATTGAAGATGGGGCGTGGCTGGGTCTCCAGCATGACAAACGACCGAAACACACAGCCAGGCAACTAAGGAGTGGCTCGTAAGAAGCATCTCAAGGTCCTGGAGTGGCCTAGCCAGTCTCCAGACCTGAACCCATTAGAAAATCTTTGAGGGAGCTGAAAGTCTGTGTTGCCCAGCGACAGCCCCGAAACCTGATGAGGACTGGAAAGATGTATGGAGGAGTGGGCCAAAATCCCTGCTCTAGTCTGTGCAAACCTGGTTAAGAACTCCAGGTAACGTCTGATCTCTGTAATTGCAAACAAAGGTTTCTGTACCAAATAAAAAGTTCTGTTTTTCTGATGTATCAAATACTTATTTCATGCAATAAAATGTAAATTAATTATTTTAAAAATCAATACACATGTGTTTTTCAGATTTTTGTTTAGATCCGTCTTCACAGTTGAAGTGTACCTATGATAAAAATTACAGACCTCTACTTGCTTGGTAAGTGGGAAACCTGCAAAATCGGCAGTGTATCAAATCTTGTTTCTCACTGTATATATATATATATATATATTATATTATATATATATATATATATATACAATGCACATGGAGGATGACCTTAGTCGTCATCCTTGTATGGCGTTTCATCATAAGCTAGGTGCCGAGCAGGCCAACCTGATGAAAGATGTGGTTTTCTTTAAAATATACACGTGTGTAGGCAGCCAGGCCAGCAGGCTTACCTTTCAGGCTGACATATCTCTACAAGAATAAATGTTTCGATTTTTTGATCTAAATTTACAATGTGATGGCTACACTGTGCGAGCAAAACAGCAGAAAACATGTTGACACGTTTCACTTGACAATGCGTGCCACAGCTGTGACAACCACCTCCTGGAGCAGCATGCGGTCATGGAAGAAGCCCCTTCGCCCAACAATGAGTTCCGCTCACCCGAGGCGATGGCGGTTACTGCTGATGTGCTCAGACGTTGGGCACAGTTACGTGGGCTCAGCAAGGAGGCGGCAATGATGAAGTACATGGCTGTCATCCGTGAGTGGTCTGCTTACGGTGCTACGCTCTTCAATGTGCAGGTGGAGTTTCAAACCCTCAGAAGTTTGCTCAGCAATCCTGGGTGGGAGAGCGGAGGGGTGTAGAAATCTGTAACTTTCAAGATATACTAAGTTGCAATGTTACTCTTCATGTATATTGTAATGAATTTATTATACTGCAGTAATCTCATGTTGTTCCTGTATCCTTCCATTTCTTATGCTAGTGCGAGGATGGATCGCTCCCACAAGACTTGTGGCTAGCGGTGAGTGTACGTACGGTGGCAGTGTACGTGAAAGGGCAGTATACACCTCTTGAAGCATTTCCTTATGGGCACATCGTGACGATGGGTTCACCAGGGGCAGACCTCTACCGAATCAGCCTGCGAGGCCGGGATCTACTATTCCGATCATCACAGGTGAGCAGGCCATTCAAACTTTTCAGGGCAGTGGCATTTTGTTGACCTACAAGTCTTTATAAAAATAAATTACACCTTCGAGGGAAGCAGGCAGGATAGCTAAAAGGTGTACATACTTAACTGAGGTGTCTAACCTGGGTTTGACTCTCCACCGAGCTATAAACTTACCCTGGTGTTTCACATGTGGGACGATACATCAATGTGTGCCGCACATTAAATGTATGTGAAGCCATAAGATCCGTCTGCCAGCACTGGTTGTTGGTGGACGTTAAAGATCATACGGTGTATTTCACAAAGAGGAGGCGAGTTATCGCCAGCACCCTGAACAAATTCCTGTCACCTTACTTCGAACGTAAGACCAAGCCAACGACTTCGTGAAAGACCCAGCAAATCCATGGTGGGAATAATTGATGTTATTGCTTGATTTTTTTTGTTGTGTTAAAGTACATTACACATATTCACCGTTTTTCAATATCACTCACCTTAAGAATCCTTCATAAATGTACCGTACCTGCTCCCCACCTAAGGTGGTCGAGATTGCCAAACTGATGAAAGTGTACATCGGGCGTGTCGTCCTGCACCATTCACACCAGCGAACGGTGAACGTACGGGCCAGTTGGAGTGGCAGCTGTCATTGAAGAGAATGCCAAATGACCTGGATGGTCTTTACACTGCACAAGCAGTTTACTTCTGCCTCATCACTTTTGTACAACTTTTAGCCAATCGTGTATTTTTGTATAGTGAATTAAATGCCATGGCAGTGCTTAGGTCTGACCTAGTGGACCTAACATCAAGTTTACATGTGCAAGTAGTGCCGCTAGCTTTTTGGGTTTTACAAGACACCCGCTCCACATGCTTAACAGCATTGTGTTGCACACCGAGTACTAGAGCATGACATGAAAGCTTAAAGGACAGTTTTACCTCCAGCCTGGATTAAACTAAGTTTCAACCGATGTGCTCCTCGAAAGCAGAAAATCGACTTCGTTCAAACAATGACCCAAAATGTAATTCAGGGTGAGGGACAAAGGGATAAATAAAAATTCAGGCTAATTTTGCTCCAAACATCAATGAGCAAATAAAACTTCAATGACCTTTAATTTAACACAGACGGCGGATGGCAGATTTCAGGGTCACTGCAGAGGAAGTGCTGGGAAATGATGACAAAAAGATCATGTTATGTCATAATGTGGACATAACAGCAGTGGTTTACAACAAATTGAGCCATCCATGACGACAAAGTCTGACAGGACAGTGCAGATTGACAAATTGGTGTTGAGCTCGTCTCGGTTCCACTCTCAACAGGGTGTGGTAGAGAACGCTGTCCCTCAGATGGATGATGGATAAACTGTGGACCTGAAGATCCCATGGTGCGTTTCACCAGCGTATGCAAGTTATCACCTGCACCCTGGCCCCATTCTTGTCCTAATGTGGAGGAAGAATAGCCACTCCATAGTACCGATTTAACCACTGCCGAAGGATTCAAATTTTACTCGAACTTGCGTGCGTGCACTCCTGTGGAAAAGATAATCGTTGTGTCTTCCGGCCATGTACATTTTATAGGTTGTATATTTATAGTTTTTAATATCCACATTGGATAGGGTGGTGGCTGATAAATTGTGTCCATTTAAACTCTTCAGAGCCTAATCATTTAATAGCTTCTCACACCCCTTCCACGCTCCCTATTCCTTTGCTCCAAAGGAAATGCTGGCTTTATTTTATCGTAATGATGCTCCGACAGTCGGGCAGATGCCAAGAACGAGAGGCATTGAAAAGACAGACAGACTAGATTACCAAAAGTCAACACCAGCTAGCAGACCCTAACTTAGCTACACCGCTTGCATTTGGTCCATGATGTTCCATTCTGTGCCATCACCCCACAATGCATTTGATGGTCCGTGCTATCATGCTAAGAACCACCCACACCGGTGCGACATGGTAGTCCTAGCCCAAAGGTCCAATGAAATGTATAGTGTACATAGCTGATGCATTCAACCACAAATGTGTGCTTTTGATACCTTTAAATAAAATGTTAATTTTTTTTTCTTGGTTTGACATCAATCACTCCAAAAAGTGACATTTTCAGAATTTTATTAGTGCCTTTGGATGGTAGTCAGCTGTGGCCAATAATGTACATCAACGAGCAAATGAAACTTCTTCACTGGTCTTTCATGTCACGCAGACGGCGGATGGCAGATTTCACGGTCACTGCAGAGGAGGTGCTGGGAAATGACAACAAAAAGATCTTATTAATGTCATAATGTGGACAGAACAGCAGTTACACATATGTTAGCAAATTGAAATTGAAACAAAAGCTTATTCGAGCACATGGTGCTACTGGCTGCTGCGTACAGAATTTCTGAGGGCACAGAAATGCCACTGACAGCGGACTCAGTCAAGGGCAGGCATTCATTTTGGTGGGGCTGACAGGATGGCCTAGAAATGTGGATGGCATTGTGCACACCTGCCTCCCGGCTGTCTAGCCCGAGTTTGAATCCCGACCCACCTACAGACTGTCATCCCGGTGTTTCACAGGCAGGGCGATCAATTAATGTGTGCCATCCCGTCCCGTCTGCCAGCATTCCTTGGTGGACGTTAAAGATCCCACGGTGTCCTTCACAAAGAGTAGGTGAGTCATCACTGGCCCCGTGAACAAATTACAAAAGCCTGCTCCAACTACTGTTGTAGAGGGATGACAAACTGCTTTGGCAGAACTGACGCTCTGGATCAGAGCATTGTACATTGCATCATATTTAAGTAGGGTATCAACACACAATGGTTTACTCTTTTCAAAGGTAGCAGTGAGTGGTCTCCCAAGGCAGCCAATTGAACTTAATCTCCAAAAGGTACATTGCATTATGATACAACAGTTCTCCCACACAGGCAAGTTTACAAATACCAAGGGTTTTCCACTCATAAAAGTGTGTGTCAATGAAAACTGCCATTGCCCAGAAGAGCGGGCCTCAGTCCTTCTGCATAGTGATTGGCTAATTGTTCAATGCTCAGTTGCAAATTTCATTTTCAAGATTAAAAGATCATTTTGACAGATTAGGGAATATTAAATGAAACTCGTCTTCAATGTTCTAACCACTTTTACTTTTTTCTTTACATGGTCTATGGCTCATCGTGGAGCTTACGCGCGCGCGCATGCGCGCACACACACACACGCACACACACGGAAAATGCCGTCACTTCCCAGGGTACTCTGGGTACCAGCAACGTCACAACAATGGCACCACCTTTCTCACCGTGGCATTTCCTAATGAGGAATTCCTCCTCCTCATGGCTGCCAGCCTATGGGGATTATCCATGCTCTTAACCTTTAAAATGCTGAACATCAGGCAAGGGAGCATCTCTAACGAGATGACCTCATAAAACCAGTCTCGATGTCCGTCCGTCCCCAAGTCCCCATTTTTTTCTTCCGATTTTCTTGATATTTGGTATGTGGGTAGATGTCGAGTGATGCACAACGGTATGACTTTTGACACGATTGAAGGTCAAGGTCAAGGCCACTCCAAAGTTGCATTGCCATTTTCAAAATCTATCTCCTCCGCCGTTTATGATCCGATCTTCGAAATTTCTTCGGATTCTGATAATATGGAACAATATCTAAATTTGGTCGGGCCGGTTTTTAAAAATTCGTCCTGGTTATCGAGTCACGCGTCTTCAAAGTTGGAAAAATCGTCGATGTGATACGGTCAAAACAGAGATGACCGTCACCCCCAACCGGGGGTAATTTTTAAAGTCTGGCATGACTCAGCTGGGGTTTGAAGCAGCAGCCCCCCAAACTTGGAGTGGACGTTCTAACCATTATACCACCGAGTGTAACATTTCCCAAACATACCTTAGTTCAGGTGTTCAGTTGATATATATATATTTTATCTTAAAACACAAGCTAAAATATTTTGCAGTATGTTGTTCAGTAAGTGGAGTAAATTTCCAGCTTTTACAGAAGCTGCATTAAGTTTCAGCATCAGTGATCGATTTTCCACATGGCTAGTGATGGAGGCAAAGTATTTTTTTCAGGTTATATTGTTACGGATCTGGAAGCCATTTGCACACAGACAGCAATCCCTAAGTTGAGTTATTTCGATAAGTATGTGTTTATAGTTAGGGTCCCGTCTCTTAAGTCTAATGGGAATTTCATGTGTGCGCTGCGGGTTTCTTTTGTAGTCAGGTTTTTTACATCTCGAAGCTGCACAACGCCAACAAAACCCTCGCTTCACTCCTCCTCCCACTCTGCGGGCGAATGGGCGCTTCGCCCGCCCAGCTTTCACTTCTTCGCACCGTCGACGCCATTGCCCACGTGCGTTCGACCACAGACGTGGGCGGAGGTTTCCTCACCTCAGAACACGACTCCGCCCAGGAAAGGGAGGGGGTTCCCCCCTGCCAAATCATGGATGGCCAGCACATCACCCCACGAAACCCTGTCCAATCAGGGCAAAGATTACCTCAGAAGTCCGATCACCCCACCCCGCCCGGGGGAGGGATAAGAATCGCCG
>CM068958.1:141286081-141303395 GCA_035128595.1 Eptatretus atami
GGGTCGTCCCATGATGCAGGTGCGCTCGAGCAGATGCGTCGTTGAGTCACGTTAAGGTATAATTGCGTGAGAAATGGAGTATTTTTGCTTCGCTCGACGTTACGAGTTCGTTTAACTTCGATTTTAATTTTGTCTTCGGTTTTTGGCGATCGCTTAGGACGCTTAAAACTCGGTTGTCGAAATTCTGGTAAAATCGGATGTTTTGGAGACGTTTTAAGATTGTATAAAAAATATTTCACTCGCCGCGTCACGGGTCGTCACGTGATGCAGTGCGCTCGAGCAGACGCGTCGTTGAGTCACGTATGGTTTTGCGTGTGCGCGCTGACGGTGTTTTTCGATAAAGATGGTGTTTAAAAGTCATTTTTTATCCCAATAAAGGTTATCGTCGCATGCCTGACTCGCTGAGCTGTCGGATTATGTAAAGATTGTTGGTGGATGGCTGAATATTACGGTTTTGTGACTTTGATAAAATAATTGCGTGGAGAAATGGAGATTTTTGCTTCGCTCGACGTTACGAGTTCGTTTTAACTTCGATTTTAATTTTGTCTGCGGTTTTTGCGATCGCTTAGGACGCTTAAACTCGGTTGTCGAAATTCTGGTAAAAATCGGATGTTTTGGAGACGTTTTAAGATTGTATAAAAAATATTTCACTCGCGCGTCACGGGTCGTCACGTGATGCAGTGCACAATTCCGTAAATTCATGTGGAGAAATGGAGTATTTTTGCTTCGCTCGACGTTACGAGTTCGTTTTAACTTCAATTTTAATTTTGTCTTCGGTTTTTTGCGATCGCTTAGGACGCTTAAAACTCGGTTGTCGAAATTCTGGTAAAAATCGGATGTTTTGGAGACGTTTTAAGATTGTATAAAAAATATTTCACTCACACGCGTCACGGGTCGTCACGTGGTGCAGCGCGCTCGAGCAGAGGCGGCGTTGAGTCACGTACTGGTTTTCTGTGTGCGCGCTGACGGTGTTTTCGATAAAGATGGTGTTTAAAAGTCATTTTTTATCCCAATAAAAGTATCGTCGCATTCCTGACTCGCTAAGGCCGTCGGATTATGTAAAGATGTTGGTGGATGGCCGAATATTACGGTTTTGTGACTTTGATAAAATAATATAAATAATTGCGTGGAGAAATGGAGATTTTTGCTTCGGTCGACGTTACGATTTTTTGATGGTTTGGTACAGAATTACGTATAAACTTCTGGTTTGCGTCGCTACCTTCTCTAGAGACAGCTTTTATTAGACAAGGTCAGAGGTCACGTTGATGATTCGTAAGTACCAGTTATGATTGCTTGTTACATACAAAATCTTTAGATTTCGTAAGTATATTGATGCCTTCCGTTTCTGTTTGTTTGTTTGTATGTTTGTTACTTACGAAATCTAAAGATTTCGTAAGTATATTGGACTTCCGTTTCTGTTTGTTTGTTTGTAGTTTGTTTGTTTGTTTTGTTTGTAGGCACGATAACTTCGAGAAACGGAAGAAGCTACCAATGTCAAATTAACCACGTGATTCAGGAGGGTGATGGCTAGTGCTGATTAGATTTTGGTCAAAATCGGTCAAAGGTCAAGGTCACAGTGAGGTCAAACATAATTAAATCCGTAAATAACGTGGAGAAATGGAGTATTTTTGCTTCGCTCGACGTTACGAGTTCGTTTAACTTCGATTTAATTTTGTCTTCAGTTTTTTGCGATCGCTTAGGACGCTTAAAACTCGGTTGTCGAAATTCTGGTAAAAATCGGATGTTTTGGAGACGTTTTAAGATTGTATAAAAAATATTTAACTCGAAGCGTCAAGGGTCGTCCATGATGCATTGCGCTCGAGCAGACGTCACGGGTCGTCCCATGATGCAGTGCGCTCGAGCAGACGTCACGGGTCATCCCATGATGCAGTGCGCACGAGCAGACGCGTCGTTGATTCACGTTAAGGTATAATTGCGTGGAGAAATGGCGATTTTTGCTTTGCTCGACGTTACGAGTTCATTTTAACTTCGATTTTAATTTTGTCTTCGTTTTTTTGCGATCGCTTAGGACGCTTAAAACTCGGTTGTCGAAATTCTGATAAAAATCGGATGTTTTATTGAGATTTATGTCAGGTGTCGTATCTGAGGTATTATGCACTGAATATTATGCTAATGAGGGGGATTGTAAAGCACAGCATTACGCGCTCGTTTGCGTCGCTACCTTCTCTCGAGACAGCTTTTATTAGATAAGGTCAGAGGTCAAGTTGACGATTTCGTAAGTACCGATCTATGACTGCTTGTTTGTTTGTTTCTTTGTTTGTTTGTTTGTAGGCACGATAACTCGAGAACGGAAGAAGCTACCAATGTAAATTACACCACGTGATCAGGAGGGTGATGGCTAGTGCTGATTAGATTTTGGTCAAAATCGGTCAACGGTCAAGGTCACGGTGAGGTCAAACATTCGATTTTTGATGGTTTGGTACAGATAACTCGAGAACGGAAGAAGCTACCAATGTCAAATTACACCACGTGATTCAGGAGGGTGATGGCTAGTGCTGATTAGATTTTGGGCAAAATCGGTCAACGGTCAAGGTCACGGTGAGGTCAAACATTCGATTTTTGATGGTTTGGTAACAGAATCATTGTAGAAACTTCTGTTTGCATCGCTACCTTCTCTAGAGACAGCTTTTATTAGACAAGGTCAGAGGTCAAGTTGACGATTTCGTAAGTACCAGTCTGTGACTGCTTGTTTGTTACTTACGAAATCTTTAGATTTCGTAAGTATATTGATGACTACCGTTTCTGTTTGTTTGTTTGTTTGTTTGTTTGTAGGCACGATAACTCGAGAACGGAAGAAGCTACCAATGTCAAATTACACCAGGTGATTCAGGAGGGTGATGGCTAGTGCTGATTAGATTTTTGGTCAAAATCGGTCAAAGGTCAAGGTCACAGTGAGGTCAAACATAATTCCGTAAATTAACGTGGAGAAATGTGAGTATTTTTGCTTCGCTCGACGTTACGAGTTCGTTTAACTTCGATTTTAATTTTGTCTTCGGTTTTTGCGATCGCTTCGGATGCTTAAAACTCGTTGTCGAAATTCTGGTAAAAATCGGATGTTTTGGAGACGTTTTAAGATTGTATAAAAAAATTTCACTCGCGCGTCACGGGTCGTCACGTGATGCAGTGGCTCGAGCAGCCGCGTCGTTGAGTCACGTATGGTTTTGCGTGTGCGCGCTGACGGTGTTTTCGATAAAGATGGTTTTAAAAGTCATTTTTATCCCAATAAAGGTTATCGTCGCATGCCTGACTCGCTGAGCTGTCGGATTATGTAAAGATTGTTGGTGAATGGCTGAATTTACGGTTTTGTGACTTGATAAAATAATTGCGTGGAGAAATGGAGATTTTTGCTTCGCTCGACGTTACGAGTTCGTTTTAACTTCGATTTTAATTTTGTCTGCGGTTTTTGCGATCGCTTAGGACGCTTAAAACTCGTGTTGTCGAAATTCTGGAAAAAATCGGATTTTTTGGAGACGTTTTAAGATTGTATAAAAAATATTTCACTCGCGGCGTCACGGGTCGTCACGTGATGCAGTGCGCAATTCCGTAAATTCATGTGGAGAAATGGAGTATTTTTGCTTCGCTCGACGTTACGAGTTCGTTTAACTTCGATTTCAATTTGTCTTCGGTTTTTGCGATCGCTTAGGACGCTTAAAACTCGGTTGTCGAAATTCTGGTAAAAATCAGATGTTTTGGAGACGTTTTAAGATTGTATAAAAAATATTTCACTCACCGCGTCACGGGTCGTCACGTGGTGCAGCGCGCTCGAGCAGAGGCGGCGTTGAGTCACGTACTGGTTTTCTGTGTGCGCGCTGATGGTGTTTTCGATAAAGATGGTGTTTAAAAGTCATTTTTTATCCCAATAAAAGTTATCGTCGCATTCCTGACTCGCTAAGCCGTCGGATTATGTAAAGATTGTTGGTGGATGGCCGAATATTACGGTTTTGTGACTTTGATAAAATAATATAAAATAATTGCGTGGAGAAATGGAGATTTTGCTTCGGTCGACGTTACGATTTTTGATGGTTTGGTACAGATTCATCGTATAAACTTCTGGTTTGCGTCGCTACCTTCTCTAGAGACAGCTTTTATTAGACAAGGTCAGAGGTCAAGTTGACGATTTCGTAAGTACCAGTCTATGACTGCTTGTTACTTACGAAATCTAAAGATTTCGTAAGTATATTCATGACTTCCGTTTCTGTTTGTTTGTTTGTTTGTTTGTTTGTACGTTTGTAACTTACGAAATCTAAAGATTTCGTAAGTATATTGATGCCTTCCGTTTCTGTTTGTTTGTTTGTATGTTTGTTTGTTTGTTTGTTTGTAGGCACGATAACTCGAGAACGGAAGAAGCGACCAATGTCAAATTACACCACGTGATTCAGGAGGGTGATGGCTAGTGCTGATTAGATTTTGGTCAAAATCGGTCAAAGGTCAAGGTCACAGTGAGGTCAAACATAATTCCGTAAATTAACGTGGAGAAATGGAGTATTTTTGCTTCGCTCGACGTTACGAGTTCGTTTTAACTTCGATTTTAATTTTGTCTTCAGTTTTTGCGATCGCTTAGGACGCTTAAAACTCGGTTGTCGAAATTCTGGTAAAAATCGGAAGTTTTGGAGACGTTTTAAGATTGTATAAAAAAATATTTCACTCGAAGCGTCAAGGGTCGTCCCATGATGCATTGCGCTCGAGCAGACGTCACGGGTCGTCCCATGATGCAGTGCGCGCTCGAGCAGACGTCACGGGTCGTCCCATGATGCAGTGTGCTCGAGCAGACGCGTCGTTGATTCACGTTAAGGTATAATTGCGTGGAGAAATGCCGATTTTTGCTTTGCTCGACGTTACGAGTTCATTTAACTTCGATTTAATTTTGTCTTCGGTTTTGCGATCGCTTAGGACGCTTAAAACTCGGTTGTCGAAATTCTGGTAAAAATCGGATGTTTTATGAGATTTATGTCGGGTGTCGTATCTGAGGTATTATGCACTGAAGATTATGCTAATGAGGGGGATTGTAAGACACAGCATTACGCGCTCGTTTGCGTCGCTACCTTCTCTCGAGACAGCTTTTATTAGATAAGGTCAGAGGTCAAGTTGACGATTTCGTAAGTACCAGTCTATGACTGCTTGTTTGTTTGTTTGTAGGCACGATAACTCGAGAACGGAAGAAGCTACCAATGTCAAATTACACACGTGATTCAGGAGGGTGATGGCTAGTGCTGATTAGATTTTGGTCAAAATCGGTCAAAGGTCAAGGTCACAGTGAGGTCAACATATTCCGTAAATTAACGTGGAGAAATGGAGTATTTTTGCTTCGCTCGACGTTACGAGTTCGTTTTAACTTCGATTTTAATTTTGTCTTCAGTTTTTGCGATCGCTTAGGACGCTTAAAACTCGGTTGTCGAAAATTCTGGTAAAAATTGGAAGTTTTTGGAGACGTTTTAAGATGTATAAAAAATATTTCACTCGAAGCGTCAAGGGTCGTCCATGATGCATTGCGCTCGAGCAGACGTCACGGGTCGTCCCATGATGCAGTGCGCTCGAGCAGACGTCACGGGTCGTCCCATGATGCAGTGTGCTCGAGCAGACGCGTCGTTGATTCACGTTAAGGTATAATTGCGTGGAGAAATGCCGATTTTTGCTTTGCTCGACGTTACGAGTTCATTTAACTTCGATTTTAATTTTGTCTTCGGTTTTTGCGATCGCTTAGGACGCTTAAAACTCGGTTGTCGAAATTCTGGTAAAAATCGATGTTTTATGAGATTTATGTCGGGTGTCGTATCTGAGGTATTATGCACTGAAGATTATGCTAATGAGGGGGATTGTAAGACACAGCATTACGCGCTCGTTTGCGTCGCTACTTCTCTCGAGACAGCTTTTATTAGATAGGTCAGAGGTCAAGTTGACGATTTCGTAAGTACCAGTCTATGACTGCTTGTTTGTTTGTTTGTAGGCACGATAACTCGAGAACGGAGAAGCTACCAATGTCAAATTACCACCACGTGATTCAGGAGGGTGATGGCTAGTGCTGATTAGATTTTGGTCAAAATCGGTCAACGGTCAAGGTCACGGTGAGGTCAACACTCGATTTTTTGATGGTTTGGTACAGATAACTCGAGAACGGAAGAAGCTACCAATGTCAAATTACACCACGTGGTTCAGGAGGGTGATGGCTAGTGCTGATAGATTTTGGGCAAAATCGGTCAACGGTCAAGGTACGGTGAGGTCAAACATTCGATTTTTGATGTTTGGTACAAGAATCATTGTAGAAACTTCTGGTTTGCGTCGCTACCTTCTCTAGAGACGCTTTTATTAGACAAGGTCAGAGGTCAAGTTGACGATTTCGTAAGTACCAGTCTATGACTGCTTGTTTGTTACTTACGAAATCTTTAGATTTAGTAGTATATTGATGACTACCGTTTCTGTTTGTTTGTTTGTTTTGTTTGTTTGTAGGCACGATAACTCGAGAACGGAAGAGCTACAATGTCAAATTACACCACGTGATTCAGGAGGGTGATGGCTAGTGCTGATTAGATTTTGGTCAAATCGGTCAAAGGTCAAGGTCACAGTGAGGTCAAACATAATTCCGTAAATTAACGTGGAGAATGCGAGTATTTTTGCTTCGCTCGACGTTACGAGTTCGTTTTAACTTCGATTTTTAATTTTGTCTTCGGTTTTTGCGATCGCTTAGGCCGCTTAAAACTCGGTTGTCGAATTCTGGTAAAAATCGGATGTTTGGGAGACGTTTTAAGATTGCATAAAAAATATTTCATCGAAGCGTCAAGGGTCGTCCCATGATGCATTGCGCTCGAGCAGACGTCACGGTCGTCCATGATGCAGTGCGCTCGAGCAGGACCATGTCGTTGAGTGACATTAAGGTTTTGCATGGAGAAATGGAGATTTTTTGCTTCGCATCGACGTTACGAGTTCGTTTAACTTCGATTTTAATTTTGTCTTCGGTTTTTGCGATCGCTTAGGACGCTTAAACTCGGTTGTCGAAATTCTGGAACAGCGATGAATAACTAATATATATATAAATAATAAGTCTTTTATCAGAATCTTTGAAAGTAATACACCATTATCTGGCATATCCTGCTGGTATGAATCACTTTAAAAAAAAAATGGAATTTTTATAAGAAATCTAGTTTTTGTCTGGGACTCATTATCTGCAAACCACAGTGTAAAATCGTAGACCCACAATGAATTCAGAATTCAAGCTCCCCTTGGGCTTCTGACTGATCCATGCTTTTATTAGACAAGGTCAGAGGTCAAGTTGATGATTTCGTAAGTACCAGTCGATGACTGCTTGTTTGTTTGTTTGTTTGTTTTGTAGGCACGATAACTCGAGAACGGAAGAAGCTACCAATGTCAATTACACCACGTGATTGAGGGTGATGGCTAGTGCTGATTAGATTTTGGTCAAAATCGGTCAAAGAGGTCAAGGTCACAGTGAGGTCAAACATAATTCCGTAAATTAACGTGGAGAAATGGAGTATTTTTGCTTCGCTCGACGTTACGAGTTCGTTTTAACTTCGATTTTAATTTGCTTCAGTTTTTTTGCGATCGCTTAGGACGCTTAATAACTCGGTTTGTCGAAATTCTGGTAAAAATCGGATGTTTTGGAGACGTTTTAAGATTGTATAAAAAAATTTCACTCGAAGCGTGCAAGGGTCGTCCCATGATGCATTGCGCTCTGAGCAGACGTCACGGGTCGTCCCATGATGCAGTGGCGGTCGAGCAGACGTCACGGGTCATCCCATGATGCAGTGGGCACGAGCAGACGCGTCGTTGATTCACGTTAAGGTATAATTGCGTGGAGAAATGGCGATTTTTGCTTTGCTCGACGTTACGAGTTCATTTTAACTTCGATTTTAATTTTGTCTTCGGTTTTTGCGATCGCTTAGGACGCTTAACAACTCGGTTGTCGAAATTCTGGTAAAATCGGATGTTTTATGAGATTTATGTCGGGTGTCGTATCTGAAGGTATTAATGCACTGAAGATTATGCTAATGAGGGGGATTGTAGACACAGCATTACGCGCTCGTTTGCGTCGCTACTTCTCTCGAGACAAGCTTTTAATTAGATAGGTCAGAGGTCAAGTTGACGATTGTAAGTACCAGTCTATGACTGCTTTGTTTGTTACTTACAAATTACTAAGATTTCGTAAGTATATTGATGCCTTCCGTTCTGTTTGTTTGTTTGTTTGTTTGTAGGCACGATAACTCGAGAACGGAAGAAGCTACCAATGTCAAATTACATCACGTGATTCAGGAGGGTGATGACTAGCCGCTGATTAGATTTTGGTCAAAATCGGTCAAAGGTCAAGGTCATAGTGAGGTCAAACATAATTCCGTAATTATACATGGAGAATGTGAGTATTTTTTGCTTCGCTCGACGTTACGAGTTCGTTTTAACTTCGATTTTAATTTTGTCTTTCGGTTTTTGCGATCGCTTCGGATGCTAAAACTCGTTGTCGAAATTCTGGTAAAATCGATGTTTTGGAGACGTTTTAAGATTGAAAAAAAATATTTCACTCGAAGCGTCAAGGGTCGTCCCATGATGCAGTGCGCTCGAGCAGACGTACGGGTCGTCCCATGATGCAGTGCGCTCGAGCAGACGTCACGGTCGGCGCCGATGAGCAGTGCGCTCGAGCGAGACGTCACGGGTCGGCCGATGATGCAGTGCGCTCGAGCAGACGCGTCGTTGTCACGTTAAGGTTTTTCCGTGTGCGCGGTGACGGTTTTTTTCAATAAAGATGGTGTTTAAAAGTCATTTTTTATCCAATAAAGGTTATCGTCGCATGCCTGACTCGCTGAGCGTCGGATTATGTAAAGATTGGTTGGTGGATGGCCGAATATTACGGTTTTTGTGACTTTGATAAAAAATATAAATAATGCTGGAGACCGTGACGCTTCGAGTGAAATATTTTTTATACAATCTTAAAACGTCTCCAAAACATCCGATTTTTACCAGTATTTAGACAACCGAGTTTTAAGCGTCCTCAGCGATCGCAAAAACTGAAGACAAAATTAAAATCAAAGTTAAAACGAACTCGTAACGTCGAGCGAAGCAAAAATGACTCCATTTCTCCACGTTTAATTTAGCGAATTATGTTTTGACCTCACTGTGACCTTGACCTTTGACCGATTTTGACCAAAATCTAATCAGCACTAGCCATCACCCTCCTGAATCACGTGGTGTAATTTGACAATTGGTCGCTTCTTCCGTTCTCGAGTTATCGTGCCTACAAACAAAACAACAAACAAACATACAACAAACAAACAGAAACGGAAGGCATCAATATACTTACGAAATCTTTAGATTTCGTAAGTTACAAACGTACAAACAAACAAACAAACAACAAACAGAAACGGAAGTCATGAATATACTTACGAAATCTTTAGATTTCGTAAGTAACAAGCAGTCATAGACTGGTACTTACGAAATCGTCAACTTGACCTCTGACCTTGTCTAATAAAAGCTGTCTCTAGAGAAGGTAGCGACGCAAACCAGAAGTTTATACGATGAATCTGTACCAAACCATCAAAATCGTAACGTCGACGGAAGCAAAATCTCATTTCTCCACGCAATTATTTATATTATTTTATCAAAGTCACAAAACCGTAATATTCGGCCATCCACCAACAATCTTTACATAATCCGACGGCTTAGCGAGTCAGGAATGCGACGATAACTTTTATTGGGATAAAAAATGACTTTTAAACACCATCTTTATCGAAAACACCATCAGCGCGACACAGAAAACCAGTACGTGACTCAACGCCGCCTCTGCTCGAGCGCGCTGCACCACGTGACGACCCGTGACGCGGTGAGTGAAATATTTTTTATACAATCTTAAACGTTCAAACATCTGATTTTACAGAATTTCGACAACGAGTTTAAGCGTCCTAAGCGCACAAACGTGACGCACGAAAATTGATCGAAGTTAAACGAACTGAATCATCGAGAAATATTCTCTTCCAATTCACGACATGTGAATTACGGATGACGGTGTGTACTCTATCTGCCGTACTGACATCACGTGACGACCCGTGACGCGCGAGTGAAATATTTTTTATACAATCTTAAAACGTCTCCAAAACATCCGATTTTTTCCAGAATTTCGACAACCGAGTTTTAAGCGTCCTAAGCGATCGCAAAAACGCAGACAAAATTAAAATCGAAGTTAAAACGAACTCGTAACGTCGAGCGAAGCAAAAATCTCCATTTCTCCACGCAATTATTTTATCAAAGTCACAAAACCGTAATATTCAGCCATCCACAACAATCTTTACATAATCCGACAGCTCAGCGAGTCAGGCATGCGACGATAACCTTTATTGGGATAAAAAATGACTTTTAAACACCATCTTTATCGAAAACACCGTCAGCGCGCACACGCAAAACCATACGTGACTCAACGACGCGTCTGCTCGAGCGCACTGCATCACGTGACGACCCGTGACGCGCGAGTGAAATTTTTTTATACAATCTTAAAACGTCTCCAAAACATCCGATTTTTACCAGAATTTCGACAACCGAGTTTTAAGCATCCGAAGCGATCGCAAAAACCGAAGACAAAATTAAAATCGAAGTTAAAACGAACTCGTAACGTCGAGCGAAGCAAAAATACTCACATTTCTCCACGTTAATTTACGGAATTATGTTTGACCTCACTGTGACCTTGACCTTTGACCGATTTTGACCAAAATCTAATCAGCACTAGCCATCACCCTCCTGAATCACTTGTGTAATTTGACATTGGTAGCTTCTTCCGTTCTCGAGTTATCGTGCTACAAACAACAAACAAACAAACAAACAGAAACGGTAGTCATCAATATACTTACGAAATCTAAAGATTTCGTAAGTAACAAACAAGCAGTCACAGACTGGTACTTACGAAATCGTCAACTTGACCTCTGACCTTGTCTAATAAAAGCTGTCTCTAGAGAAGGTAGCGATGCAAACCAGAAGTTTCTACAATGATTCTGTACCAAACATACAAAATCGAATGTTTGACCTCACCGTGACCTTGACCGTTGACCGATTTTGCCCAAAATCTAATCAGCACTAGCCATCACCCTCCTGAATCACGTGGTGTAATTTGACATTGGTAGCTTCTTCCGTTCTCGAGTTATCTGTACCAAACCATCAAAAATCGAATGTTTGACCTCACCGTGACCTTGACCGTTGACCGATTTTGACCAAAATCTAATCAGCACTAGCCATCACCCTCCTGATCACGGTGTGTAATTTGACATTGGTAGCTTCTTCCGTTCTCGAGTTATCGTGCCTACAAACAAACAACAAGAAAACAAACAAACAAGCAGTCATAGACTGGTACTTACGAAATCGTCAACTTGACCTCTGACCTTATCTAATAAAAGCTGTCTCGAGAGAAGGTAGCGACGAAACGAGCGCGTAATGCTGTGTCTTACAATCCCCCTCATTAGCATAATATTCAGTGCATAATACCTCAGATACGACACCTGACATAAATCTCATAAAACATCCGATTTTTATCAGAATTTCGACAACCGAGTTTTAAGCGTCCTAAGCGATCGCAAAAACCGAAGACAAAATTAAAATCGAAGTTAAAATGAACTCGTAACGTCGAGCAAAGCAAAAATCGCCATTTCTCCACGCAATTATACCTTAACGTGAATCAACGACGCGTCTGCTCGTGCGCACTGCATCATGGGATGACCCGTGACGTCTGCTCGAGCGCACTGCATCATGGGACGACCCGTGACGTCTGCTCGAGCGCAATGCATCATGGGACGACCCTTGACGCTTCGAGTTAAATATTTTTTATACAATCTTAAAACGTCTCCAAAACATCCGATTTTTACCAGAATTTCGACAACCGAGTTTTAAGCGTCCTAAGCGATCGCAAAAACTGAAGACAAAATTAAAATCGAAGTTAAAACGAACTCGTAACGTCGAGCAGAGCAAAAATACTCCATTTCTCCACGTTAATTTACGGAATTATGTTTGACCTCACTGTGACCTTGACCTTTGACCGATTTTGACCAAAATCTAATCAGCACTAGCCATCACCCTCCTGAATCACGTGGTGTAATTTGACATTGGTAGCTTCTTCCGTTCTCGAGTTATCGTGCCTACAAACAAACAAACAAACAAACATACAAACAAACAAACAGAAACGGAAGTCATCATATAACTTACGAAATCTTTAGATTTCGTAAGTAACAAACATACAAACAAAACAAACAGAAACGGAAGGCATCAATATACTTACGAAATCTAAAGATTTTGTATGTAACAAGCAATCATAGACTGGTCTTACGAAATCATCAACGTGACCTCTGACCTTGTCTAATAAAAGCTGTCTCTAGAGAAGGTAGCGACGCAAACCAGAAGTTTATACGATAATTCTGTACCAAACCATCAAAAATCGTAACGTCGACCGAAGCAAAAATCTCCATTTCTCCACGCAATTATTTTATATTATTTTATCAAAGTCACAAAACCGTAATATTCGGCGCATCACCAACAATCTTTACATAATCCGACGGCTTAGCGAGTCAGGAATGCGACGATAACTTTTATTGGGATAAAAATGACTTTTAAACACCATCTTTATCGAAAAACACCGTCAGCGCGCACACAGAAAACCAGTACGTGACTCAACGCCGCCTCTGCTCGAGCGCGCTGCACCACGTGACGACCGTTGACGGCGTGAGTGAAATTTTTTATTACAATCTTAAAACGTCTCCAAAAACATCCGATTTTTACCAGAATTTCGACAACCGAGTTTTAAGCGTCCTAAGCGATCGCAAAAACCGAAGACAAAATTAAAATTGAAGTTAAAACGAACTCGTAACGTCGAGCGAAGCAAAAATACTCCATTTCTCCACATGAATTTACGGAATTGTGCACTGCATCACGTGACGACCCGTGACGCGCGAGTGAAATATTTTTTATAAATCTTAAAACTCCCAAAACATCCGATTTTTACCAGAATTTCGACAACCGAGTTTTAAGCGTCCTAAGCGATCGCAAAAACCGCAGACAAAATAAAATCGAAGTTAAAACGAACTCGTAACGTCGAGCGAAGCAAAAATCTCCATTTCTCCACGCAATTATTTATCAAAGTCACAAAACCGTAATATTCAGCCATCACCAACATCTTTACATAATCCGACAGCTCAGCGAGTCAGGCATGCGACGATAACCTTTATTGGGATAAAAAATGACTTTTAAACACCATCTTTATCGAAAACACCGTCAGCGCGCACACGCAAAACCATACGTGACTCAACGACGCGTCTGCTCGAGCGCACTGCATCACGTGACGACCCGTGACGCGGCGAGTGAAATATTTTTTTATACAATCTTAAAACGTCTCCAAAACATCCGATTTTTACCAGAATTTCGACAACCGAGTTTTAAGCGTCCTAAGCGATCGCAAAAACCGAAGACAAAATTAAAATCGAAGTTAAAACGAACTCGTAACGTCGAGCGAAGCAAAAATACTCCATTTCTCCACGCAATTATACTTAACGTGACTCAACGACGCATCTGCTCGAGCGCACTGCATCATGGGACGACCCGTGACGCTTCGAGTGAAATATTTTTATACAATCTTAAAACGTCTCCAAAACATCCGATTTTTACCAGTATTTAGACAACCGAGTTTAAGCGTCCTCAGCGATCGCAAAAACTGAAGACAAAATTAAAATCAAAGTTAAAACGAACTCGTAACGTCGAGCGAAGCAAAAATACTCCATTTCTCCATGTGAATTTACGGAATTATGTTTGACCTCATGTGACCTTGACCTTTGACCGATTTTGACCCAAATCTAATCAGCACTAGCCATCACTCCTGAATCACGTGGTGTAATTTGACATTTGGTAGCTTCTTCCGTTCTCGAGTTATCGTGCCTACAAACAAACAAACAAACAGAAACGGAAGTCATCAATATACTTACGAAATCTTTTAGGATTTCGTAAGTAAAAATCATTTAGAGTCATAAATCTTTAGATTTCGTAAGTAACAAACGCACAAACAGAGGACGGAAGACATCAATATACTTACGAAATCTTTAGATTTCGTAAGTAAAAATCATTTAGAGTCAAGTATCTTTGGATTGTGTTCCCCATCTCTATTTAAACCTTTCTAATTTTACTTTTCTTTCTATCCATCGCATCACCTGTTTCATGCATTCTTCTATATTTGGATATTGTTGTCGTCTTTTTTGTGCAGCACAAGGCGGTGGGGTGGCAACGTTGGTTGAGGGTTTGGCTGTGCCACTGATACCGTGCCCCCTGCTGGTTAGGGCAGGAATTTGGAATTTGTCCAGGGTGCCAGCAACAGCTCGCTGACTCTTTGCAAAAACAAGGACACGATGGGATCTTTAGCATTACCAATTAATGCCGGCAGTTGGGATGTCCAGTTTAAACCGTCCATCCGAAAGACGGCACACACACTGATACATCACCTTGCCAGTGAAGCATCAGGATGGCAGTTGGTAGCTGGGCTGACATTCAAACACAGGCTAGACAGTTTGGAGGAGAGTGTGCATACCTCTAGGCCATCCTGCCAGCCCATTTGATATCATTATGCATCACTTGGCATCCAATAATTATGTTGCCATCAGCCGTCGGGCCTATGTAATGAATCAAGCTTGCCGATTTTCCTTGCTCTGTATTTTTTTTTTATCTCCACCGACACATTATAGACTTGTTCAAACTGGAATCAAATTCCTTTTTTACCATTCATGGAAAAATAAAAAATAAAATTTTTCTTTTAAAAAAAACACCTAATTGTGGACCAGTAAAATCGATCTTCCTATCCTGATGCTCTCTCACAACTTGGGTGTGAGGAGTGTATGTTCCCTGCAGAATGTTTCTTCTGAATACGAGTCTTGCACTTTTGTTCCTGCAGTTTTTGAATGTTGATTTTTCATTTTTTATATGAAACTAATATGCATTTTGATATCGCTAATTATTATTGCTGTTTTTTTTCCCTCCTGCTTCCCATCCCCACTGTATCCCCTGCCAGGCTTGCAAGTAACTTTCCAACATGTCTGCACTCACTTGCATAACTTGTCGTGTTGTTTTCTCGAGTGCGGAGCTGCAGCGTATGCACTACAAATCGGATTGGCATCGTTACAATCTCAAGAGAAAAGTTGCGGACATGCAGCCCGTTACTGCGGAGGTCTTTCAGGAGAAAGTTCTGGCTCAGCGAGCAGCCACGACAGGCCCGGAGCCTGTACAATGCTGTGCCTTGTGTGGAAAGACCTTTGCATCGACCAACACATTCAATAACCACCTCCGCTCACAAAAACACCGTCAGGCAGAGGCAGCCTTCAGGAAGGTGGGAGACCTGGCTGTGCAATATGAGCTTTGACATAATGGATCATGATTCTGTCAATGTGAAGGAAACTGTAATTATTTTTAGGTCATCTCTACCGAGATGACCTAATAAAGCCGGACCAAATGTCCGTCCGTACGTCGTCAACAATTTTTCTTTCCGATCTTGATGAAACTTAGTATGTGGGTAGAGGTCGATGAGTATTGCACAACGATATAACTTTTGTCCGGGTTCAAGGTCAGGTCAAGGTCACGAGATCACGTAAGTTATAAAAATCGCCATTTTCAAAACCTATCTAGTCTGCCATTCTACAAGATATTCGGCAACTGTTTATTGATTATGATAGTAAAAAATATTATCTTGTATCTAACCGGACAGATTTTGAATTTCCTTCCCATTTGATCGTCACGTGATCTGGAAGATGGCCAAAAACGCCGATGTGATTCGCAAAGAAGGAAGGAAGGAGAAATGAAATATAAATATAAAACACATTTTTAGCCTTTTATATTTATACATTTTCCGCCGAAGGTGCAAAAGTTTCAAAACCCGAAATGTAAACGTCGGAATTTATTTTCAAAATATAATTTCGTGCGCGCGCTCCAAAATGCCGAGTCATCTTTACCAAACTGCGCAGTAGAACTGCGCAAGTAGTCTTCGGTCATAACTGAACATTGAGAACTTGTGGTATTGTAGAGATGACCGTCACCCCCACACAGGGGTAATTTTTATTTACTAATTTAAGTTATCAATGTTTGCAGAGTTTAAAGTTGTTTGGACTTTGGAAAGAAATTTGGAAGAAGTACTTCAACACCATACCCCTACCCTCCCCTCCACCATACACCCCCACATCCACCAACCCTACCCCTGTATTTTTTGCTCACCTGGAACGCAGTTCTGGGGAGCTTATGGGATGACATGTCGTCCGTCTGTCTGTCCATCCACAAATTCTTGCAACTTCTTCTCTGAAACCACATATGGTTTTGATGAAACTTTACCAAAACCTTAATCAGGGGTCTTCATGGGAGTTCCCTCCCTAACCCCCCTCCCCCCAAAAATAAATGCCCCCCTAAATAGGTATTTGCTTTCTTCTCAAACGACACACACAATTCCGATTAAACTTGACCACAATCTTCGTCATCCGTGATGTACCAAAGTTTGTTCATGATATTAAAAAAATTGTGGTGGAAAGGGGGAGGTTGCCCCCCAAAATATGTATTTACTTTCTTCTCTGAAACAACACACAATGTTGAAGAAACTTGACAACAACCTTCATCACCCGTGATGTACCAAAGATTGTTCACGACATTAAAAACCAGAGAGTTGGTGTCAAAGCCATCCAATGCTCACCTGTTTATACATTTATCGTTTTTAAAAGACTCATCTAATAATTAATATTTTTTATTAAAGCATGCAGTGAATCTGATCCAAATAATTTTAAAGCAATATATGTATTTGTATATTGTAATCAGTAACAAGAGCGCAAGTGAGCACATATACGCCCGAACAAGAAGGTATATACAGAATTGTGCTACTACATGGAAAACAGCATCTTGGTTGCCATGGCAACCACTTAGATGACAAACGTATGTCGCGACACATCTCCACAGTCTGTACCTATGTACCAAATATTAAACGTGAAAGTTGAAAACTTTGGGAGTTAGAGTGTGGACAGGAACGGACGGACAGACGGCCGACCGGTATCACATAATACGCCCCGATATATATATCGGGCGTATAAAAAATAGTGTGGTAGATAAAAACATTAGAAAGGAAAAAATAACTGCACCAAAAACTAACATTTTCACGCTCACGCCGGGGGTATCGCTATAGCTCTCTGTTCTTCGAACAGGCGAGTTAAAACTTGGCGTCTAAGATGGTCCCCTGGGGGGTTGCCCCCCAAAATATGTATTTGCTTTCTTCTCCGAAACCACACACAATTCCGATGAAACTTGACCATAACCT
>CM068958.1:141343452-141361357 GCA_035128595.1 Eptatretus atami
TAGCCATGAGCCATGACTACGTTTGTTGAAAAACGGCGGTGAGCCATGACCACGCTTGTTGAGAAAGAAAATGTCGCCTTGCTTTGTGCTTTTTGCCCGCTGCGATGAAAAATGCGTTTTATGCCAGACTGTGGCCAACAACAGTGTGAGTGATGCATTTTGTTTATCGTTCAACACCAGAATTTTGTACTGTGACTTTATGTCGACATGAAACAGTTCGATGCTCTCGTTTTACCGACGAACTTCGACAATTGTGTTACAAACAACAACCTATAGGAAAGAACTTGCAACTTTGATGTGTAGACAAATGTAAGCTCTGCGGTCTATTCTAGTGACTCTAATTTGTATTGAACCGTTACTCTGATCAGTGATCTTGTACATGTATAACGATCACCGTAATATCTGTGTCAACTTACTATAACATTTTATTTTTGTTTTTGTTACAGCGATTACCACACATATCTCATACCAACGTCAAGAATAAAGAACTCTAAGCCTCAGCATGTTGTTAGACGTTAAGTTCATTGGCGGTTGGGTTAGCTGTATGCTATCCGGTCCACACCGGAGAGGCAGAAAGTAATCGACTAGGCCAAGCACAGCACCAGCAAGCGAGAAACGTCGGTCCGCCCGGCCCGTGGAATCCAGTCCACAAACACAGTGTCCGCAGTGTCACTCGACGCCATCGTCCAGACAATCAACATGTCAGAGAAGTCACCCAGAAGTAACCGATCAGCACGATCATTTCAGGCTGGTTCAAAATCTTCAGAACTGTCTAACATAAGTTCTATGTTAGCACAAAAACATGCTAAAGCCGTTGCTGCTAAAGCTGGCCTGCAGTTCGAGAGACAAGCGGCTGAACTACACAAAAAGCAAGCCTTGGCTGCCGCAGAATCAGCACGAATTCAAGCAGAATCAGCACGAATTCAAGCAACAATGGAGGCTGATTTAACCCTACTACAATCTGAAAAACAAGTCGCCGTGACTGAGGCGGAGTTACAAGCCATTGAACAATGTATTCGCGAACTTGAGGGTGGAAGTGGCCCGCCGCGATATCAACCTACCTCAGGAGACATCAGAAAGCGCACAGAACGCCATGTGGAAGATCAAGTTATCTGCAGTGTTACCAACTGCTGACTTTATCGCTACTGACATATGCAAAATTTGCAACCACCGGCTCTTACGCCCAATATCGCCAGTAATTTATACCAAGCAACAACCAGACACCTGATCACCCCTTCTTTCTGATTTAAATAACCGAGCTATTAACGCTACATCTGTTCCCACGAGTAACAGACATTTAAATCACAGTTCAAACCCTCGTGTGACATTAGACCGAATTTGCCTTCATTTGTGCGGTATAACACAGCAAATAATACAATGCCTATGATCACTGACTTTTCACAATATCTGCTGAAAGAGATTTGCTGTTAACACGCTTGTGCACATTCAACGACACCCCAGAAGCATACACAGTGTGGAAGGCAAACTTTCGCAGCGTTGTGAACGATGTTGTGCCAGTGTTAATGAAGAGATTTACCTCCTGATTAAGTGGTTAGGTCACAATCAAAGAAACACGCGTCAGCTTAAAATGTCAAATGCCAACAATCCATTTCTCGCGCTTCAACGAATATGGGAGCGCTTAGAGGAGCGATTTGGCAGTCCGGAAATGGTGGAAGCCTCAATCAAACATAAACTTGCTTCCTTTCCGCGGCTGTCAAACAAAGACAACAAGCAACTGTATGAACTGTCAGATACATTGTATGAAGTGCTTTCCTCAAAGAGATCAAAAGTACGCCACTCTTCTAAGCTATTTTAACTCTTCATCAGGAGTATCCCCATCTCAATAAACTGCCTTACAACATACAGAGAAATGGACAATGCATGAGTCCAGGTACAAAAAGAAAATAATGTGGTGTTTCCTCCTTTCTATGTGTTTGCTGAGTTTATCAAGAACCTCAGTCAGGTACGCATGATCCTAGTTTTGCGTACGAAAGTAATGCCGCACAGAGCAGCAGTCAGAGTGGATATAGACAGTCACAGGTAAACAAACTTCCTGCACATCGCACCCTCTTCTCCAAGAAGACAGACATTCAGCCAAATTGTCCTTTGCACAATACTGCACATAACCTCAACGACTGTCGTGCGTTCAAATTGAAGTCACTTGTCGAAAAAAGGGACTTTCTGCGGGAAAATAAGATATGTTTCCGGTGCTGTGATTCAACTGACCATGTTGCAAAGACATGTAATGTAAATTTATCCTGTTGTGTGTGTAAAGGCAACAAGCATGTTACAGCAATGCATTACGACAAGCGGCAGCCCCTTAAAGAGCCCACGGTGATCCAACAGAGCCCGCCACGCCAGCCAATAAGGCGTTCGCCGATAACGCGGGGAGCTACCCGTCAACGTTCCGAACTCAAAATGCACACAAATTTGTGGTGAGTGTCCCGGGTAAATCATGCAGTAAAACAATTCTGACCAAAGTTTACCACAGTGACAATCCAAACAAGTATATCCATGCCTACGTAATCCTCGACGACCAGAGCAACGTCACGCTCGCAAGATCAAGATTTTTCAAATCGTTTGATGAATCGGGGGAAAATATTCCCTACAACTTACGTCATGCTCCGGGTCAGCGCAAATGGTTGGGAAACGTGCACATGGCTACACAATAGAGTCCATAGACGTTAACCACAAAATACAAGTTCCTACGTTAATCGAGTGCGATGAAATTCCAAATGCCCGTCACGAAATAGCCACGCCCGATGTCGCCATTCATCATGCCCACCTGTCTGATATTGCTGGAAAATCCCCGAGATTGACAGCGACGTCGAGATATTAATTTTGATCGGCCGTGACATTCCAGAAGCGCATCATATTTTGGAACAACGGACGGGCCCGAGAGGATCTCCATTCGCCCAGAAAACAACTCTTGGCTGGGCGATAATCGGTGAAACTTGTATCGGCAAAGTTCATAAAACAGGTGTTCTGTGGTGAATAAAATTAACTTTTTGCCGGACGGTCGTCCGTCAATTTTCCCACCATGTGACAATAAGCTGTTTGTTGAGAAATTGGTACCTGCAAAAACGACAATTTTTCAGACATTTTCCAAGTGAATAAATATGACAACAAATCTGGCCTGTCCACTGAAGACAGACAATTCATTTCAGTAATGGAAGATGAGATGCATCGGTCACCTGAAGGTAATTGGGTGCACCGCTGCCGTTTAAGGCAGACAGACAGCGGCTACCTAACAATAAACCGGAAGCCATCAAAAGAGCTAGTTCTTTGCACCACAGCCTATTAAAAACCCAGATAAGAAACAACACATGGTCGAGTTATGAAGCAGGTTATCGATAGAAACCATGCAGAAATAGCCCCACCCCTTCGAGAAGATGAGGAATGTTGGTATCTACACTTTTCGGGGTTTACCATCCACATAAGCCCGACCAGATACGGGGCGTTTTCGACTCCTCCTCCAAGTACAACGGCGTATCACTCAACGACGTGTTGCTAAAGGGCCAGATCTGACCAATGACTTACTTGGTGTTTTGATAAGGTTTCGCTCTGATGAAGTGGCGATTTCAGCTGACATTCAGTCCTGTTTTATGGTTTCCTGGTCAAACAAGAACACCGCAATTACCTCAGATTTTTGTGGTATCAAGATAGCGATCCGAGAAACCGCTGATTGACTATAGAATGACAGTGCATGTCTTCGGGAATAGGCCGTCTCCCGCTGTGGCCACGTACGGTCCTCCGGAAGCTGTCGTCGCTGGACAAGAAAACCCAATGATGACGTCACAAACTTTGTACTACACAACTTTATGTTGATGACGGATTGACGTCATGTCAATCTGTGAACAAGCGGTACAACTCTGTCTGCCACACAAGAAGCTCTGGCGAACGGCGGTAACCTCCGCCTCCACAAATTGTCGTCAAATAGCCCAGAAGTACTCAAGTCATTTCCTTCTGAGGATTATGCTAAAAACCTCAAGAACTTGAACTTTGACGAAGATACCTTACCACAACAGAGAAGCTTAGGCCTTGTGTGGGACCTCCAGCACGATGTCTTCACGTTTGAAGTCAACACCAAAGAAAAACCATTCACACGTAGGGGGGTTTTGTCTACGATTAGCAGTGTGTTCGACCCCCTCGGCTTCGTCGCCCCCATAATTGTTCAAGGTAAATTACTACTCCGAGATCTCATGACGGAGACTGTAATCTGGGAGAGCCATTGTCTCCACACCAAGAAAAAGAATGGGATGATTGGAGAAATTCTCTGAGTGACTTAGAACAGTTACAAGTTCGCAGGACCTACGCCCCAAGCCCGAACGAAACTGTCAAAAGAGAAGTCCACGTTTTTTCCGATGCCTCGGAGAAAATAATCGCAGCTGTCGCGTACTTGAAGACAACGGACGTCAGCGTAACACGCACTTTGGATTCATCCTGGGCAAAAACAAAGTCGCCCCAAAGCACGGCAATACAATTCCACGCCTGGAATTGTGTGCGGCTGTGCTCGCGGTGCAAATCGCAGAGACAGTTTCTGAACAGCTCGATGTTGACATTGCTGAAATAAACTTCTTCACAGACAGTAAAGTGGTATTGGGTTATCTGTATAACCATACAGAAGATTCTACGTGTATGTGACAATCGTGTCGAGCGCATACAAAAATCTTCCACATGTCAACAATGGAAATATGTGCCTTCACATATGAACCCAGCAGACGTTGCTACAGAGACCCATCGCAGCGTCAGACCTCACCTCTAGTAGCTGGCTTCAGGGGCCGTCACAGCGACACGACACAGACGTCAACGACACGAAACAGTTCCCGCTGTCAAAACCCGACAAAGAGAAAAGAAATTCGGCCGTCTGCCATGTCAATCGACGAACATTTCTTCATCACAAAGCCTTGGTACAGAACGTTTTAAACGGTTTTCGACTGGAAGAGACTTGTCGGCGCTGTTGTCCGTTTACGACATATCCTCCATTCGTATAAAGGCCAAAACGAATGCAAAGGTGGCACGCCTGCGTGGAAGGTAAAAGTGTAGAACAACAGAAACAAGCAGAAACATTTGTACTTCAACAAGTACAATCGGAAGCCTACGCAACGGAGTTACAGGTTTTGAAATCAACAAACCTCTGCCCAAAGACAGCCCCATACTTCCGCTAGATCCGACGTTGAATGCAGATGGGCTGTTGGTTGTCGGGGGAAGACTAAGGCGCAGTGACTTACCGGCTCAAGGCAAAAACCCCGTCATAGTCCCTGGAAAACATCACGTCGCTGTCTTGCTGATACGTCACCACCACCAACTTGTTAAACACCAAGGCCGACTACTGACAGAGGGAGCTGTCTGCGCAGCAGGTTTTTGGATCACAGGCTGTAAAAGGTTGTTAATTTCCCTCATTCACCACTGCGTCACATGCCGTAAGCTGCGTGGACGCCCACTCCAGCAGAAGATGTCAGACTCCCCGCGGATCGCGTGACGCCCGCGCCGCCCTTAACGTATGTAGCTACCGACGCCTTCGGCCCGTGGAATGTCCTGACCAGAAAAACAAGAGGTGGTTCAGCCAGTAGCAAGCGCTGGCTATACTGTTTACGTGCTTAACCAGCAGAGCCATACATATTGAAATTGTGGAAGGGATGTCCTCTTCTTCTTTCATAAATGCTCTCAGGAGATTCCAAGCCATACGCGGAAAAGTGGTACAGTACAGGTCAGATCGTGGCACAAATTTTCTCGGCGCAACAGACCCTCCACACATTGACGCCATTAACGTGGAGGAAGGCCCGGTAAAAGAATTCCTGTACAACAGTGGTGTGAAATGGCTGTTCAATCCACCCCATTCTTCACACATGGGGGGAAGTTGGAACGGCTAATCGGTGTCGTTAGACGTGTTCTTGAATCTATGATGGCACAGTTTGCTTCGAAGGATCTAACCCACGAAGTGCTGACAACATTCATGATGGAAGTAATGGCCATTGTGAACAACCGACCACTGGTTCCCGTGTCTACCGATCCAGATTCTCCTTTCGTGTTATTCCCAACATGCTATTAACACAGAAAACGGGGTCGCCTGTTGAACCTTTCTACGACGCGGACATCAAAGACATATACGGTATCCAGTGGAAAAGAGTTCAACTCCTCGCAGAAGAGTTTCTGGCGCAGATGGCGCCACGAGTACGTCCACTCACTCAAGTTCGACGGAAGTGGATGCAAGACAAACAAGAAGTGAAGGACGGGGACGTTATAATCCCTCAAGGAAAAGGATTCTGTCCGCAATGACTGGCCTGTCGGAGTCATCACTCAAGTCTTGCCCGCTCAGACGGCAGGAATTCGCAAAGCCGTCATCCGCGTTGCCAAGGAGGGAAGATTGTGTCATTCACACGACCATTAGTGAATTGGTCGTGTTGCTTCCCTGTGGTGTTAAATGAATATGTGCCGTGTTCATTTGTGATATGTTCAACGGATCAGTGATGCCATTTTTTGAATTGCTTGTTTTTTCTAATATATTTGTGTTTGTGTGTGACGTCTCTAAAGACGTCAGGCGGGAGGTGTGCCGCCACACTGTGCCGGTTGACTAGTCATGCTTGAGCATTGTTGTGTTCCCCTGTGGCTCCGCCTACCATGAGCCATGACTACGTTTGTTGAAAAACGGCGGTGAGCCATGACCACGCTTGTTGAGAAAGAAAATGTCGCCTTGCTTTGTGCTTTTTTGCCCGCTGCGATGAAAAATGCGTTTTATGCCAGCTGTGGCACAACAGTGTGAGTGATGCATTTGTTTATCGTTTCAACACCAGAATTTTGTACTGTGACTTTATGTCGACATGAAACAGTTCGATGCTCTCGTTTAACCGACGAACTTCGACAATTGTGTTACAACAACAACCTATAGGAAAGAACTTGCAACTTGATGTGTAGACAAATGTAAGCTCTGCGGTCTATTCTAGTGACTCTAATTTGTTATTGAACCGTTACTCTGATCAGTGATCTGTTACATGTATAACGATCACCGTAATATCTGTGTCAACTTACTATAACATTTATTTTTGTTTTTGTTACAGCGATTACCACACATATCTCATACCCAACGTCAAGAATAAAGAACTCTAAGCTCAGCATGGTTGTTAGACGTTAAGTTCATTGGCGTTGGGGTTAGCTGTATGCTATCCGGTCCACACCGAGAGGCAGAACAGGTCTGCCTTTTGGAGTTCCATGGTTTGGGGAAACCCAAGGACCACGTAACTGACTGCTATTTTGCCTGGTCAACACAAAGGGTGTCGGCAAGAAAAACCGGCAAAAAGATCTCCGATCCTGTATTCTCTCAGCAATTCGACCTACTCCGCACTCTGAGGAACTCGCCTTCCAGTCTTTAATGGTTTTGTCTTATCTGAAGATGAAGGCAGTGAACATGATCAGCAAGAGCACGAGGTCGTGATGACCGGCTTCAAGAAATAGATTCAGAATCCGAAGCCTCCTCATCTGATACCAAACAGTCATCAGCCCCTCAGCAGTTTAGCCAACCAGAATTGAATGACTTAGTGCGTGATTTGGGGCTCTCCAGAAAGCAGCTGAGGTATTAGCCTCCAGGCTGCAAGAAAAAAATCACACTTGACCACTCTGCAAATGTTTCATATTTCCGAAAGCGGGACCAGATCTTTGTCGCCTTTTTCTCAGAAGACAAGCAGTTTGTTCCTGACACGATATCCCAGGTCTTCTCAGGCAATTAGGTGTTACTTCGTATAATGCAACAGAATGGCGATTATTTCTGGATACCTCAAGCGCAGCCTCAAGTGTATTCTATTGCACAATGTCAATGTTTATGGAGCGGTTCCAGTTGTCGCTCAGTGCATTGCGAGAAGAACATAATGACATAAAAATGGTCATTAACTTACTCAAATATCACGAGAACAACTGGATCATTTGTGTGGACCTGAAAATGGTCAAAGTTCTCCTTGGTCAACAGAAAGGCTTAACAAAGTTTCATGCCATCTCTGCATGTGGGACAGCCGAGCTCGAGAGAAACACTGGATCCAGAAGGAGTGGCCCATCCGTAAAACTCTGGAAGCAGGCATGCCAAACATTGTGAATGACCCAATCGTCAGCCGAGAGAACATCATTTTTCCCCCACTCCATATCAAGCTCGGCTTGATGAAACAGTTCGTGAAGGCATTGAGTACTGATGGTGAATGTTTTCAACATATAGTTTCTGCTTTTCTGCTTTGTCTTTCTAGAAGATCAAAGCAGGTGTGTTCGATGGACCTCAATTCGTGCCCTTGTACGTGATGAGGAATTTGTAAGGAAGATGAATGACAAGGAGAAGACAGCGTGGCTGTCTTTCGTCACAGTTATACAAACTTTCTTGGTAACAAAAAGGCAGATAACTATGAGTTTCTGGTTACTAGAATGCTGTTGGCTTTTCGTGATCTTGGGTGCAACATGAGTGTCAAGCTCCATTTCCTGAATAGTCACCTTGATCAATTCCCTGAGAACCTTGGGGCTGTAAGTGAGGAACAGGGAGAGCGCTTCCATCAGGACCTCATAGAATGGAAGAGCGCTGGAGCAAAAATATGATGGCAGACTACTGCTGGAGCATCAAACGAGATTGCCCTGTGGAAGTCCACAAACGCAAGAGCTACAAGTGCAAATTCTGCCTGAATAGGACCTATTTGAACTTTGCATTCCATCCTCATCAATTGTTCTGAATCACCTATCGTCTTTATGGCGAAATATATGTTAATTTAAATTTGCTTTTAATACAAATTGTAACTTACCAAAATAAATGTTGATAATGGTGGATTGCAAAAAATCGAGAGCTTACAGAGAGAAACTAACTTCAGATTGGAATTCAGCACACTCAAATTAGGTAAGATCAAGTGCTGGTATCAATGGAAGAAAGAAAGAAAGAAAGACGAAAGACGAAAGAAGATTTCAACCTTTAATCACAAATTACTACTGTATAATTTGGATAAAGACACAAAATATCTACTGTATTTTGTCGGGCATCAAGCTGTGGATTAGCGTTGAGGTGTCTGAGCATTTGGGTTCTCCTTTAAGAAGGAAGTGAGAACATGGGTCTTTCTGCCTCAGAACACAGTTATGGAAAATAATTAATCAGAAATGGTTTGGAGGGGGGCCGGGGAGAGGGGGGAAGGAGCAGTAGGGGGAGGGGGAAGTTGAACTTGTGACTTACTCGTGGAAATATCTTTGAACTACACAAAATTAAAATGGAATATAAATTTCCTGATTAGAAATTGGACCAGTTTAACGAGGTTTGCTTAAACCAAGACCGGTGTGCTTAAATTAACATGGTTACAAAATACCTTTATAGTCTTCCCTCTTCTTTCCATCTGCCACGGCTGCTGGAGTTTTGTGTCGTTTCCAGTTGAGTCGAGTCTTCATTACATCCTGCCGGCAAATGGTCATAACAACTGCAGGCGTATTTAGAAACAAACAGTCGCATTATAACCACACCGACTGGTCTATGAAAACAGTGTAAAGAGTGCATTGCCAACTCAAGTACCACCAGCCTGTGCGGTGAAGGTTTACCTGCGTCTGCCTGGACATCTTCCACAGAGTCTTGCCCTCCTGAGTAGAGACAACTGAACCTCTGTGCAGAATGGAACAGCTCCTGGCTCAACCACTGAGCGTGGTCACAATAGCATCAAGCAGAGCGGCAAGAGCAGCGTGTGGCGATGTCGGAGCACCGAAAGCTACAAGACTCTCCACTGGTACCACCCTCTAAGGGACAACCCTCGAGCACCTGGCGCAGTACGGCATAGGCGGCGAAGGCAGCCGTTCTCTGGCTACAGCGAGCAGCTCAAAGCGAACATTCATTGGAGGGCGGCACGCCAGCAAGGCGTCATAGTCCGTGATTCCCAGTTCCATCTCGAGAGCACGCGCCATGCGGTGGTTCATGCCGGGAGGTGAGCCATGCAGGAAGTCATGGTACGGTCGAGACCAGCTGCTCGGACATGCTCTGCTGAAAGCAAACACGCACAGTTAAATGTTTACCAGTTGGTACAGATTCATTGGAGTAGCACATCATCTGTTGTTCGAATCTAACCACACCCAACCCCAAGTAGTTTCTGGTTTCCAACCAACCAGAACGTGCCGTATTTTCCAACCAGAAAATACGGCACGAGCGACCAGAAATTAACAGCAGGATCTAATTGGCAAGGTGAATACTTAAGGTTACTCATATTAAAAAAGTACTACGAGGACCAAAGAGGTCCGCAAGTTCCAAACTCCTTGAAGTAGTATGGTGCCATGAAATTCCACGATCATTCCTGTGGTGCATCACGAAGGCCGGGTCGCCACGATCCATCGCATGACGACGTCGGTTAGCACAGGAATTTGGCTCGGAAGCCTGGAACACAATGGCCTGCCCTTTTCGAAGGAAACCGCAAGATCGTTAACATGCACCTGCTGATCCTCCACAGACAACGCAACTTTACGTCCGTTTTAAGGACACATGCTCATCCGTGGAACGCTCGACAAAGCTTCGAGGAACCAACAAAACATGGCTCTCAGGCCCTTTTGAGGAAACCAGCAAACCTGGCTCTCCAGGCCCTTTGAGGTAACTAAGAAACCTGCTCTCCAGGCCCTTTGAGGTAAGTAAAAACCTGGCTCTCCAGGCCCCTTTGAGGTAACAACAAACCTGGCTCTCCAGGCCCCATTGAGGTAACTAACAAACCTGGCTCTCCAGGCCCCTTTGAGATAACTAAGAAACCTGGCTCTCCAGCCCTTTGAGGTAACTAACAAACCTGGCTCTCAGAAACTTTGAGGAAACCAGCAAACCGGGCTCTCCAGGCCCTTTTGTGTAACTAACAAACCTGGCTCTCCAGGCCCTTTGAGGAAAATAACAAACCTGGCTCTCAGCCCCTTGAGGTAACTACAAACCGGGCTCTCCAGGCATTTGAAGGAAACTAACAAATGGGCTCTCCAGGCCCCCTTGAGGTAACTAACAAACTGGGCTCTCCAGGCCCCCTTGAGGTAACTAACAAACCTGGCTCTCAGGCCCTTTGAAAAACTCGCAAACATGGCTCTCCAGGCCCTTTGAGAAACCAGCAACCTGGCTCTCCAGGCCCTTTTCAGGAAACTAGCAAACCTTGCCTCCAGGCCCTTTTGAGGAAACCGCAAACATGGCTCTCCCGGCCCTTTTGAGGAAACCAGCGAACTGCTCTCAAAGCCCTTTTGAGGAAACTAGCAAACCTTGCTCTCCAGGCCCTTTGAAGGAAACCAGCAAACATGGATGGCTCTCCAGGCCTTTGAGGAAACTAGCAAACCTGGTTCTCCAGGCCCTTTGAGGAAACTAACAAACCTTGCTCTCCAGGCCCTTTGAGGAAACCAGCAAACATGGCTCTCCAGGCGCGTTTGAGAAATAACAAACCTGGCTCTCCAGGCCCTTTGAGGAAACTAACAAACTGGGCTCTCCAGCCTTTGAGGAAACTAACAAACTGGCTCTCCAGGCCCCCTTGAGGTAACTAACAAACCTGGCTCTCCAGCCTTTTGAGGAAACCAGCAACATGGCTCTCCAGGCCCTTTGAGGAAACACAGCAACCTGGTCTCCAGCCTTTCAGGAAACCAGCAAACCTTGCTCATCAGGCCCTTTTGAGGAAACTAGCAAACATGGATGGCTCTCCAGCACTTTGAGGAAACTAGCAAACCTTGCTCTCCAGGCCTTTGAGGAACTAAAAACCTGGCTCTCCAGGCCCTTGAGGAAACTAGCAAACCTGGTTCTCCAGGCCCTTTGAGAACTAACAAACTGGGCTCTCCAGCCCCCTTGAGGTACTAACAAACTGGCCTCCAGGCCCTTTGAGGAAACAACAACTGGGTTCTCCAGGCCCTTTGAGGAAACTAACAAACCTGGCTCTCCAGGCCCCTTGAGGTAACTCGAAACATGCTCTCCAGGCCTTTTAAGAAACCAGCAAACATGGCTCTCCAGGCCTTTTAAGGAAACTAAAAACCTTGCTCTCCAGGCCCTTTTAAGGAAACAGCAAACATGCTCTCCCGCCCTTTTGAGGAACCAGCAAACCTTGCTCTCCAGGCCCTTTTAAGGAACCAGCAAACATGCTCTTCGGCCCTTTGAGGAAACTAACAAACCTTGTCTCCCTGCCCTTTGAGGAAACCTGCAAACTTGCTCTCAAGGCACTTTTGAGGAGGGGGTAGGATGCCCCTTTGAGGTAAACCTTGGTAACTAACAGGCCCTTTGAGGAAACTAGCAAACCTTGCCTCCAGGCCCTTTGAGGAACTAGCAAACCTTGCTCTCCTGGCCGTTTTGAGGAAACCAGCAACATGGTCTCCAGCCTTTGAGGAAAACGAGCAAACCTTGCTCTCCAGGCCCTTTTAAGGAAACCAGCAAACATGGCTCTCCAGCACTTTAGGAAACCAGCAACCTTGTCTCCAGGCCTTTTGAGGAAATAAACAACCTGGCTCTCCAGGCCTTTTGCGGTAACTAACAAACCCGCTCCCAGGCCCCTTGAGGAAACCAACAAACCGGGCTCTCGCCCCTTGAGGAAACCAAAAATGGGCCTCAAGCCCTTGGGAAACTAACAAACTGCTCTCCAGGCCCTTAGGAAACTAACAACTGGCTTCTCCAGCCCTTTTGAGTAACAAGCAAAACTGGCTCTCCAGGACCCTTTGAGGTAACCAACAAACCGGGCTCTCCAGGCCCCTTTGAGGTAACACCACAAACCGGGCTCTCCAGGCCCCTTTGAGGTACTAACAAACCGGCTCTCCAGGCCCTTTGAGGTAACTAACAAACCGGGCTCTCCAGCCCCTTTGGGTAACTAAACAACCGGGCTCTCCAGGCCCCTTTGAGGTAACTAACAAACCGGGCTCTTCCAGCCCCTTTGAGGAAACAACAAACCTGGCTCTCCAGGCCCTTTGAGGAAACTAACAAACCTGGCTCTCCAGCCTTTGAGGTAACAAGCAAAACTGGCTCTCCAGGACCCTTGGGTAACTAACAAACTGCTCTCCAGGCCTTTGAGGAAACTACACAAACCTGGCTCTCCAGGACCCTTGAAGGTAACTAACAAACTGGCTCTCCAGGCCTTTGAGAAAACTAACAAAACTGGCTCTCAAGGACCCTTTTGAGTAACTAACAAACCGGGCTCTCCAGCCCCTTTGAGGTAACTAACAAACCTGGCTCTCCAGGCCTTTGAGGAACTAAACAAACTGGGCTCTCAGGCCGCCCTTGAGGTAACTAACAAACTGGGCTCTCCAGGCGCCTTTCGAGGAAACTAACAAACTGGGTTCTCCAGGCCCTTGAGGAAACTAACAAACGCTGGCTCTCCCAGGCCCCTTTGAGGTAACTCGCAAAACATGGCTCTCAGGCCCTTTTAAGGAAACCAGCAAACATGGCTCTCCAGGCCCTTTTAAGGAAACTAACAAACCTTGCTCTCCAGGCCCTTTTAAGGAAACCAGCAAACATGGCTCTCGCCGGCCCTTTTGAGGAAACCAGCAAACCTTGCTCTCCAGGCCTTTTAGGGAAACAGCAAACATGGCTCTTCAGGCCCTTTGAGGAAACTAACAAACCTTGCTCTCCTGCCCTTTTGAGGAACCTGAAACCTTGCTCTCAAGGCCCTTTGAGGAGGGGGTAGGATGCCCTTTGAGGTAAACTTGGGTAACTAACAGGCCTTTGAGGAAACTAGCAAACCTTGCTCTCAAGGCCCTTTTGAGGAGGGGGTAGGAATGCCCCTTTGAGGTAAACTTGGGTAACTAACAGGCCCTTTGAGAAAACTAGCAAACCTTGCTCTCCAGGCCCTTTGAGGAAACTAGCAAACCTTGCTCTCCTGGCCGTTTTGAGGAAACCAGCAAACATGGCTCTCCAGCCCTTTGAGGAAACGAGCAAACCTTGCTCTCCAGGCCCTTTTAAGGAAACCAGCAAACATGGCTCACCAGGCACTTTGAGGAAACCAGCAAACTTGTTCTCCAGGCCTTTTTGAGGAAACTAACAAACCTGGCTCTCCAGGCCCTTTTGCGGTAAACTAACAAACCGGCTCTCCAGGCCCCTTGAGGAACCAACAAACCGGGCTCTCCAGGCCCCTTGAGGAACCAACAAACTGGGCCCTCCATGCCCCTTGAGGAAACTAAACAAACCTGGCTCTCCAGGCCCTTTGAGGAAACTAACAAACCTGGCTCTCCAGGCCCTTGAGGTAACAAGCAAAACTGGCTCTCCAGGACCCTTTTGAGGTAACCAACAAACCGGGCTCTCCAGGCCGCCTTTGAGGTAACCACAACAAACCGGGCTCTCAGGCCCCCTTTGAGGTAACTAACAAACCCGGCTCTCCAGGCCCCTTTGAGGTAACATGAACAAAACCGGGCTCTCAGGCCCCTTAGGTAACTAACAAAACCGGGGCTCTCTCAGGCCCTTTGAGGTAACTTAACAAACGGCGGGCTCTCCAGCCCCTTATGAGGAAACTATAACACTAACCTGGCTCTCATGGTCCTCTTTGAGGGAAACTAACAACCCTGGCTCTCCAGGCCTCTTGAGGGGTAAACAAGGCAAAACTGGCTCTCTCAATGGACCCTTGAGGTAAACTAACCAAACAACTCTGGACTCTCCTCTTCCTTTCCCCCAGGGCCCTTTGGAGGAAACACAACAACATTGGCTTCTCCAGAGCGGACCCTTTGAGGTAACTACAACCGGCTCTTCCAGGCCCCTTTGAGGTAACCTAATAACCGCTCGGCTCTCACAAGGCCCCTTTGAGGTAACTAACAAACCGGGCTGCTTCTCCGGCCTTTTGAGGTATAAACGAACTCGCGGCTCATTCAGGCCCTTGGAGTACTAACAAAACTGGGTTCCTCCAGCCCTTTAGAGGTAACGAACAACTGGCTTTCCCCAGGCCTTTTAGGTATATCAAAGCCGAGGCTCTCCCAGGAACTCTGAGGGTAAACTAAAAACACAAACACGCTGGCTCCACTCTCTCCAGCCCTTTTGGAGGAAACTATAAACTAAACGCTAACAGGCTTTCCTCCGCCTCAGACTCTGAGGTAACTAAAATAACGGCTGGCTCCTATCCAGGCCCTTGAGGTAACTATCAAAACCGGGCTCTCCAGGACTCTGAGGAACTAACAAACCTGGCTCTCTAAAGCCCCCTTTGAGGTAACTAACAAAAACCGGGTTTCCAGCCCTTTGAGGTAACTATCAAACCGAGCTCTCCAGGACTCTGAGGAAACTAACAAACCGGGCTCTCCAGGCCCTTTGAGGTAACTATGCAAAACCGCTCTCGCAGGCTCTGAGGAAAACTAACAAACTGGCCTTCAGGCCCTTTTGAGGTAACTATCACCTGGCTCTCCAGACTCCTGAGGTAACTAACAAACCTGGCCTCCAGGCCCTTTGAGGTAACTATCAAACCGGCTCTCCAGGACTCTGAAGGAAACTAACAACCTGGCCTCTCCTGGCCGTTTTGAGGAAACCAGCAAACATGGCTCTCCAGCCCTTTGAGGAAACTAGCAAAACTTGGTTCTCCAGGCCCTTTTGAGGAAAAACTACAAAACCTTGCTCTCGGCCCTTTTTAAAGGAGAGAAACTAGCAAACCTGGTTCTCCAGCATTTGAGGAAACTAGCAAACTTGTTTCTCTACAGGCCCTTTTGAGGAACTAACAATTGCTCTCCAGGCCCTTTAAGGAACTAGCAAAAACATGGCTCTCCAGGCACTTTGGAGGAAACTAGCAACCTTGTTCTCCAGGCCCTTTGAGGAAACTAACAAACCTTGCTCTCCAGGCCTTTTGGTAACTAAAAACCCGGCTTCTTCCGCCCCTTGAGGAAAACACAACAAACCGGGCTCTCCATGGGGGCCCCCCCCGGGGCCCCTTGAGGAAACCAACAAACCGGGCCCTCCAAGCCCCTTGAGGAAACTAACACCTGGCTCTCCTCCAGGCCTTTGAGGAAATAACAAACCTGGCTCTGCCAGGCCCTTTTGAGGTAAACAAGCAAAACCTGGCTCTCCAGGACCCTTTGAGGTAAACCCAACGGGCTCTCCAGGCCCTTGAGTAACGCAACAAAACCGGGCTCTCCAAGGCCCCTTTGAGGTAACTAACAAAACCGGGCTCTCCAGGCCTTTGAGGTAGCTAACAACCGGGCTCTCCAGGCACCTTGAGGTAATAACAAAACGCGGGCTCTCCAGGCCCCTTTGAGTAACTAACAAACCGGGCTCTCCAGGCCCCTTTGGGGAAACTAACAAACCTGGCTTCCAGGCCCTTTGAGGAAACAACAAACCTGGCTCTCCAGGCCCTATGGTAACAAGCAATAATTGGCTCTCCAGGACCCTTGAGGTAATAACAAACCTGGCTCTCCAGGCCTTTGAGGAAAACTAAACAAAACTGGCTCTTCCAGGCCTTTGAGGAAACGAGCAAACGGCTTCTCCAGGACCCTTTGAGTAACAAACCGGCTCTCCAGGCCCCTTTGAGGTAAACTAACAGAAACCGGGCTCTCCAGGCCCCTTTGAGGTACTAAACAAACCGGGCTTCACAGGGCCCCTTTGAGGTAAAACTAACAACGGGCTCCTCCAGGCCCACTTTGAGGTATACTAACAAACCGGGCTCTCCGGGAGGCCCCTTTGAGGTAACTAACAAACGCGGCTCTCCAGGCCCCCTTGAGGTAAACAAACCAAACCGGGCTCTCCAGGCCCTTTGAGGTAAATGCAAACCTGGCTCTCCAGGCCTTTGAGGAAACTACAAACCTGGCTCTCCCAGGCCACTTTGAGGTACAACAAACCGGCTCTCCAGGCCCTTTGAGGTAAATAGTCAAACACTGGCTCCCAGGCCCTTTGGAGGAAACTAACAAACCTGGCTCTTCCAGGCCTTTGGAGGTAACTAATCAAACCGGGCCTTCTCGCAAGACTCCTGAGGAAACAACAAACGCGGGCTCCTCAGGCCCTTGAGGTTAACTAACAAACCTGGCTCTCCAGGCCCTTTGAAGGTAAATCGCAACCTGGCTCTCCGGCCCTTTGAGGAAACCTAACAAACCGGGCCTCTCCAGGACTCTGAGGAAACTAACAGAACCGGGCTCTCGCAGGCCGCTTTGAGGTAAATAGCAAACCTGGCTCTCCAGGCCCTTTGAGGAAACTAACAACCGGGCTCTCCAGGACTCTGAGGAAATAACAAACCGGGCTCTCCAGGCCCCTTTGAGGAAACTAACAAACCGGGCTCTCCAGGGCCCTTTGAGGTAAATAGCAAAACGGGCCTCTCCAAGGACTCTGAGGAAACTAACAAACCGGGCTCTCCAAGCCCCTTTGAGGTAACTAAGCAAACCGGGCTCTCCAGGCCTTTGAGGTTAACTAATCACACCGGGCTCTCCAGGAACTCTGAGGAAACTAACAAAACTGGCTCTCCAGCCCTTTGAGGTAACTATCAAACCGGGCTCTCCAGGACTCCTGAGGAAACTAACAAACCTGGCTCTCTAGCCTCCCTTTGAGGTAACTAAACAAACCGGGTTCTCCAGCCCCCTTGAGGTAACTTAAAAACGGGTTCTCCAGCCCCTTGAGGTAACTAAAACAAACCGGGTTCTCCAAGCCCCCTTGAGGTAACATAACAACCGGGTTTCTCCAGCCCCCTTGAGGTAACTAACAAACCGGGCTCTCCAGGCCCCCTTGAGGAACTCAACCGGGTTCTCCAGGCGCCCTTGAGGTAACTAACAAACCGGGTTCTCCAGCCCCTTGAGGAACTACAAACCGGGTCTCACAGCCCCCTTGAGGTTAACTAACAATGGCGGAGCCACAGGGAAGCAACAACAATGCTCAAGCATGACTAGTCAACCGGCACAGTGTGGCGGCACAAGACCCTTTCATTTTCCTTTTGTCCAGTCACGAAGCATTTCCTCGCAATTATGACATGCAATTGAGGAGCCCATTTCTTGTCTTAGTCACCAAGGGGAACATCAAAATAGGCTTTATAGGCACGCCTTA
>CM068958.1:141369257-141381117 GCA_035128595.1 Eptatretus atami
CCCAGGAAAGATCGTGGCAGATAGTGAGACCCCAAAAAAGCTTGAATGAAAGGACTTCATGGGGATTGTTGAGAAAGGAGATTGGGGTGGGATGTTTCCAGATGGTCCTTTCAGAGAGACATCGTGAGAGTATGAGATTTGTCAGGATTGAAGGACATGTTCCGAGTGTTTGACCAGCTTGTGATTTTATCCAGGTCTTTAGAACGTGAAGAGGCTGCTGCTTGCTGATCTGAGGGATGAGAGATGGTATGGCAGAGGGTGAAGTCATCAGCAAAGAGATAAAGAGGATTTTTTAGAGAGTCGGAGATCATCAATGAAAATCAGAAAAAGCACAGGGCCGAGAACATTGTCTTGAGGAACTCCAACCTGGACAGGAAGAGATGAGATGAGAGAGAGAGCGCCAGAGCGTGCCATTAAGAGCTACACGATGACTGCGACAGGAGTGGAAGTCCGAGAGCCATGAGTGGAGATTTCCTTGGCTACAATAAGAGGAGTGTTTGGTGAGCAGTGCGGGATGCCAGACTGTATCAAAAGCTCACGATATATTTGGGGAGATCCCACTGATCTCATGTTTGGCATTTGGGACCTTCATCCATTGTTGGGAAAGCAGAAGCAGCATGTCCAGGGAAGAATGACCTGGTCTAAATCCAAATTGATGGTCGGAAATCAAGCCATTGGAGAAGAGGAAGGATTTGATGTCAGAAGCGATGATGGATTCCATGAACCTTGCTGATTGGGAGAAGGCTGATTGGTCTGTAGTTGCAGGGATCTGTTTTTGCACCTTTTTTTGCAGAGTCGTAATGTTTGCTGATTTCCAAGCAGATGGCAGATGACCTTGAGCAAATGAGAGGGTGAATAGAACAGCAAGAGCATAGGAGCAGGTTCTCGGACATGTGGGCCGATGCTGTCTGGACTGGTTGCAGAATCTGAGTCGAGGTTTGACAGCAAGCTCTTCATCTTCTCAGGAGAAAAGGACACAGAGTCCAGGAACAGCTGGGTGTGACTGGGTAAAGTGGGTACAGAAAGCGATGGGTTTGGAAGACAAGATTTTGAAGCAAACAGAGTTTCGGCATTCAGCCTTTTCACGTGCAGTGTCAGTTGTGCAGCCATTTGAGGTAAGCGTGGGGATGGAGGGAGAACATACACCAGAAACGGACTTATCCAGACACCACCAGGATTTGGAGGCCAGAGACAGGTTTAAGAGTTCAGACTTGGGATGAGATTGATGTTGTTTTCTGGCTATCCTGAGGATTGACACACATTTGTTCCGAGTTTTATGGAAGGAACTGAAATTGCCTTGATTAGGATTTTCCTTCCATGAGGCGAAGGCAAGTTGTTTCAGGAAGACGACAGCCTCTCCACAAGCTGCAGTGTCCCATGGGTGTGAGGAGGGTTGGGCAACTGAAGATGAGATGGGATAAATCTGTGCATGAGTGAGAGCAACTACATGGACCGATGTGACGCCATTTCTTTTTTTTTTATCCTCGTGAGCGTTCTTAAGTCTGAACCCTCGGCCTCGCGTTAGGTCTGCTTCTATCGTCCTTATTTGTTGGATTTCCAACTGGCGTAAATGAACACTTGTTTTACTCTGTGCACATAGCACATCATGTGCATTGAATGTCACCTCCCTGCACCTTGTATTTATTGTTATTTTAAATTAAAAAAAAAAAACATTTCTGTACACCGCCCTTGAGAATCGGTTTACAAGTCAACATGTACAATTGTAATAGAAGAGATGTGATTACTGTTTTACGGAAAATGTTTTTCGAGGTTTTATTTTTGTAATATCCTCAAAAATAGACCTTATTAAACAGTCGTGTTAAAATATTGGCCTTTAAAACCCTACTCAAATCGTCCTTTTGAAGGGGGACATACAAATACAGAAATACACAGATGCACACTGTTTAATATGTAGAGATATGATGTTTTCTGAGTTGTATGAAAAGGCTTGAGGCATGTGTTGAAGTTCATTCTGTGATGAAAGCTCAAACATTTCTCCAATTTCTTCCCGACAAACCCAAGATGGCCATTTGATGGAGTTCCCACCTTCGACAGAATGCGAGTTGCCAGTTGAGACCCTTCCTCCGCACCCCTCCCTCAGAGTGAAGACCGAGGGCTTGATTGGGGGTGCGTTTTATTTATTTATGGGTATCAATCCTTTCAGGTTGGATAACCTATTGTTTTTCTTCTGTTTATTCTTATTTTAGTCCCCTGGCAATTTTCGGGTATTTTTTGCTTTTAAATTCATTTTCTCGGCAACCGTTAGTCCGATTGACACAAAATTTTCACCGTAGTATGTGCCTTTTTTAGGTCATCTCTTCGAGCATGACCTAATAATATGGGTGTAGATGTCCTTCGATGCGTCCGTCCGTCCGTCTGTTGCGAAAATGACGATTTTCAAATTCTATCTCCTCCTACATTTCTCAAGCGATCTTGAATTTGATTGGCATATGAATCTATGGGACAATATCTAAATTTTGTCAGGCCGGATTTTCGATATTCGCTTTCGTTTTCGCGTCACGTGACTTCAAAGTTTGCAAAAACTCTACCTTCAGGAGGCTATATATTTTCTCGCAGAGATGACCGTCACTCCCGCACGGGGGTAATTTTTTCATATTATTTTTACGTGATAATTATGACAGTCACGTGGTACGGGCGCCATCTTTGAAAAATCGAAAAACTTTGGACGTCTTCTCTGGAACCGCTCGCTGGAAAAATTTAAACATTGCTCATTGTCAAGATCTCTGCAAGGGTAATAAGGGTTGTTAACCATGACATCAGTGAAGTATCCCGGTGAAAATTCGACACGTAGAATGCTGCGACACGTGAAGTGACATCCCAGTGAAAATTCGACACGAAGGTTAAATTTGAAAATTCTTGAGCATCATCTGTGCAACAACTCACGGAAGGGAAAAAATATATATTATGACCATTTCATGTGGTTCGGCAGCCATTTTTTTTCTTCTTTTTTTTACTTTTAACTTAAAAAAAAATCTTTCTCCGTAACGGCTGAATAGATTGAGGCAAAACTTTACACAAGTTCCCCAAGACATGGTTGTACAAGTTTGTTGTTGACTAATGGATTGGTCACATGGTTTGGTGGCCATATTGGATTTACCCAAAAACCTTCAAAAATCTTCTCCAGAACAGCTGGACATATTGAGGTGGAACTTCACACGCACACCTTCCTCAAGACTTGGAGATACAAGTTTGTTAATGAATAATTGAGAGTTTACATGATTTGGCAGCCATATTGGATTGAAAATATTAAATGTTTTCTCTGGAAACATTTATCCTATCGAAGCAAAACTTCCCGAGTATATTAGTCCAAGGTTATGACAAAACTTGGTGGAAGAGTTGGTTAGGTAACAAGAACAAGCCGATTCGACTTTGGTTTAGGTCCGGATCCAGATCCGGCCGATCAGTGGGATACAAAATGTAAACTGTTCATCCTGGTGGAGGTATGCACTCTGCCAAGTGCTGTTCTAGCTTCTGCTGTGCTTTCAAAATCTTCAGACCGATGTGGCAAAAATTGTCTTGTGAGCAACGTGAAGTATTTTAACATAATCGGTGAAGTGTTATTTGTAAAAAATAATTTAAATAGCCTTATTTTGTTAATTTAATTGTGCTTGATAGATATCTGTCAAAGTGTTATTCATATAATGAAAAGTATTTTGATTTGTATTGCATATTTAACATGATGGGCCTTGTGTTGATGTAGTAGTAGTAGTAGTAGTGGATTGTAAAGGTGCGGTCCACATAACACATGGGGTCCACATACAAAGCCATCATTGGTGGATAGGTTGAAAACCCCAGCTTTCGCACCTGCAGTTTCCACAGGATTTTAACCTTATCTCAAGACATTTACTGATCAATAATGAACAACTGAACTGATGTCTTCCCATTGCAGATGTTAACCCGTGGGAAGATGGTGTTGAAATGGAGGATGACCAAGGTTGCTCGAAGAGCAAACAATTCCAGAGAACCATGAAGGTGGAAGGGACAATGCACTGTGCAGGTGCTCTTCTAGTGTATAGTTGTTTATCCCACGCCCGCGGGGTGAAGCAATTGGTTTACTTTGTCCACAAGTGTAAATTTATGATAGAGGAACAACTTGATTTCAATTGAATGTTATATTTTGAACATGAACCTGTAATTTAGCAATACTTTGACTCTGAATTTGTCCTGATCATACATCCGCAGAAAGGAGTGAGATAAAAACATTTGTGTGGCAGTCAAACAAAATTGAAAAGTATTCGAAATGGGAAACTTACTGTTCCTGAAAGACACAAACAACAGGCATGAACAACTAATGTAACCTGTTGATCTATGGCATGAAACTTCCGGAATTTTTTTCTCTCACTTTTAAAGTGTTTTTATTTCAATTGAATTGTAAACTTCAACACTGCGGAACACAAATCGCCTTTTTATCCCACACTTTTTGAAAAAATTGGAGGATATTGTAACCAGCTCAGCATATCTTTCTGTCTGCCTATATCTGTCTGTCTGTCTGTCCATCATGCTCGCGCTTCTTAAGAGGTTGTGCAGAAATTCACTAAACTTGGTAGTTACGATCACCACATGACAAGAAGGTGCGATAGCCGTGTCATTTTTGGCCGCAACCCGTGAGGCAGGGTCAAAAGGTCCAACACCAAAAATGCAATGACGGGCACACTTTTAAAACGGTTTAAAATTAAACTTTGTATATGCAATTAACATTTAAGCCTGGTGTTGGCTTCATGGTTAGGGTGGTGGCTTGGGATCCTCGGGGTCCTGAGTTCGAGCCCCACTGGCCACTGAATTAACCAATCAGGGGGTTGACTCAGCCTGTCATCCTTCCGAGGTCGGTGAAATGAGCACCAGTATACTGGTAATTATCCCTGTGTGTTGAAGGCGACTAAAGGGTTGGCGTCGGGAAGGGCATCCGGCCGTAAAAACCTTGCCACAAGAAAGGGTACCATGATTGGAGCCTGCAAAAAGCTGACCCTGCTCAGGGAAAAAGGCTTTAAAATGGTGTGATATGCAATTAACATTTGGGGATGCATGAAATGCATAACAATTTTTTTTTTTATTTTTCTTGTTGTTGATAATGACTCCAGGGTTCACGTCTCATGAGGTGGGGAATTGGGATCACAGGGGTCAAAACGGAAGAAAAAAACGTTTTCCTCAAAATTTGATATCGGATCGTTCCTGGTGGAACTTTGTGCCATCTTTCAACTTTGCTTTCGGTGGGAAGCATGGGTGCTTGTGATTGACTTTCCTGCAGTTGGCACTTTCAAAAACCTTTCGTTTTTGCAGTACTTGGACAAAATAATAATAATAAACGAGAGTTTGTAGGTGTTCTATGAACTCTCTAGTTTATTTATATTTAAATAAGCTGTGGCTGAAATTATTATTATTATTATTACTAGTACGTGCCCGTAAAAAAAATATATATAATAATAATAATAAATAAACCACACAGGCCGTTTCTTCGTCTTGCTCTCACGTGCCCGTACGTGCGTGACCCGGAAGTTCGATATTATTCGCAATTTAGTTTTAATACCCAATTATTCAATTAGCGCCAACGTATTTTACCTTTTCGCAATGTCGTGGCAAGGAAAAACAAAAAGAGAAGAGAAGAGAGAGAAAAAAATTACTTCCTGGTTCGGAGCATACCAGCACTCTGATGTTACCGAAATTTATGCACCGTCTAATATGAAAACGATCATAACTTGGGCCATTGTGTTTATCTATAAATGCGCATAAGAAATCGAGAAATTATTAGAATACACGAAAAAAAAAACGTGCAAAAAAATAATTTACTTCCTGGTTCGGAGCATACCAGCACTCTGATCTTACCGAAATTTATACACCGTCTAATATGAAAACGATCATAACTTGGGCCATTGTGTTTATCTATAAATGCACATAAGAAATCGAGAAATTATTAGAATACAGAAGTCATCACTCTCCGGAAGCCCTACGTTGTAACCTGTAATGGGAACGCGGCTGTGCTTCCTTCCCCATCGGCCACGCCCACGCAACAACGTGTCTTGCCATTTGTTTGGTAAATAAATGGCCATAACTTGGGAAGCACTTTTCCTATTAATATCAAACCTTGAAAAGGCACATCCTCAGGTCCCTAGCAATATACCTGGCAAGTTTCAATTAGATCGGACCAGAGGTTGTCGAGAAACAGCGGTCACACACACACAGACACACACACAGAGATTGCTGGAATTATAGATAGACTAGTACGTGCCCGTAAAAAAAAGGAAAAAAATAAATAAATAAATAAATAATAATAATAAATAAAATAAATAAACCACACAGGCCGTTTCTTCGCTCTCACGTCCCCGTACGTGCGTGACCCGTAAGTTCGATATTATTCACAGTTACGATTATTCGCAATTTAGTTTTAATACCAATTATTCAATTAGCGCCAACGTATTTTACCTTTTCGCAATGTCGGGACAAGGAAAAACAAAAAGAGAGAGAAGAGAGAGAAAAAAAATTACTTCCTGGTTCGGAGCATACCAGCACTCTGATGTTACCCAAATGTATGCACCGTCTAATATGAAAACGATCATAACTTGGGGCATTGTGTTTATCTATAAATGCGCATAACTAATCGAGAAATTATTAGAATACACGAAAAAAAACGTGCAAAAAAATAATTTACTTCCTGGTTCGGAGCATACCAGCACTCTGATCTTACCGAAATTTATACACCGTCTAATATGAAAACGATCATAACTTGGGCCATTGTGTTTATCTATAAATGCGCATAAGAAATCGAGAAATTATTAGAATACACGAAGTCATCACTCTCCGGAAGCCCGTACGTTGTAACCTGTAATGGGGAACGCGGCTGTGCTTCCCTTCCCCATCGGCCACGCCCACGCAACAAGCTGTCTTGCCATTGGTTTGGTAAATAAATGGCCATAACTTGGGAAGCACTTGTCCGATTAATATCAAACTTGAAAAGGCACATCCTCAGGTCCCCAGCAATATACCTGGCAAGTTTCAATTAGATCGGACCAGAGGTTGTCGAGAAACAGCGGTCACACACACACACACACACACACACACACACAACACACACACACACACACACACACACACACAGACACACAGAGATTGCTGGAATTATAGATAGAAGATTATTTTAATTTTTGGAAGGGGCTCTGAATATTATAACACTTTGCTCTTCAAACAGTCGACTGGCCAAAACCTGAAATATACTTTTACTTTTGATGGCATTTTTTTGTTAAAAGTGGTCACACATGCCAAAAAGCATCACCATGGTCCAAGGTTTCATATTTTGAGATTGACCTTCAAAGTCGTATTGAGGTCAAATTTCAATTTTCTTCAAAAAATGATATCCTTTGTGTTTGCTTTCAAAAACCAGAGATGGAGATTTTAAAAAACCAAAAACGTCTTGACCAATTAACGAGTTCTGTGCTGTCAAGATTGAAAATAATAGCAAATTGTAAATAAAAATCTTGTCGGAAAATGCAAATATCTCTTCCACCATTTGACTCTCAAAATACTTGCCAAGTGATTGCTCCTAAGCTTTGTGATGCACAAAAGAAATACTTAAAAGGTTAAGTCAATAGTAATTATTACATAAAATGATTCTACTAGCTGTCCCACTCTTATTTATCCATCCACCGGGACCATACTCTTTGCAGAGCATTGGTGCTGCCGAAGCAGTCTCCTTGGCTATTGGACACAATCCTGGACGGGTCGCCATCAGACACAGTATACCAGCAAGCTGGCACTCATTTTTCGACCTCGGAAGGATGACAGGCAGAGTCAACCCCACTGGTATTAATTCAACAGCAGAGTGGGGTTTGAACTCAGGATCATAGGATCCCAAGCCCCACCCTAACCATTGAGCAACACCAGACATACTCTTACTTTATGCATGGGTGAAAGTCCTTCCATGTAGTACAGAAATCCGTGCTTTTGTAACGACCGATACGGAGGTTTCCATATGTTCGTCATCAGAAAAGCATTCTGTGATTATAGGGGATTGAGGTACTATTCCAAGATCCTGATTCGTTTTCTTCACCCATTTCATCCAGACGGGGTGCAATGCTAATGCATCATCACCACAATTATGTGAATTACTCCATGATCATTTTTTATATGGTATTTTTGTAGAAGATGGCCAGGTACAAAAGCTTGCAATTGCTGGGATCAGATGTCCGCCAGGCATGAGAAAGTCTGCGTATGTCAGAAATACGGAAATTGCGTCCATTGTTGGATTTTTCTATCGCCATTCCTCCTCTATGAACTTCACGGAAAACACCAGCCTGGTGTTGCTTAGTGGTTAGGCTGGCGGCTTGGGATCCTTGGGTCTTGAGTTCAAGCCCCGTTGGCTGCTGAATTAATACACCAGGGGGTTGACTCAGCCTGTCATCCTTCCGAGGTTCGCGAAATGGGTACCAGTGTGTACTGGTAGAGGGCACTGCATCAGCAACAGTCGCGCTTCCAAGAAATGATAGCTACCCCGGCAGCCAAGCTTCCATATGCAAGAAGAAGAAGACTGAAAACACCAAAGTGCCATCTTTACATTGCATGCAGTAAAGACTCAAATCTGCTGCACTCGAGCACAAAACCTGAAGATGTTTGTTCAACACAGTGGTTTATGACCACATCGATACGAAACAAATAAATCTTAAGGAATTTTATGGAGAAGAAGGACATTTAGCCCATCATGCCTGTGCTGCAACACCTCAACATTAAATAAATCTGTCAGGTCTTGACTCGGTTTCAAGTGGGGGAGGAGTGGTTGTGAGAAAAGTGTCAGGCATGGGGACCAGAGTGTTATAATGCAAATAAAATCTATATTTGAAAACTCATTTGTTTATCAAGTCTTGCAACTTTCCAGTGTACAAATCACACGTGGCATTGTGTATATTTACTAACCCCTGCTGGAGGGGTGTTAGAATTGTCAATTCCATTGATGTCTTTTTGAGAACATTACCAATTTTAACCTCCCCGGGGATTTGCCATTGAAGCCGTGCCAAATTGGTTTCTCACATGCTAAATGTACAATGTCTATTATATGATACAGTGACAGCTTATTATAAGAAGGCAAGGACAATGAAAACTGAGAATCCTGGGACAAAAGATAGACGGACATGAAATTGGGTGGACAAATAAATAATAAAGTACACCTGCAATCTGATATAACGAAAACCCACTTAATATTGGAAATGTAATCTAATCAAATGACCACAGGCGCACAACAGGGGTACCAGGTGAGGTCTTTTGGGCAGACATTATGGCATTAACGAGTCTAGCATCCACCAAATGTGCAGAAAGCATAAGGGGTAGTGTATGCTCTGGTTTACACTAGAGTGAGGGTCAACTGCTCCATTACATGACTTCAGTTTAAAGGGGTAGTGTCTGCTCTGGTTTACACTGAAGCGAAGGTGATTTGGGTAAACCGCTCCGTTACATGATGTGTGACGCATTCGACCCCCCCCCTTATAAAACGCTTGTGTTAAAAGTCTTGCAAAAAGCATGTGGTATTGGGTATTCATTTATTTTATGATAACAAAATGTACCAACTTACTGAAAATAATCTTCCATGCAATGGATGTTCAGATGAAATTTTTTATATTCTTCCCAAATATCACTTTTATTTGCATCATTTTTGTTACCATTTGGACAATCACCCCCAAAATGCATATTTTACCTCTTTCAAACTTCTGGGAGGGGGCATCATACAGCTGCGAGGTGACTTGTAAGCTGGATGAAACTATGATTGTCCTAATGGTGGTGGTGTCTGCTGGGACATTCAAGAGGAGACCCTACTGTTGTCTCTGGAGGATCTCCTGTGCTTAGTCTCTTAAAACATTGACAATGGGGGAACTTCTTCATCACTGACACTGTCCACCCGAGCCATGATCCAGGCATTATTTATTACTAGCCGAAACCCGTCACAGACGGATTCCGTTCCATGAGCCCAATATGACAACCAGTGGCGGCTCTTGTAAGAGCCGGATCCAGTCGATCACCGGAAGCATGGGACAAGTCCACCAATTTCTCTGGTATCATTGCCTGATGTATTGTCATTCCCAAACTAACATGTTTTGTTGTCAATTCCTTCCCTTCGATACTGAGAACATTATACTCCTGTGCAACATATAGTATCCTGTCAATTTGCAGCTTCATTGTCTTTCTTCATTTCTTCATTATCCAGAATGGCCATTCCACCAATTAAATCCGAGACAGAGCTATCTGGCATGACAGCTGCTACAGATCATGTGTGATGCATGTCCAATCGAGGTCTCTCCGCACATGGTGCCGAAGAAAACTACACTGGAGGTAGTTTCTTTTGATGGATGGCAAGATTTCACACAATCAGCTAAATCATCCTTTTCATCTTCCTCACGAGCCTTTGTCAAGAAATCGGAATCACAAACTGGGATTCATCACTCTGGTATAGAAGTGGTGGTGCTTGCGGTTATAGTGGGTGAAAAAAAACAAAACTTGTGTGATTTCTCAAATCTTGTTGCAATGCATTGAAGAACATTTTTATTCTGGAAATGAAGCTCTCTGGCACAACTGTTGGTTTTCTCTGTGATTGTCAGATGCATGTCCAATACATTTCCCATATCAGAGACATGACCCAATGTAAGACCATCTAAAAATTTATGGCAGAGTTCTTGAATATCGAAATCTGTACAATGTTCTTCACCTCCTTTCAAACTCAACTCGGCATTGGATGTGATTTTTGCCTTCTGCCGCAATAAGGTCAATTGCATCAGCTGTCCGAACGAGCATAACAAAATTATACTGGGGAAGGTGATGGATCCTTTAGATATGTTCATAGTCATGAGGTTTATGTAAGGTCGGTTTGTGCTTTTGTTGACAAACATACAAAGGGCCTGATTAATTGGCAATAATTGCGTCCCTGGCTTAGTTCAGAGTCCATTGTCTGGTCATCGTTTCCACTGATTGTTCAACAGAAGCCTTGCTATTCTTTTGTTGACCTTCTCCGCAACCTGGTCAAATGGCTCTCTGAGGAAAAGTTTATATCGCAGCTATTGTGCCATTTCATCTCCCAATCCCCCGGTCATGATCTGAAATATTCTCGAGTCGATTTAGAATAGACAAGGAAGCTCGATCACCAAGCCTTTCTTTTCAGCCACAGCATCCCTTCTGTGTTTTTCCATCCTCGGAGCCGACACGGAGTTGATCACCCACTCTCTTGATTTCTTGGCAGGTGAGACATCATAACTAATCGATGTTGGAAGAGGAGTCTCGTTTTTGCTTTAACGTGGTAACTGGAGGGATAATGCCATCGGCCATGTTCGACATCTGCAGAAGTAAAGCGCCACCACCTGAAACCACCACTCTAGAAGCAAAGCACCACATGACGTTGACATTGCGTCAAATTGATCCGTACTTTTGGTCAAATTCAATCATGCATGTTAAAGATGCAGATTAAATGTATATAAAGGCAGGGGCTGCAACATACTGACACAGACTGACAAGAAGTGTACATAAGTGCTGCGTGCATCGAAGGCAAGTTTAACCCTTTGAGTGCCGAATACTATGGGCCAAACCTTTCAAAACATTTTCTTGCGTCACAAATTTGAGATCATGTCGGTTGGGAAGTATTTTGTGTGTCAAAAGGTTGAAGATGTATTTGCATTTTTCGGCAGAATTTTATTCATGATTTCCCATTCTTTTTCAATCTTTAACAACCATAACTCATTGGTCAATATTTTGTCTCAATCTCTCTGGTTTTGAAAGCTTAGGGATGGGAGATCATTTTGAGAAAATTTAAATTTGACCTTTTGATCTCTGTTTGACCTTGAAGGTCAAATGCCGCGATGCAACCGGGTCAACTTGG
>CM068958.1:141430996-141441144 GCA_035128595.1 Eptatretus atami
AAAATTTGCGTTCAACAGACTTACTAGGTTTTTCCAGATCAGAGGAGATTTCTGATCATCAATATGGTTTCAGACCAGGTCACTCTACCCTGGATATGCTGCTTCTGCTCTCCCAAACCATGGATGGAGGTCCTCAATGCCAGACAGGAAATCCGAGCCGTATCCCTGGACATATCACGTGCTTTTGACACGGTCTGGCACCCTGCCCTACTCACCAAACTCTCTTCCCATGGTATCCAAGGCCATCTCCACACATGGCTCGCAGACGTCCTCTCCTGTCGCAGTCAACGTGTGGCCCTAAATGGAGTTCTTTCATCCCTCTTCCTGTCCAGGCTGGAGTTCCTCAAGGTAGCGTTCTGGGCCCTGTTCTTTTTCTGGTTTTCATCAATGATCTCTCCGACTCTCTGGAAAATCCTCTATATCTCTTTGCTGATGACTCCACCCTCTGCCGTACCATCGGTCATCCCTCAGACCGCAAGCAGCAGCTTCTTCGCTCACTGCAGATCTGGATAAAATCACAAACTGGTCCAACAAGTGGAACATGTCTTTCAATCCTGACAAATCTCACACTCTCACTATGTCTCTTCGAAAGGACCGTTTAGAACCCCCCCCCCCCATCCACTTTCTCAACAATCCTCTGGAAGAAGTCCTTTCTTTCAAGCTTCTGGGTCTCACTATCTGCCATGACCTTTCCTGGGAAAGCCACATTTCAAACCTCGCCTCCAAAGCCAGTCGCCGACTGGGAATACTCCGTCGTGCAAAGTCCTTCCTCGGCCCACCTGAGCTCCTGACCACTTACAAAGCTTTTGTCCGCAGCCTGATGGAGTACTGCTCTCCCCTCTAGGCTGGTGCTCCTGCCTCCCACCTTTCTCGGCTTCACGTTGTAGAAACCAAGGCATTTCGGATCATTGGCATCTCCCGCAATGAGGCTGAGTCTTTGGGCCCTCCACTCGATCACCGCAGGTTGGTCGGTGGTCTTTCTATCTTCTACCGTCTCCTCTCCGGCCTCACCCCCCCCCCTGCTCTCTCTGCGATTTGTCCCCACCACATTTCCACAGGGTGCTCAAGGTCCGCCAACAACCCCTTCTGGTAAAACTACCAAAATCACGAATCACTGCTCACCTTCACTCTTTCATTCCCTTTTTTCCTGCCTTTGGAATAAACTCCCTCACTCTATTCATTCCCATTCTTCCCTCCAGGCCTTCAAAACAGCTGTTCACCCCACCTCTTATCATCCCCATTCAAATCCTCGATCTTTTCTACCCCGATAAACCACCCAAGCCCACCTCCTTCAATTCCCTGCTTTCCTTCCTTAAAGTCCCTGTAATGTCCATCTTCTATTCCCCATGTTCCCGTCCCATCCCTCTCCTTCCACAGATCTCCTAATGTCTCTGTTCCCCACTGTTTTTGTCCTTCCCACTCCCTCCCCTCTTGTCTCATGCCCCCTTGCTTGCGTTGTGTGTTCGCTCTCATACGAGCCTCAACAAGGTATTACAAAAAAAAAAACTCTGCGACAACTTTTTTTCCCCCATCAATTTTAGGAATTAGGCCTGTGTTGACCTTTTGACCTTAAAAATAATTGGTGGTTGAAATGTTGGGCCCAAACTTGGATCACTTCATCATTGTATTACTATCCTGACTTGTGCAAAGTTTGGTCGAAACTTAGTTTCACAAGCTATTTTGGTAACAATTGTTGTCAAGTAAAGGGCACTTGACCTTTGATCCTATGAACCAAAAATATAGTCAGTTTATCTTTGTATTGCAATCTATATTTGGCCAGGTTTGGCTGAAATCTCCAGTGGTTCACAAATTGGCATGGTAAAAGATTTTCAAGTAAATGTCATGATGTCCTTTGAACCCAAAATCGAATCAGTTTTTTTTTTGTTCTTGACACCTTTTACTTTACTTTTTGACACACAGGAATCCCAGTTTAACATCCATCCAAGAGACAGCACATACATTGATGAATCATCCTGCTGAATGAAACACTGGGATGACAGTTTATAGCTGGATCAGGATTGAAGCCCAGAGCAGACAGCTGAGGTGAGTGTGAAATGCACATTATCTTCAACTCCATCATTTGGAATCATCCTGCTTTCAATCATGGCTTCAGCAGAAGAAAACAAAAATCAATTACTGATTTTATTTTTTTTAATAGCCAACCAGCAAGAGTACCCATCCCCAGTCATGCAAAAAGTTTTAAAGTCAATCTATCAATTTAAATTACTTAATGGACTTGAAAGGTGAATTGTGGTGCCCTAAAAAAAATCCAGCCTTTTCAGTTTGAAACCCATTGTTCAGATCCTGTTCACCAAAAATTATTATATTGATCACTGACCTCAATTTGCATCCTCTGAAGCTGTGGACACATAGCCCGTGTTACTTCCCACACAAAGTTGTATGTGCACAAGTATGGAGTCTGTACCTTTAAAGGTGTGGCCATGCATAAGTATCAGATCCACAGAGGGGGTGAGAGAGAGAGAGAATGACATTCACGTTTATACATATCTATATTATGAGAGTCGTTTGAGTGTGTCTGGTTCCCAATTTTAATATAGTGACCAAGGGCAATAAATATCCACTGTAATACTATCTGCCAGTCACTCCAAAGCGCTGTTTGTCTGTGGTGCCATTTTTCTCAGACAGTTGAACAAATCTTCATAAAAACTTCCAGAGGTTCATCAGTGAGTGCTGGGGTGTGTTTTAGACAAAAACATTTTTGAAAATTTTTATTTATTTATTTTGTTTAGCTTATCTGGAATTTACATTCCAAATAGGGTATTGTCATCGTGCGCCGTCCGTCCGTCGCCTTTTTCGACTTCTCCGGCCAAACCGCTGGGCCGATCCAGATGAAATTTTCCAGCAACGTTCCTCTCCTGACTGGTAACAAGAATTTTAAGGCTCGTTCCGGTCCCGTGACATTAAGTAGGTCAAAATGGCCGACTTAATGAATTTCTTCAAAAATCTTCTTCTCCAGACCCACCAGTCAGAATGCTATCAAATTTGGGTTACAACATTAGGACAGGGTCCTGATGTTAAATTGTGTAGACCATGCTGGTCACGTGACTGAAAGTGTGTCAAAATGGCGGTCATACAAATTCCTTCCAAAATGTTTTCAAGACCTACCTGTCAGACTGCGAACAAATTTATGTTGCAACATGATGGTATGGTAGGGATGTTAATATATATATATATATATATATATATATATGTATATATATTGTGGAAGTCATGCGGATCACATGATGAGAAGTGTCAAAATGGCCAACTTGATTAACTTTTGGGAAAATCGCATTAATTCCTTTAAAAATCTTCTTCTCCAGACCCACCCGTCAGAATGCTTCCAAATTTGGGTTGTAACATTAGGACAAGGTCGTGATGTTAAATTGCAGAGGTCACGCCGATCACATGACCGCCGATCACATGACCGGATATATAGGCAGTCAAACAGTACTTGCTGATAAATCGAATGCATTCACTGAAAGAGATCAACGGTAATCATAAAATATCTCAGACTTTGTGCTCGCTCACACACAGCCAAACTTCCTCCATCGGTGTCGTCACCAGCTCAGGCTGCAGCTCCACTGGCTGTGTGTCGGCAAGACGGAACTTAAACTTAAGGCAAAGCGAGCACAGCAGCACCATTGCTGCATGGAATGCAAACCTGTCAAGGCAGAATGTACACAAATGGCATTTAATAAAAATTTGAAATATTCCTAAATCTGATCAGAAGCACAACATTCAGAATGTCCTGGTACCAGGCCACACGTCTGTATCAAAACTATTAAAAATGATGAAAAAAAAGAGAGGAGGAAAGGCTTACATCTGATGAAGTCTGGATACAAAATGCTAGTTGGCATTGGTTTATTATAAAATGATTTATCCAATCTCAGACGTCCAAAACTTGAGTTTTGACAACAGAGGACAACGGTACCATTGTCAATGTACAGTACAACATCAATGCTGAAGCATTGAGGAGCATCAGGAAAGGCTTGAAGCTATATATCAGCCAATGGTGGTCATGTATGTAAAACTGATGGTACCCTGATTCCAGATCTACAGTGTGTTTATATTTACATCATTTAAACTTTCTTTCATTGCGTAAGGCTCGCAACAAGTATATTGTAACCGACCAGATATCACATCCTGAGGCAAGCCAGTAAAGATCATCTTAGAAATGTCAACTCTCCAACCAGTCTCCTTCCTCCAAGTCATGGTGGCACCTTGTTCAGTCTGTCTCTGGTGTTTGCTCCCCCTTCATCCCGTCCCTCACCTTAAACGGCTTTACTGCAGACGATGCTTGAGATAAGGCATAAGGTCTAAACTCTGTCTTTGCCTCCAAATCTCGTGTACCCAACCCACGCCGCTCTGTCGTACCCAATGTCTGCTGGACTCTCCCTCTGCATGGAAGTCAGCATACATCACTCCTGTTCACAAGAATGGTGCAAAAACAGACCCCACCAACTATAGGCCAGTGAGCTTGCTTCCCAGTGATGGATTCCATGACAAGCAGTCATGGAATCCATCATTGGTTCTGATGTCAAGTCTTTCCTGTTTTCAAACAACCTGATCTTGACCATCGGTTTGTCCCAGTCACTCAATTCTGGACATGCTTCTGCTTCTCTCAACAATGGCTGGAGGCCTTCAACGTCAAATAAGAGATTAGGACAGTCTCCTGGATATGTATCAGGCATTTGACACAGTATGGCATCCTGCTTTGTTTGCCATGCTCTCTGCCTGTGAAGGCCACCTTCATTCCTTTATTTGTGACTTCCTCTACTCATGGAGTCAACGTTTTGCCATAAATGGAACCTTCCCATCCCCTCTCTCAGTGAAGACTGGAGTTTCTCAAGACAGTGTTTTAGGCCCAGTCAAGTTCCTTATCTGCACGAATGAGCTCTCCAATGCTCTGGAAAACCCCCCAGGTTCCTTTTTGCAGATGACCACATTGTGTTGTCCATACCCCCATCCTTCTGCTCGGCAGAAAGCAGCTGTGCCTCTTTCTGCTGATTTGGAAAATATTTGACTCTTGTCTGATAAATGGAACATGTCCTTAAATCCTGGAAAATCCCACAATCTCACCCTATCACTTCAGAACGATCGTCAAATAAACCCACCTACTTCCTTGGTCATCCACTGGAAGAAATTCAGTCTCTTCAACTTGTAGGCATCGCCATCAGCCTTGACCTTTCCTGGGCCGACCAGATAGCAAAGCTGGCCTCCAGATTGGACATTCTCCTTCAATCAAATATTTGCTTGGAAAATTAGAGCAACTCACACTATACAAGGCCTTTGTACCCTGCTCAATGAAGTACTGCTCTCCACTATGGGCTGGCACTCCAGGATCACATCTGCCTCCTGGATTCTATGGAATCTAAAGCTCTCAAAATTATTAGAATCTTCCGTGATGTGGCTGAAGTACAAGGTCTGCTGCTCTCGCATTAGAGGCAGGTCGGTGGTCTGTTTTCTACAATCTGTTCTCAAACATTAATCCCTCTGCTCTTTCAGTCCTCTGAACCTCCCAGCAATTTCTTGAGACACAATCTTCTAGTAATCCACTCTTTGTTAAACCTCCAAAATCCAGGCTGTCTGCACATGTCAAGTCTTTTATTCCTCGCTTCTCCCATCTCGGGAACCGCCTTCCAGAAGTTGTTTCTCTCTCCTCTCTCTCTCTCTCTCTCTCTCTCTCTCTCTCTCTCTCTCTCTCTCTCTCTCTCTCTCTCTCTCTCTCTCTCTCTCTCTTCCCTCCACAGATTCAAGCAGGCAGTGCACCGCCATCTCTTGGCATCCCTCATCCTGATCCATGATCTTTATTACGCATAATAACCCTTCCTAACCCAAACCTCTCACTTGCTGATTTCAGTGTTTCCTTCTCTTCCCCATCTCTCTTCCTTCCCCGTTCATTTATCCCTTGCCGGTTGTGCTCAATTGTTGCCCTGCTATCCTACTGTCAATTTAACCTTCCTCTTCCATGAGCCTTGCTCTTGTAGAAAAATAAATAAAGCATTCAGAGGAAGAAGGTTTTGCTATGATTTTAAAATGTATAAATGACCAAATATGAAATCTCACCCAGATGTTCCAGAGGCAACCAGGGCCACAACAGCACGGTCCAGGTTTTATGTTTGGTGGTCTTAGACCAACCAGGTCATATTGGTGGTAGACTTGGTAGAGTTCCCAATTCATGATCACACAGGTTTCCTTTTCTTGAGTTGCAAGAATGGCCATATTGAGGGATTCTGGCATTTCAGGAGACAAAATTAAGGTGGTCCACCCTGACGAGAAACAAGGCCCCAGGAAGTGGACACAGGTAGACCATGTGACGAGGAAAACCAGTACACTCGAATCACATGCACGGTTCTGTGCTCGGCTGGGATTGTGGAGAAGTGCCCTCACCGACTGGAAAAATCTTTCAATTGTGGTTTGTTTGGCAGGGGAAAGTTGTGAATTTGGTGCAAAATTAACTTAGACTTTTGACTGTGGTGGACACAGGAGCTGGTGCCACCATCGTGAGCCCTGTGATCCTTAACAAAATTATGGGTGGATGGGATGAAAATACTCCATTAAAGAACCAGAGCCTCCAACTGGGTATGTTAGCAACAGCACCAATCTTGCACCGTAGTACTGTTCAGATGGGATTGGCCGTGATTCTATACGGCAGAGGTTTATGTGATGGATGTGTGTAACCCTTATTTAATTGGCCTGGATTATTTTAAGAGAATGCCTGTCTGATTGATCTGGGGAGAGGCAGGTGCCCCCCATGGTCTTGTGGAATCTTTGAACCCTCAGACAATGTGGGGTTTGTTGGTTGGTTGCACCCTCGTGGATGGAAAATCTGAGGTGGCAGTATGATTGTTAAACGTGTGCAACGTCATGATTGTTGATTGTCTTTAGCGTCATGATTGTTGAATGTGATTGTTTAATTGAATTGCTGAATGTACCATTGTACAATCTTGAGCTGGGTTTCGAAGGTTGCGAGTTGTGTATCGATTCGGGAAATCATGGAGGCGAGGACAAATGGCGTTTTGCATGGAAAACTAGTCTTGCTGGTGAAGGTTAGTGTGAATCGGTGTAAGCAGACAGGTTGAGCAATGGATGAAATCAACAGGACGTTGATTGAGGTACGGTAACCACTGTGGGAAGCAAGGTGAAGCTCACTTTTCAATCAATAACCCTTTGTCAGAACAAAAGAGCTTGAACCGAGATCAGAGGTTACTCCCAGTGAAGAGGAATAAATGTCAAATCCTTTGGTTGTAATTGCATCTTCCATATAGCTCGAATTGGGATTTCTGAGCCCAACATGTTAGGATTCATCATTTCATGATAACCTATTATTAAGTACTTTATCAAATCTAAGGTTTTTGGCTTTAACTGTCCCATTTACCTGAGCTCTGGACACAGCTGTAAACCTGCTAGGCCTATCAAAGCCAAGTTATTTTGTGCTTCAGGGTTGTCCACAAATCTTCCAGGATCAAACCTGCAAGTGTGGGGGAGGTAGGGGTGGGGGACAGAACACTAATTGAGATTAAATCCCCTCAAGGCCTAAATCTGCATTGCAATTCGAATTAAACAATATCACATGAGTCATGCTGTTTGTTGTGGTAAATGGGTGGAGTTAAACCAATCATGTGGTTAAAGGGGGAAGGTGGATCAAAAATAATCGTTTAAAAAAGGATTCAGAGTCAAAACATGACTGATTCCAATGTCATCTAGAAACTTACAGCTGGGAAAATAAAAATGTGTGAAACTGACTGGAAATTACGTTGTTAGCGGAGGACGAACATCGGTGAAATTTCTCTGGCGTCAATCGATGGAATGATTCTCTGGCGTCAATCATGGTTGAAGGAAAAAAAAATTCTCGCCCCCAAGGCCCCCTTGCAAGTGGTGTCTTTTGTGCTGGTATAGATATTGTTACGAATTTGGAATTCGATTGCACACAACATACAGGTTCCATTAGTCAGCTATGTCGATAAGTGCTTGTTCCCTAGATAGCTCACCTTTCATTGTTTAAATGTTCAGAAATCGATTATATGCGCTGCGGATCGATTAATAGTTAGGAACGAACAATGGAGACATCCCTCCCCCTCTTCTGCGAAGAGCAAGAAGAACCCTGCCGTCCCGTGACTCATGATGTCAACAACTCCCTCCACCCGTGGCTGAGCGGGGATGGAGCACGAGGGCATGAGGCATGAGTCATGAGTCGCGCCGGGAGCGGGGAAGGGCGGGAAAGGATAAAGGAGATCTTTTCTTTGTTCGTGTTCGGGAGTTGAGTAGTAAGCTTTTTGCTTGGCAAGAGGTAGTCGTTCAGCAGACTGTCGGGTCCTGCTTGGCTTGCGTTAGGGTTGAGGCCTTCGGAAGCTTTTTTGCTTCGGCTGGCTCAGTGAGCTTCGGCTGAGGCCTGGCTCGGGAGGAGGCTTTTTGCTTTGATGGTTCCGTGAGCTTCAGCTTCTGCTTGGCTCGGAGAGCTTTTTGCTTCAAGCTGCCCTGTTTGGAAGAAAGTTAAGCCGGTCGCTCGGCTCGAGCTGCGAATGGTGCTTCTTCTTCTTCTTGTTTGTGGAGCTCTTTGTTCTCCATTTTGGTTCCCAGCTTGGTGCGACTCATCGACCTCTTCTTGGAGGTGGTTCCTCGGGGAAGCGACGCATCGACGGAAGGATCGACGCCTCGTCTCACCAGCACGTGTTGAGAAGCGCGGGAGGATTCGCGGGAGCTCGGGAAGGATCGCAGCTCATGGCGATTGGATCCAGCTCGCTCTCGCTGGAGCCCGGGTCCGAACAACTTGAAGACCACACGAGGTGGAGAGGTTCGAGATAGTTCTGGGTTTCAGCTCACCTGTCCTCCGAGCTGGAGCTCGTTATTAAAGGCCTCTGCCACCATTGCTTGGTGTGTTGTGTGTGCGTACGTGTCCGTGGGCCCGTCTAATAAGTAGGAACTGCTGTTAAGTGCAAGTGACTGTACATAATAAGTAGACGGTTGTAGTTCTTTTGTCGTGCTTTTGTTGCTTGTATAATTGCATACGTGTTTTGCCTTGTTAATTGCATACGTGCTTTATTATAATAAATGTCCTTGTGTGAATGTAAACCTGTTCGTTGCGTCCATTCCTCATTGAACTGCCGTATTGAGATCGAATAAATAGTTGTTTCTTAAAGCCGTAAAGTGATCGGGTCCAACGGGACTGCGCGATAATACCCCGCTCGGTTATCCCAAAAGGAAGCGAGCTGCTTAAGCGGCTCGTTTCCAAGCGGTCCCGTTGAGGTACAATCTCTCGGTAACTACCCGCACGAATAATTAGGTAAATCGAAGATTTGGCGATCGGACCCTGTAGCGCGGGTAGAGTGCGGACAAGGTTGTGGTGTGGTTAAAACACACCCGTGGCTCGTTTCCGGCGTTGATCCGGAAAGCCGCGACTGGATTGTCCGTTCGGTGGGCGAAGCGACCGCTATTGGTTAGACGTGGTCGTTCGCACGCCGGCGGGCGGAAATCTACAACAATATATTATAAATACAAGTGAGGAACCTCTAATGCCTGGTGTTGGCTTCATGGTTCGGGTGGTGGGCTTGGGATCTAAGGATCCTGAGTTCAAATCCCACTTGGCTGTTGGATTAATACCAGGTGGGGTTGATTCTGCCTGTCATCCTTCCGAGGTTGGCAAAATGAGTGCCAGCATGCTGGTATCCCGTGTTTGAGTGGCGACCCATCCAGGGTTGCATCCAATAACCAAGGAGACTGCTTAGGCAGCACCAATGCTCTGCACAGAGTATGGTCTCGATGGATGGATGATGGATCTAAAGGGACTTAAGGGGTGTAAAAAGTCTAAAGAGTGAAGGTACAGGGTGTGATAATAAGAGGTTCACCACTTCAAAACTTTATTAACCAAAACATTGCGTAATAAAACAAAAATTAACTCGGAAAATGAAAACCAAATCATGGAGAGATTAAAGTCATTATGCGATAATGCGCTTATAGTTGAGGTGTTTTTGTGAGCACCCGCACCACACAAAACTGCACTCACAGTGAATTGCGAAGTTTTCAATGATGTTTCTGCAAGTTTGAATGGTTACTGTCTGCACATAAGCCTTAACTGCTGCCTTCACATCAGGTTCATATCTGGGGTGTTCCTTGTAGACGTTATCCTTACAAGCTCCCCAGAGGAA
>CM068958.1:141450805-141464828 GCA_035128595.1 Eptatretus atami
GTATCTTTAATTTCATCTCCTCTCTTCTATCTATCTGTGTCTCTCTGTCTTCTCTGTCTCTCTGTCTTCTCTATTCTCTCCCTCCCCCTGTGTGTAGTCTCTCTGTCTCTAGTCTCATATATGGTCTCTCTCTCTTCTTCTCTTCCCTCTCTCTGTCTACTCTCTCCCTGTGTGTTCTTTATATCTCTCTCTATATGTATCTTGTCTCTGTTTTGTCTCTCTCTCTCTGTCTTGTCTCTCTGTCATCTATCTATCTATCATCTTTCTCTCCTCCTTGTTTGGTCCCTCTCTACTATCTATCTCTCCCTACCCCCTGTTATTTGTGTATGTTTCTCTGTTCTCTCTCTCTGTCTAAATATCTGTTCCTTCTCCATGTCCTCTTTCCTCTCCCCCCCCCCCCCCCCCCCGTGTATGTGTTTTGTATTTTTTGTATCTTTATTATCCTCTCTGTGTCTCTCTCTTCTCTCTGTCTGTCTCCTGTATATCTTATCCTACTCTATAATCTATCTCTATTCTATCTATGTTTCTCTCTCTCTATCTATACGATCTTCTATCTATCTTTACTTCCTCCCCCTGTGTATTGTGTCTCTCTCTCTCTCTCTCTCTGGTGTATCTCTCTCTCTCTCTGTCTATCTGTCATCGATCTATCTTTCTCTCTCTTCCCTGTGTTATATGATTTGAGTTTTATCTGTTTTTCCTCTCTCTCTCTACCTTTGTCTCTCCTGTCCTCTCTCTGTTCTCTCTCCCCCTGTGTTGTATCTATCTCTCTCTCTCTCTCTCTCTCTTGATGTGTGTTTTATCTTTATTCTCTCTCCTATACTCTCTACTCTATCTTTCTTCTCTAGTCTCCCTTCTATCTTCTCCCCCTGTGTTTGTATCTCTCTCTCTCTGTGTCCTGTCTCTATCCTTTTCTCCTCCCCCCCTGTGACCTTCTTCTCTGTCTGGTCCCCCTGTGTGTTATCTTTATTATCTCTCTCTATATGTCTCTGTCTCGTGTGTCTCTCTCTCTCCCCCTGTGTCTTTGTCTCTACTCTATCTCCTCTCTCCCCCGTGTGCTCTGTCCTCTCCTTTTATATCTATCTCTTCCTCTCTCCTGTCTCTGTTCTCTCCTATCTCTCACATCTATACTATTCTATCTTTTCCTCAAACTGTCTCCCCCTGTGACCTGCTTTGGTGTTCTCTCTCCTCCGTTATCTCTCTCTTCCGGTCTATCTATCTCTCTCTTTCTCTCTCTCTCTCTGCTTCTGTATCTTCTCTCTCCCCTAGTGTGTATCTTTATATCTCTCCTTATTACTCCCTGTGTCTCTCTCTAATCTATCTTCTCTCTTATGTGTCTCTCTCTATCTATCTGTGTCTCTCAATGTCTCTGTCTTTCTCTCTCTTTCGTCTTCTCACTTTTCTTCTGTTGTCTGTCTATATATCTCTCTCTCTCTCTCTCTCTGGCTCTCTCTCCCCCGTGTTTGTATCTTTATCTCTCTTATATGGTTTCTCTCTCTATACTGCTTCTCTCTCTCTTATTGTCTCTGCTTTCTCTCTCTCTCTCCCCCGTGTGCGGTGTGTCTCTGTCATCTTATCTTATCTCTCCTCTCCCCCTGATGTGTTTCTTTATCTCTCTCTATATGTCTTCGTCCTTCTCTCTCTCTCCCCTTGATTTGTCTCCTGTATCTTCGTCTATCTCTCTCTCCCCATTGGTGTCTCTCTCTATCTCATCTCTCCTCTCTCCTCTTCTCATCTCTCTCTCTCCCTCTTTCCTGTGTGTTTAAATCATCTACTTCTTGTTTGTTTTTTTTTTATATTCTATGCTTCTTCTGGTCTCTCGTTTGTCTCTCTGTGTTTTTACTTTATCCTATCTATCTATCTATTCTTCTCTCTCTCCCCCTGGGTGATGTGATCTCTCTCGTCCGTCTATCTGTCTCCTCTTCCCTCTCTCTCTCTCTCTCCCTGTGTCTGCATCTCTCTCTCTCTCTCTCTCTCTCTCTCTCGTCTCTCTCTCTCTTTCTTTCTCTCTCTCCCCCTGTTGTGTTTTTATCTTATATCTCTCTCATTATGTGTCTCTTGCTCTATGTGTCTCTGTTCTTTTCTGTCTCTGTCTGTCCCCCTGTTGATTGTTATCTGTCTCTCTGTCTCTGTTCTTCTCTCTCCGTTCTATCTATCTATCTATCTCTCCTCCCCCTGTGCTGATCTCTGTCTCTCTCTCTTCTCTCTCTCTCTCTTCTCTCTCTACCCCTGTGTGTTATTCCCCCTGTTGTGTATCTTCTTCTCTTCTAGTCTATTGTTCTCTCTCTCTCTGTGTGTATCTTTATATCTCTTCTCTTTATGTGTCTCTCTCTATCTATCTGTCTCTCTGTCCTGGTCTCTCTTCTCTGTCTGTCCCCCTTGTGTTGTATCTTTATTATCTCTCTCTCTTCTCGACCTCTCTGCCTCTCTCTCCCTTATGCTCCTTCCTATAGTCTCTCTCTCCGTGTGTATCATCATGTCTTCTCTGTCTCTCTTCTCTCTCTCTTGTGGTCTATTCTCTCTGTCTCTATCTATCTATCTATCTATCTCTTCCCCCCCGTATGGCTATCTCTGTTCTCCTCTCTCTCTTAATATGTCTACTCTGTCCTCTGTGTATCCCCTGTGTGTTATCTCTCTCTGTCTCTCTCTCTCGTGTTGTTATCTTTATAATTCATCTGTCTCTCTATGTTCTCTGGTCATCTCTACCCTTGTGTTGTATCTTACTCTCTCTCTGTGTCTCTGTCTCTATCTTTTTCTCTCTCCCCCCCCTGTGTGTTATCTGATTGTCTCTCTGTTATCATCGCATCTTCTTCCCTTCTCTCTCCCCTGTCTCTCGTCTCTTCTCTTTCCCTCCTCTCCCCGTGTTGTTGTTATCTCTCTCGTCTTCTCTCTCCCCGCTGGGGTGTTATCTTTATATCTCTCTCTATCTATTCTGTCTCTCATCTGCTCTTGTTCTCTATGTCTCTCTGTCTCTCTCTGTCTCTGTCTCTCTATTGTCTCTCTCTATCTTTCTCTCTCTCCCCCTGTGTGTAATCTCTCTGTTCTCTCTCTCTCTCTCTTTCTCTCCTCTCCCCCCTGTGTGTTGCGTTCGTATCCTTTATTTATCTCTTTATATGTTGTTTCTCCTCTTCTATCTATCTGTCTCTTATATGTCTCTGTCTATTCTCTTTCCTCCCCCTGTGTGTATCTCTCTATGTCTCTGTCTCTATCTTCCTCTCTCTCCCCCGTGTTGTATCTCTCTCTCTCTTGTCTTCTCTCTCTTCAATGTCTCTCTATCTTTCTCTATGTCCTCTCTGTTCTTTCTCTCTCTGTCCTGTTTGTTCTCTGTCTCTCTCTCTCTCTCTCTCTCTCTCTCTCTCTCTCTCTCTTCCTCTTCTCTCTCTCTCTCTCTCTCTCTCTCTCTTGTTGTTATCTTTATATCCCTCTCCCTCTCTCCTCTCTCTCTCTCTATCTATCATCTCTGTTCTCTTCCCTCCCTCCTCCTCCCTTCTCTCTCTCTCTCCTCTCTCTCTCTCCTCTCTCTTACCCCTGTGTGTGTTATCCCCCTTGGTGTTGTATCTCTCTCTGTCCTATGTCATGTCTTACTCTCTCTTCTCTTCTGTGTTTCTTTAGTGTTCGTCTCTCTATCTTCTGCTCTTCTCTCTTGTCTCTTCTCTGTCTCTGTCTGTCCCCCTGTGTGTATCTTAATTCTCTCTCTTCTCCCCTCTCTCTCTCTCCTCCCTCCCCCTGTGTGTATCTCTTTCTCTCTCTCTCTCTCCTTCTCTCTCTCCTCTCTCTCTCTCTCTCTCTCTCTCTCTCTTCTTCCTCTTCTCTTCTCTCCCCCTTGTGTGTATCTGTCTTCTGCTGCTCTCTCTCCTCTCTCTATGTCTTCTTATCTCTCTCTCTCTCTCTCTCTCTCTCTCTCTCTCTCTCTCTCTCTCTCTCTGTTGTCTATGTCTCTCTGTCTCTGTCTCTCGTACCCCTGTGTGTATCCCCCTGTGTGTATCTCTCTCTGTCTCTCTCTCTCTCTCTCTCTCTGTGTCTATGTCTCTCTGTCTCTGTCTCTCTACCCCTGTGTGTATTCCCCCTGTTGTGTATCTCTCTCTGTCTCTCTCTCTCTCTCTCTCTCTGTGTGTGTATCTTTATATCTATCTGTCTCTCTATGTCTCTGTCTATCTCTCCCCTGTGTGTATTCTCTCTCTCTCTTCTGTGTCTCTGTCTCTTTCTCTCTCTCCCCCTGTGTGTCTCTCTGTATCTATCTTCTATCTCTCTCCCCTGTCTCTCTGTCTCTCTCTTTCTCTCTCTCCCCCTGTGTGTATCTCTCTGTCTCTCTCTCCCCCGTGTGTATCTTTATATCTCTCTCTATATGTGTCTCTCTATCTTTCTCTCTCTCCCCCTGTGTGTATCTCTCTGTCTTCTCTCTCTCTCTCTCTCTCCCCCGTGTTGTATCTTTATTCTCTCTCTATATGTGTCTCTCTCTATCTATCTCTGTCTCTCTATGTCTCTGTCTTTCTCTCTCTCCCCCTGTGTGATACTCTCTCTCTATGTTCTCTCTCTATCTCTCTCTCTCTGTCTCTCTGTCTATATATGTCTCTCTGTTATCTATCTCTATCTTCTATCTCTCTCTGTCTCTCTCTCTCTTCTCTCTCTCTCTCTCTCTCTCTCTCTCTCTCTATATCTGTCTCTCTCTGTCTCTGTCTCTGTCTCTGTCTCTCTCTTACCCCTGTGTGTATCTCTCTGTCTATGTCTCTTTCTCTCTCTCCCCTGTGTGATCTCTCTGTCTCTTCTCTTCTCTCTCCCTCTCTCTCTCTCTCTCTCTCTCTCTCTCTCTCTCTCTTTCTCTCTATCTATCTCTCCCCCTGTGTGTATCTGTCTCTCTGTGTCTCTGTCTCTCTATGTCTCTCTCTTATGTCTCTGTCTCTATCTTTCTCTCTTCTCCCCCTGTGTGTATTCTTTATATCTCTCTCTATCTATCTGTGTCTCTCTGTCCTCTGTCTCTCGTCTCTCTTATCTCTCCCTCCCCCTGTGTGTATGTCTCTCTGTCTCTGTCTTCTATATATGTCTCTCTCTCTCTCTCTCCTCTCTCTCTCTCTCTGTCTCTCTCGCCCCCTGTCTGTATCTCTTCTTATTCTCTCTATATGTCTCTGTCTCTTGTCTCTCTCTCTCCTGTCTGTCTCTCTGTATCTATCTATCTATCTATCTTTCTCTCTCTCCCCCTGTGTGTGTCTCTCTCTCTCTATCTATCTCTTCCTCCCCTGTGTGTTGTCTCTCTCTGTCTCTCTCTCTGTCTTATATATCTGTCTCTCCATGTCTCTTTCTCTCCCCCCCGTTGTGTATCTTTATATCTCTCTCTGTGTCTCTCTCTCTCTGTCTGTCTCTCTGTATCTATCTCTATCTCTATATCTATCTCTATCTATCTGTCTCTCTCTCTCTATCTATACATCTTATCTATCTATCTTTCTTCTCTCCCCCTGGTGTGTGTCTCTCTCTCTCTCTCTCTCTCTCTGTGTGTATCTCTCTCTCTCTCTGTCTATCTCGTCTCGATCTATCTTTCTCTCTCTCCCCCTGTGTGTATCTGTCCTGTCTCTGTCTCTCCCTGTCTCTCTCTGTCTCTCTCCCTGTGTGTATCTATCTCTCTCTCTCTCTCTTCTGTGTGTGTGTTATCTTTATATCTCTCTTATATGTGTCTTCTCTCTATCTATCTGTCTCTCTATGTCTCTGTCTCTGTCTATCTCTCCCCCTGTGTGTATCTCTTCTCTCTTGTGTCTCTGTCTCTTATCTTTCTCTCTCCCCCCTGTGTGTATCTGTCCTCTGCTCTGTCTGTCCCCCTGTGTGTATCTTTATATCTCTTCTCTATATGTCTCTGTCTCTGTGTCTTCTCTCTCTCCCCCTGTGGTCTCTCTGTATCTATCTCTATCTCTCTCTCCCCCTGTGTGTCTCTGTCTCTCTCTATATATCATCTCTCTCTCCTCGTGTTCTCTGTCTCTCTTCTCTATCTCTTACATCTATCTATCTGTTCTTTCTCTCTTCTCCCCCTGTGTCTGTTCTCTCTCTCCGTCTATCTCTCTCTTCCGTCTATCTATCTCTCTCGTCTCTCTCTCTCTCTCTCTTCTCTCTCTCTCTCTCTGTATCTCTCTCTCCCCCTGTGTGTATCTTTATATCTCTCTCTATATGTGTCTCTCTCTATCTATCTGTCTCTCTATGTGTCTCTCTCTATCTATCTGTCTCTCTATGTCTCGTCTTTTCTCGCTCCCCCTGTGTGTATGTCTTTCTGTCTCTCGTCCTGTCTCTCTCTGTCTCTCTATCTTTCTCTGGTCTCGTCTCTGTCTCTGTCATATATATCTCTCTCTTCTTCTCTCTGTCTCTCTCTCCCCTGTTGTGTATCTTATATATCTCTCTCATATGTGTCTCTCTTCTATCTATCTGTCTCTCTATGTCTCTGTCTTTCCTCTCTCCCCCTGGTGTGTGTCCTCTGTCTCTATCTTTCTCTCTCTCCCCTGTGTGTATCTTTATCTCTCTCTATATGTCTCTGTCTCTGTGTCTCTCTCTCTCCCCCTGTGTGTCTCTCTGTATCTATCTCTATCTCTCTCTCCCCCTGTGTGTCTCTGTCCTCTCTCTATCTCTCTCTCTCTCTCTCTCTCTCTCTCTCTCCCCCCTTGTTTGTATATTTATGTCTCTGTCTCTGTGTCTCTCTGTATCTATTCTCTATCTATCTATCTTATCTTTCTCTCTCTCCCCCTGTGTGTGTGTCTCTCTCTCCGTCTATCTGTCTCTCTCTCCCTCTCTTTCTCTCTCTCTCCCTGTGTGCATCTCTCTCTCTCTCTCTCTCTCTCTCTCTCTCTCTCTCTCTCTCTTTCTCTCTCTCCCCCTGTGTGTATCTTTATATCTCTCTCTATATGTGTCTCTCTCTATCTATCTGTCTCTCTATGTCTCTGTCTTTTCTGTCTCTGTCTGTGTCTCTCTGTCTCTCTCTCGTCTATCTATCTATCTATCTATCTATCTTTCTCTCTCTCTCTCTATCTATCTCTCCCTCCCCCTGTGTGTATGTCTCTCTGTCTCTCTATGTCTCTTTCTCTATCTTTCTCTCTCTCCCTGTGTGTATCTCTCTGTCTCTCTCTGTCTCTCTCTCCCCCTGTGTGTATCTTATATCTCTCTTCTATATGTGTCTCTCTCTATCTATCTGGCTCTCTTATGTCTCTGTCTTTTCTCTCTCTCCCCCTGTGTGTATCTCTCTCTTCTATGTCTCTCTCTCTCTCTCCCCTGTGTGTATCTCTCTCTCTCTCTCTATGTCTCTCTCTCTGTGTCTCTGCTCTATCTTCTCTCTCTATCTTTCTCTATGTCTCTCTCTTTCTTTCTCTCTCTCCTGTGTGTTATCTCTCTGTCTCTCCTCTCTGTCTCTCTCTCTCTCTCTCTCTGTCTATATTTCTGTCTCTCTATCTTTCTCATTGTCTCTCTATTTTCTCTCTCTCCCCCTTGTGTGTCTCTCTCTCTCTTCTCTCTCTCTCTCTCTCTCTCCCCCTTGTTGGTATCTTATATCTCTCTCTATATGTGTTCTCTCATCTATCTGTCTCTCTATGTCTCTGTCTTTCTCTCTCTCCCCCTGTGCGTATCTCTCTCTCTTATGTCTCTCTCTCTGTGTCTCTGTCTCTATCTTTTCTCTCTCTCCCCCTGTATTGTATATCTCTCTCTCTCTCTGTCATTATCGTCTTCTATCTTTCTCTGTCTCCTCTGTCTCTCTCTCTCTCTCCCCCTGTGTGTATCTGTCTCTGTCTCTGTCTGTCCCCCTGTGTGTATCTTTATATCTCTCTCTATATGTCTATGTCTCTGTCTCTGTGTCTCTCCTCTCTCTGTCTGTCTATCTCTATCTATCTCTCTCTCTCTGTCTCTCTGTCTCTCTCTATCTATACATCTATCTATCTATCTTTCTCTCTCTCCCCCTGTGTGTGTCTCTCTCTCTCTCTCTTCTCTCTCTCTCTTCTGTCTGTCTCTCTATCTTTCTCTCTCCCCCCAGTGGTATCTTTATATCTCTCTCTATATGTCTCTGTCTCTATCTCTCTATCTATACATCTATCGATCTATCTTCTCTCTCTCCCCCTGTGTGTATCTGTCTCTGTCTCTCCCTGTCTCTTCTCCCCTGTGTGTATCTTTATATCTTCTCTATATGTGTCTCTCTCTCTCTATCTCTCTCCTCTCTGTCTCTGTTCTTATTGTCTTCTCGTGTATCTATCTCATCTCTATCTCTCTTCTGTCTCTCTCTCTCTCTCTCTCTCTCTCTCTCTTCTCTCTCTATATCTATCTCTCTCTGTCTCTCTGTCTCTGTCTCGTCTCTCTCTACCCCTGTGTGTATCTCTCTGTCTATGTCTCTTTCTCTCTCTCCCTGTGTTATCTCTCTGTCTCTCTCTTCCTCTTCTCTCTCTCTCTCTCTCTCTCTCTCTCTCTCTCTCTCTCTCTCCTCTCTATCTTATCTCTCCCCCTGTGTGTATTGTCTCTTCTGTGTCTCTGTCCTTCTTCTCTCTCTCTATGTCTCTGTCTATTCTCTCTCTCCCCCTGTGTGTATCTTTATATCTCTCTCTATCTATCTGCTGTCTCTCTGTCTCTCTGTCTCTCTGGTCTCTCTATCTCTCCCTCCCCCTGTGTGTATGTCTCTCTCTCTCTCTTCTCCTCTCTTCTGTCTCTCTCTCCCCCTGTGTGTATCTTTATATCTCTCTCTATATGTCTCTGTCTCTGTGTCTCTCTCTCTCTGTCTGTCTCTCTGTATCTATCTATCTATCTATCTTTCTTCTCTCCCCCTGTGTGTGTCTCTCTCTCTCTATCTATCTCTCCCCTCCCCTGTGTTGTATGTCTTCTCTGTTCTCTCTCTCTGTCTATATATCTGTCTCTCCATGTCTCCTTTCTCTCCCCCCCGTGTTGTATCTTTATATCTCTCTCTTGTGTCTCTCTCTCTCTCTGTCTGTCTCTCTGTATCTATCTCTATCTCTATATCTATCTCTATCTATCTGTCTCTCTCTCTCTATCTATACATCTAATCTATCTATCTTTCTCTCTCTCCCCCTGTGTGTGTGTCTTCTCTCTCTCTCTCTCTCTGTGTTATCTTCTCTCTCTTCTGTCTATCTGTCTCGATCTATCTTTCTCTCTTCCCCTCTGTGTGTATCTGTCTCTGTCTCTCCCTGTCTCTCTCTGTCTCTCTCCCCTGTGTGTATCTATCTCTCTCTCTCTCTCTCTCTCTGTGTGTGTATCTTTATATCTCTCTCTATATGTTTGTCTCTCTCTATCTATCTGTCTCTCTATGTCTCTGTCTCTGTCATCTCTCCCCTGTTGTGTATCTCTCTCTCTCTGTGTCTTCTGTCTCTATCTTTCTCTCTCCCCCCCTGTGTGTATCTGTCTCTGTCTCTGTCTTTCCCCCTGTGTGTATCTTTATATCTCTCTCTATATGTCTCTGTCTCTGTTGTCTCTCTCTCTCCCCCTGTGTGTCTCTCTGTATCTATCTCTATCTCTCTCTCCCCCTGTGTGTCTCTGTCTCTCTCATATATCTATCTCTCTCTCTCTCCTGTCTCTGTCTCTCTCTATCTCTACATCTATCATCTATCTTTTCTCTTCTTCCCCCTGTGTGTGTCTCTCTCTCCGTCTATCTCTCTCCTCTCTCCTCTATTATCTCTTCTCTCTCTCTCTCTCTCTCTTCTCTCTCTCTCTCCTATCTCTCTTCTCCCCCTGTGTGTATCTTTATATCTCTCTCTATATGTGTCTCTCTCTCTATCTATCTGTCTCTCTATGTGTCTCTCTCTATCTATCTGTCTCTCTATGTCTCTGTCTTTCTCTCTCTCTCCCCCTGTGTGTATGTCTTTTCTGTCTCTCTGTCTCTGTCTCTCTCTGTCTCTCTATCTTTCTCTGTGTCTCTGTCTCTGTCTATATATCTCTCTCTCTCTCTCTCTCTGTCTCTCTCTCCCCTTGTGGTTATCCTTTATATCTCTCTCTATATGTGTCTCTCTCTATCTATCTGTCTCTCTATGTCTCTGTCTTTTCTTCTCTCTCTCCCCTGTGTGTGTCTCTGTCTCTATCTTTCTCTCTCTCCCCCTGTGTGTATCTTTATCTCTCTCTATATGTCTCTGTCTCTGTGTCTCTCTCTCTCCCCCTGTGTGTCTCTCTGTATCTATCTCTATCTCTCTCTCCCCTGTGTGTCTCTGTCTCTCTCTATCTCTCTCTCTCTCTCTCTCTCTCTCTCTTCTCTCTCTCTCTCTCTCTCCCCCCCTGTGTGTATATTTTATGTCTCTGTCTCTGTGTCTCTCTGTATCTATCTCTATCTATCTATCTATCTTTCTCTCTCTTCCCCTGTGTGTGTCTCTCTCTCCGTCTATCTGTCTCTCTCTCCCTCTCTCTCTCTCTCTCCCTGTGTGCATCTCTCTCTCTCTCTCTCTCTCTCTCTCTCTCTCTCTCTCTCTCTCTCTCTCTCTCTCTCTCTCTCTCTCTCTCTCTCTCCCCCTGTGTGTATCTTTAATCTCTCTTCTATATGTGTCTCTCCTTCTATTCTGTCTCTCTATGTCTCTGTCTTTCTCTGTCTCTGTCTCTGTCTCTCTCTCCGTCTATCTATCTATCTATCTATCTATCTTTCTCTCTCTCTCTCTATCTATCTCTCCCTCCCCCTGTGTGTATGTCTCTCTGTCTCTCTATGTCTCTCTCTATCTTTCTCTCTCTCCCCCTGTGTGTATCTCTCTGTCTCTCTCTGTCTCTCTCTCCCCCTGTGTGTATCTTTATATCTCTCTTCTTATGTGTTCTCTCTCTATCTATCTGGCTCTCTATGTCTCTGTCTTTCTCTCTCTCCCCCTGTGTGTATCTCTTCTCTCTCTATGTCTCTCTCTCCTCTCTCCCCTGTGTGTCTCTCTCTCTCTCTATGTCTCTCTCTCTGTGTCTCTGTCTCTATCTTCTCTCTCTATCTTTCTCTATGTCTCTCTCTATCTTTCTCTCTCTCCCCCTTGTGTGTATCTCTCTGTCTCTCTCTCTGTCTCTCTCTCTCTCTCTCTCTGTCTATATATCTGTCTCTCTCTATCTTTCTCTATGTCTCTTCTATCTTTTCTCTCTCTCCCCCTGTGTGTCTCTCTCTCTCTCTCTCTCTCTCTCTCTCTCTCTCCCCTTGTGTATCTTTATATCTCTCTCTATATGTGTCTCTCTTCTATCTATCTGTCTCTCTATGTCTCTGTCTTTCTCTCTCTCCCCCTGTGCGTACTCTCTCTCCTATTGTCTCTCTCTCTGTGTCTCTGTCTCTATCTTTCTCTCTCTCCCCCTGTGTGTATATCTTTCTCTCTCCTCTCTCTGTCTATATATCTGTCTCTATCTTTCTCTGTCTCTCTGTCTCTCTCTCTCTCTCCCCCTGTGTGTATCTTTATATCTCTCTCTATATGTCTATGTCTCTTGTCCTGTTGTCTTCTCTCTCTCTGTCTGTCTATCTCTATCTATCTCTCTCTCTCTGTCTCTCTGTCTCTCTCTATCTATACATCTATCTATCCATCTTTCTCTTCTCTCCCCCTGTGTGTGTCTCTCTCTTCTCTCCTCTCTCTCTTCTCTCTCTCTGTCGCTCTCTATCTTTCTCTCTCCCCCCAGTGTGTATCTTTATATCTCTCTTCTATATGTCTCTGTCTCTATCTCTCTTATCTATACATCTATCGATCTATCTTTCTCTCTCTCCCCTGTGTGTATCTGTCTCTGTCTCTCCCTGTCTCTCCCCCTGTGTGTATCTTTAATCTCTCTCTATATGTTCTCTCTCTCTCTCTCTCTCTCTCTCTCTCTATCTATCTCTCCCTCCCCTTGTGTGTATGTCCTCTCTGTCTCTGTCTCTCTGTCTGTCTTCTCTCTCTCCCTCCCCCTGTGTGTATGTCTCTCTGTCTCTCTCTCTTGTCTCTGTCTATATTATCTTGTCTCTCTATGTCTCTCTCTCTCTCTGTCTCTCTATCTTTTATCTCTCCCTCTCTCTCTCTGCTCTCTATCTGTCTCTCTATCTTCTCTCTCCCCCCTGTGTGTATCTTTATCTCTCTCTTCTCTCTCTCTCTCTCTCTCTCTCTCTCTCTCTCTATCGATCTATCTTTCTCTCCCTCCCCCTGTGTGTATGTCTCTGTCTCTCTGTCTCTCTCTCTCTGTCTATCTCTCTGTCTATCTCTCTCTCCCCCTGTGTGTATCTTTATATCTCTCTCTATATGTCTCTGCCTCTGTGTCTCTCTCTCTCTGTCTCTCTCTCCCCCTGTGTGTATCTGTCTATCTATCTGTCTCTCTCTCGCTCTCCCCCTGTGGGTATCTCTCTCTCTCTCTGTCTCTGTCTCTCTCTGTCTTTCTCTCTCTCCCCGTGTGTATGTCTCTCCCTCTCCGTCTCGTCTCTCTCTCCCGTTTACATTAATATTGACAGATATTATTTTATCACTACTTACCATGTGCCTTCTCCAACGCTTTCTTAAAAAACCAAACCAGTACTTTTACGGGAATAAAAAAAACTTCATCCTTCCTCCATATACGAGGGTGGCGTGTCTTAAAAGGACACTTACTACCCGCCAGTTGGTTGTGCATAGCCATGAAGTACCTCCAATGTTTGGTTATGTTACTCACATCCTTGGACACGGTTTGGCCGCTTACGATTCCATCTTGCTCCTGCAATTGTGCTGTGACAGGTACGAGCATGGTGGCGCGAGCAGCTTCCTGCAGTATGCATTTGCATCGCCTAGAACAGAGCAAATCAGTAAAATCAACCTTTGAAGGGAATGAACGCCCACACCATGGGAATGACAAATTTGCTGCCTGAACAATACTATCATATTCAACCCTTTACAATCTCCCATGTAAAAAAAAAAAAAATGACATGACCTCCGTGTCAACAAAATGGCAACAAAGAATAACATGTTTTTACCTTGCCTAGGCCATTTACAGAGTTTAGTTCTTGCAACTTCCCTACTGTTTTCACCATGATTAAAAAAAAAAAACCTTCAGAGAAGATCTTTCTTCAGTTCATGAGGTCAACATAGTCACATTCACTAATACGGGACAATCTTCAGAATGAAAGTGCTGAATTTAAGAAACTGCCAAAACAAGTGCAAAGGCAATTGAATTTCTGGAATAATACAACATGGGTTCAATTGATGCACATGCTTTGTCTATTGTGTAGAGGCAAAAAGAAAGGGTACTCAGTTAATGTGATTCTACTTGCCTGCACCTTAGCTCCTGAACACTTGACATTCTGAGGCTGAAGCAGAGTTCTTGCTTCGGGGTCCGATCAAGGAGGGGCTATTATGTTTGCTAGGCTTACTCGACTGCACAATCAGCTCACCAATTCAGATCATTAGCCTAAAACTTTTGTCCATTCATCGAGTACTCCAAATAAGTTATAACAGTTTTAAATCATGGAGAAACATTACACTCAATGCCAATCATGATTCTCACCCATGATGGGAGTCATAGCCATTAACGATAAATTCTGATTCAATCTCACGGTGAACTGTTCACATGCTGGAACAGCTTGAGCAAAAACTTCTCTGCTCAATGATGTTTTCCACAAGGAAACCCTGCCTTAAACAAGGCCAGCAAAGTGTTGCTGGTGTGACACCACCTTCCCCTCATACACAAGACAATGACAGTCCCTTATGGACTGTGACATCATCACATTCCCATTCTTTCATTATATCACTCTAAACAATGGGAAAATGGCAAACGCAACAAAGCATTTGTGTTGACAAACTTTTGAGATCGAAGAGTGGATGGCACTTTGGATAGAATAAAATACACAGGCTGACCTGGCTTGAACTACAAGAAATTAAAATATTTCAGCTGTTATTGTTTGGGGTGAGTTAATGGTTGGCAAAGCCATGTCAGGATAATACAAGAAAACTGTTGCATAGAAGAAAATGAGGGATCAGAATCGCAACAGGATAAGTGAGATAGCAGGGAAAAAGGGCCGCTACCGTACACCATATACTCAATGGCGCCCTTGGGACCAGGAGGAGGAGGAGATTGGAACCATACTCTGTTCAGAGCGTTGGTGCTGCTTAAGCAGTCTCCTTGGCTATTGGGCACAATC
>CM068958.1:141519046-141536167 GCA_035128595.1 Eptatretus atami
CACCTGCCAGGAACCCCAAAAGCCCTGCTTCCCGACTCCACCAAGTCACACTACAACCACCTGCACCCTACCCCTCGCAGTCTGCCGGCACCAATGGAACAGCAAGCCAGAATCCATTTCGAATCCTCAAGTCCCCTAACCTACACTAACTTTGTTAGGAGACTTTCCTACCGACAGGGTACGTTGTTTCGCACGGCACTCACTCTGCCCTTCACTGCACAATCACGCCATTCACCCAAACACCTTAGTCATTCATTCCACAGTGCCGCACACCCAGTCCACAACACCATCAACACCCTTCCATCGTTTAGTTGAAAACAAAACAACACACCAGTCCCTCGGATACCAACTTGGTCATCAAATTTAACTGGTTACACTTTTTCATTCAAACCCAAATTAATTTTGTCTCTACGTCCGTCATCCGCGGCCTCCTCCATCCGCCCTAATCATTTATTCCAACCATTTAAACGAGACATCAAAAATCTCTTCACCAGCCTCATTGAACCTCTGCATGGTTTCCAACCAGCATTTCAATCCCTTCCTCAAACCAAGCCACTCGTTATGCCTCTGTCAATCCCTCAATTTGCAATTACTTTCGGACAACTTCCGATCAAATCCTCTTACCTCCCATATGGCCTACTTCTTTGGCTCATTGGAAGGGAGTGAGGGAACGAATCCCTCATTTCCCATTACATGACCCGTCGCCTTTACGCCACGCTGAAGGGGTCACGCCTCAATTGGGGGCTGTATCTACCCCCTCCTTTTCCCAGGGTTCGCGGAAGTCAGGAAAACCCCCAAGTCGGTGTATATGACCTCCCCCTCTTCTTCCAGGGTTCACGGGAAGTCAGGGGAAACCCCAATCGGTGTAATGACCCTCCCCACTTCTTCTCCATTAAACTCCCGAAAGACAGATTAAACCCCACTTCAGCTAGCCAAACCACTCGTGTGTCAAGAAAAGGTCTGAAGACCAAGTGACACACGCAGTGCCGCCTGGCACTCATCTGCACTCCACTCCAAAGGTTCCTGTGAGGCTTGATAAGAAATTTAAAATACAATTTCTAAATTTTGGGGGGATTTCTAAAATTCCAATCTAAAAAACTGCTCCTGGATTGCAGCACCTCCAACTTTCTGTAAGAACCCAACGCGGAGCTGTCCATTTATGGGTTTCTGTCCCCTGTCTCAAATTCTGTCCTGGTGGCATTTCTATTTCCTCTTACACTTCAAACCTATTCCCATGGCTCCACTCATTCCATGCTCCAGGACTCCCACCACACAGCAGGCTGCACACATCCCAAGGGTTATGTGTTGACCTTCCACACCTTCAACCCTTGCCTGTGTAGCTGAACCAAACTGCCTTGCTTCCAGGGTTACATTCTCGGCGCCAGGTGAGTACTCACAGACACTTCGGCCTCGGCAGGCACACACTGGCTGCTGTAATCTGGACTGTGGACTCACCAGCATTCATTCGAAAGGCACTCTACACACACATTCAGGGGGCACGCATTACGTCCAACCCCATCGGACAGAGTCTCTCGTTAACATAAAATCCATTTTCTCCCTAAGTCATCGCCGCACCATGTGATGCATGTACCCACGTACCTGCTTCGGTTCCAGAGTCACCTCTGTCCGGTCGCTTCTCTCCAGCAGGTTACTCATCATTGGTTCGCCCTTCCTCTGGGGTTGTCAGCTCCACACCTGGGAACCTGCTACAAAATGTATCTCACTCGTCCAACAACCCCGTATGCTCCCTCAATGTTCTCCAATCACCAGGGTTTGCTCAAGTGTGGTGTCATCCGGACGAGTGATGTCAATCAAGGTCCGCACCACTTAAACAATTACTCCCTGTGTGATATGTCACCACATCCCATATCATTGTGCTGTTCTTACTTCCTTGGCTCCATTTCTTTCCAATTCGAGTTGTTCTTTCTTCTCTGAGCCTTTTGAGTGTTCATTTATCTTTCCGGAGTTTTTCCATCTCCGGTGGACTCCAACTTTGTTCTCTCCTTGAGTTTGGTTAATTTTCAAACTCGAACTGTTTTGTTTTCTACCCCACGGTCTCTCATTGGTTCTTCATTCTCCCATCTCATCGTTTTCTTCAATTTGCATATTTCCCTTTTCCTGTTTCATTCGTCGTTTCTTTTCACGATCTTTGCATACTTCAACCTTGGCTTTCTCCTTAGTTGTTCTTGTCCCTCTTTTTGTTTCCTCCTCCACCTGTCTCTCTTGTTCCTCATTCTCCAATCTCATAGTTTCCTTCAGTTGGCCAATTTCCTTCTCCTGCTTATTCCTTGTTCTTTAAACAGTACTCTTTCTTGCATTCTCATTCTTTAGTTCTGCTTTGGCTTCTAGCTGTTCGGATCTGTACAGTGTGGTTTCTTAACGTTTCATTCTCTTGCTGTCGTTCTTTCTCCCCAACATTCTCATCTCGTTTGTAATGTCCGTCTCTTTGTTTTGGTATTTTCCTGTAAGCTCAGAAGCTTTCTTTTCTAATTCCTTTCTCATCTCCGCACACTCCAACCTTGCTTTGGCTTCCAACTGTTTGATTTGCCTCAGTGTGGGTTCCCTTAACGTTTCTTCTCCGTCTCGCTCTTTCCTCTCTCAAGATCCTTCAGCTCGTCTTGTAATCCCGCTCTTGTCTTGATTCCTGTAACCTCAGAAGCTTTTTTCCATAATTCCTCTCTCACTTTACAGCTTCCTCACTCATTTCACCCATTCCATCTTGCCTCATCTGCCGCCTCCCTTTCCAAATGTTCCACCTCAATTCGTTCCCTTTTACTTACTGTATTCTTATAGTTTTTCTGCTATTCCTTTCCCATTCTTATCTCCCTTTCCAGGGTTTCTCTTTTAAACTTGCCTGCCCTTACCCTCTCGCTTCAGAGTTTCCAATTTCCCATCTTGTTTGCGTTTTTCCTTTTCTAGCTTGTTTTCCTTTCCCTTCCTCCCTCATTTCTTCCTGTATTCTTCGAATGTTTTGACTTTTTCCAAACCATTCTTCCTTTCCTTGCTCCAGATTGCTTGCCTCTCCTTTTTTCTTCTGTCTAGGCTTTCTCTTTTCCGATTTGACCTTCTTCGTACCGCTCGCTTCGGTAGTTTCAATCCACAATCGTGTCCCGTTTTTCACGTTTCCAGCTTCGTTTTCCATTCTCCTTCTAAGTTCTCCTCTATCCCTGGAATTACTAATTTGGCTCTTCCTCTATCTTCCCCCTCATTCAGTTTGCTCTCGCATATTCCAACTGACGGGTATAAAACACCACCATAATTCTTTTTTTCCACTAGTTGTCGACTCTGTTAGCTAAGTATATGTTTTTGCCACCGAATTGTTCCAGTAAATCGCCAATCGCGTGTCCCCCCGTACACGTAATTTTGCTGGAAGCTCGTCTGCGATGCCGTTTGTGACTCGTCCACTCCACTTTGCACCTCCTCGATAAGTCTTCATAACGCTTCCAACCTTTTCCAAGACATTCCCCCAATTGTGCCTGAAGCTTGCGCAATGTTCGCGTTAGTCATCCTGCCACGCCTGCCATGGCACATGGCCGTGACCACGTTGGTCTGAATCGGTGGGCGGGAGCGTTTCCTTCGCGCCTGGTGCTAAACGTTTCGCTATAATTAGCCCACTCCGTCCGTGTCGCGCCGAATGGAGCCGCGCCGCTCCATTTTGCGACTCCATTTTCTTTATACATTTGCAAATTTTTTCCTCCGATCATGCAACAGCATAAAATCACACCAATTGTTAACAACAATCGTGTTCTGTAAATTTACGGAGGTGGACAGCGGGAGAGTTCGTCATTCCACTCCTGACACCAGTTTGTTGCGGATCCGAGGTGGCGGGAATCTGACCGGTACCGTGGTGCCAACCCTCGCCCCACCGTCTTTCGGGAGTGCTATAACGCTGGCCGGCTCGGCCACAGGCCTCGGGTCACGCGTCTTCAATCGTGATACCAACGTAATCCTGCCCACCTACCAGTTGGGGAGAAGAACCCCTAGTTACGACTGGCTTGTCAGTGAACGCAGCGGAGTCTACCAGCCTGTAACCATTTTGGTTTTATATGCCCAATCGAACGGATCGTCCTCGACGTCGACACAAATTTAATCCATATGGGGCAACTGCATACGAATAACCAGATTATTGGGGACATCAGGGTCACAGCACAAGCAATCAACACGACAGTGGTTTCATTAACAAACCTCAACCCGTTCTTAACTAGGAACCACGGCTAAAAGGTTTCGAGGGATTACTACGAAATATGCCTTATACAACACGTGCAAACAAACATGCATGCAGGACAAGACAAGAGTACTTGGTGATGGCTCATGGACGAGAGGACCGTGTCCAAAAAGCACGAATGTCGCTTGTAACAACCAGCGGGGGTCCACGGATTCGAACTCCCGTCGAACGTGCCGCGCGGCAGGAGGTGGCCACAGCAACTCCGTTGCCTCTTTAGTCACGATGCGCGTGTCTCCGCGCGCGCTGACCTCGCGAAGGGTCGAAGATGGGCCTCAGCTGATCCTCTCACGGTCCAGCACACAAATCCCGGCCTGGCCTGTTCTCCAGACAAAGCCCCAGTCGAGGTCCGAGTTCCACAGGCGGATCGACAAACGTGTCGCGCCGTTGGTGTCAGCAGGGACCATCCGAAAGGTCCGGCGTCTCTCTCCGGCCTTCCCGCCTCGAAGCCCGACTCGCGCTTCGTCCCCTGGCCTCTCGCGGTCGAATCACCGACTTGCAGGTCGGTTCAGCGTCTCTCCCTTCGACACACGTCGCGCCTCGAGAGCGGCTGTTTTCACACGCAACACTCCTTTTGGTCCCTTTTCTTCCTCTCTCTCGCCTCGACACGCGAGCTCCTTCGACACACGTCTTGTCTCGGCGACTCCCTGAACCACAGGCCCTCCCCTTCACGTCACTTCCTGTCCAGGCCACACCCCTCGCTCTCGGCCACTCCTCTCAGCCGACTGGGAGGGGCCTATTCCGGAATGAGGAAGGAATAATAGCGATCTCTCGTTTCACCACCAATAGCACGAACACAAAAAACAGTCTGTTACACCTCCGACACACACATATCGTCCCTTATACCACACAACCTATCTATACATGAATTAATGGGGGAACTGAGCTAATTCTATATTTAGTATTCCCGTAAGGGCCATTTCCGTAACAATATATATATTATATATTACACACACACACACACATACACATTATATATATATACATACACAACACATTATATATATATACACATTACACATTATATATATACATATACACACACATACACAATATATATATATATATATATGTACACAAATATACACATATTATATATATATACATATACACACACATACACAATAATATTTTACGGCTGTGGAAATTCGCATTACACCATCCGGTCCCGTAGGTGAGAAATAGTTCTTAAGTACATGTGTAGTTAGCCCAACCCATTGTCTAGAGGGAATTAATGTGATTCATTCGGGCTGCGATACTTTGAGTTAGGCGTTTTTTCTGTTCTGCTTTATTTTCGAACCAACCACACTTCAACGTCAACAACGCCAACCAACAACAACAACAACGCTAACCACGCCACCACTCTACAAACGCCAGCCCCCCACCCTCACAACCACGCCACCATCTCAACCACGCTACCCACAGCAACGAACGCCATCCTCAGCGGTCTACGTACGACGGTTTGCGCGCTGAAGGCCGTCGAACGGCTTCGCCTCGTCCCCCACGAACGCGGAGGTGGGAGGGAACGAGAGGAACGCCCCCTTCTCGAAGCGCCTCGAAGGAAGGTGGAGCCGAGAACGGGGCGTGGCGCCGGGCGTATAAGACACGGAGGCGGCTGAAGCTTCGCCCTCTTCGTCGTCGATGCTTCTGCTCTCTCCGGGGTTCGTTGATTTCTTCTGGTTCGGCGCTCGCTCGTCCTGCTGCTCCGGGTTCGGCGTGAGCTCTCCCTTGCGGTCGGTGCTCGGTCCAAGGCGTCGAGAGGCCAGCCCGAGCAGGCGCGCCGGAGAGGCCTCGCCGACCACGCTCGAGCGGGGAGTCACGGCAGAGACGGTCGCCGAGGACTCAACACCGCAGGGAAGTCGACTTCCATTTCTTTTGGGGTTTGTGTGAACGTGTGTTGTGTCGGCGCCAAGTCCCTGAAGTAGTATTGTTTTAAGTGGTCCGTGTGTCGCGTAATCGGTCGTAGCTCTGCGTCGTTGTTTCTTCTGTGTGCATTCTTTTGTTTCTATTTGATATATGTGCTTTCTTCTTGTTGTTTTATGTGTGCTATTTGTGTCTGTCGTTGTAAAAATAATGTGCTTCTGTTGAATCTTCCCCGTGTCGCTGCGTCCTTCCTTCGTTGGGTCTCCATCTTGTTTTACGTAAAGGGTTTGAGTGGGCGCGAGACTCCCGATAATTAATCTGAACCGTCAAGGCCGACGATAACACCGCTCGGTTATCCCGTTAGCCCGGAACGAGCCGCTTAAGCGGATCTGTGCCGAAGTCGGCCTGTGGCGAGGTACAATCCCTCGGTAGGTTACCCGCGCGGGTACTTAGGTATATCGACTTTCGGCGATTCACCCTATTCCGCGCGGGTAGAATGCGGACTGGGTTGTGGTGAGGCCGAAAGGTCCACCCGGACTGGATCCCGGCGTTAGCCGGGAGGGTCACGACTGAATTGTCCGTCCGGTGGGCGAAGCGTCGCGATTCGAGTCACGTGGCCGATCGCACGCCGACGGGCGCGAATTCGCAACACTGGTGTACAGGAGTGTGATTCAAATCCCTCCCGTCTCCAAGCTAAATTCACAGGGAATCGGTCCAGGGTGAGGGAGCGACCCCCGATTCCCTCTAAATTACGAGCGAGCTAAATTAATCCCTTACGTGGAATAAGATGGCGTCTCAAGGCGAGCGGGGTGCCGGGGGTAGAAATGTATATGTGTAGTGATGTAGAATCCATGGTCCAGGATGTAGACCCCGAGCACGACATTGGTGTGCAGGAACAGTTTCCCCCCCAAACGAATCCAGGGCCCGAAATGGGTGCGGCGGCGGCAGAGGCCGCGGTGTATAACACCTCCCCTCCCCCTCTCCACCAAAACCCCCCGAGCCTTGTCGAACCGAGTACACTCGACAGGATTCTGCAGGCAATAACAGAGATGCAAAGAAACGCAAATGAAATGAACGGCAAAATGGATGGAATGAACGAAAAAATGGATGGAAATACGCAACAAATGAACGAAATGAAAACGACAATGGAAACAAACACAAACGAAATGAACGGCAAAATGGATGGAATGAACGAAAAAATGGATGGAAACGCACTCAAAATGGAAACAAACAAAAACGAAATGAAGGAAGAAATAAAAGAAATGGCGGGTGAAACGCAGCAAATGGGCCGGAGCCTGCAGGCGGGCATGAAGGCAACAACAGCGAAGTGCGTAATGGCGACGCCACGTGTGGGAGCGAACGAGCTGGGAGGGGTGCAACGGTTGTCAGGCCCGCGGTGAAGGCGGGTGAGAAAAAAAAATAATTCGGGAGACGTGTTGGGCGAGAAGTGTGGAGGTGACGGAAAAAGTGACTGTAACCGAGAGGGAAAAATTAATTGGGGTGACGGAGTCGTGCACGAAGGAAATAAAAATAGTGGAGTGTGAGAAAAGACTTCAAGACATGACGAAGAGAGTTGATAAGCTGGGACGGGAGGTAAAAACGGAGACAAGGAACTGGGAAGACTGATAGACAAACACAAGGGGAAGCCGGAAGAACAGTTAGAAGCCAAAGCAAGGTCGGAGTGTGCGGAGATGAGAAAAGAATGGAGAAGAAAACTGAGTTACAGAAACACCAGAACGAAGAGACGGAATTACAAAACGAGTTGAGGATGGTGAGAGAGGAAAGAACGAGAACGGAGAATGAAACGTTAAGGGACCACGCTGTACAGATCCAACAGCTGGAAGCGAAGGCCAGATTAAAGAATGAGATGCAAGAAAGAGTAATGATGGAAGAACGAATGAGACAGAAGAAGGAAATCGATCAATGGAAGGAAACCACGAGATTGCAGAATGAGGAACAAGAAAGAGTACTGGAAGAACAAGGAATGAGACAGGAGAAAGAAATCTGTCAGTTGAAAGAAATAACGAGATTACAGAATGAGGAACAAGAAAGACAGTGGAATAAAAACTGAAAGAGTATGAATTTGAAACTGAACGACAAAAGGAAAAAAATAGGCTGGAATACGAGGAGAAGTTGAGAAGCAGGAAGGAGAAATCAGGAGATTGAAGGACACAACGAGATTGGAGAGGAAGAAACGAGAGGAACAATGGGATAGAAAAACAAAAAGAACATGAAGCCGAGGTTGACCAATTGAAAGAAAAGGCAAGGCTGGAGTGCGAAGAGGTAGACAAAGAACAGCGAATGAAACACAAAAGGGAAATTAACCACATGAAGAAAAACCATGAAACTGCAGAAGGAAGGGCAGGAGAAGAAACAAGGAAGAGTAATGAGACAGCAGCAAATGAAACACAAGAAGGAGATTAACCAAATGAAGCAAACCATGAAACTGGAGAAGGAAGGACAGGAGAGGAAGCAAGGAAGGGTATGAGAGAGCAGCGAATGAAACACAGGAAGGAAATGAGCCAATTGAGAGAAACGATGAGATTGGAAAATGAGGAGCATGAGGAAGAAGTGGAGAGAAAACAAAAACTATACGAGTTTGAAATTAATGAACTGAAGGAGAGAATGAAATTGAAGTCCAAGAGATGGAAAAACTCCAGAAAGAAACAGAAACTAATAGATTATAGAGACCAGGGAGGTAGAGAAAATAGAGGAGAGACTGCATGATAATGACGGGGTTAAAGGAACAGAAACACGCACACACAGAGGTAGTGGAGGATAATGGGGGTGAGCTCGCGGACTGGGTAGAGACCCGGTGTGAGCAGCTGGATGGCTGCCTCCAGGAACGAGGGGAGGGAGTATGCCCCCTTGAAGCGGATCACGACCAGGTGGGTTCGGTCGTGCTTCGCGGGGTTGAAGGGACGAGTGCTGTGGATAGGTGCACGTGTAGCTTGGGGTATAGAGGGCCCGGGAACCCTTGTGGGGACACGAATCCCCAGTGTTGTTGTGCAGGGGTGTGTTTTTGCGAGTGTGCGGAGATGCGTGCTTCCGGCACGCATGGTGTGAGTGAGACCCCCTGTGCAAGTGGAAGGTTGGTGTGAGTAGAGGGTCCGTGTGAGAGACCGTGTGTGTGAGGTCTCTGTGTGTGAGGGAGATGACGGTCGGCATGCGGGAGCATGCAGCCGTGTCTCCCAAGTGAATGTGTTGGAGTGGAGTCTGTGCGTCGTAACACGCAGGTGTGCGTGGGTGGAACGGAGACGACGGCGACAGAGGGACAAAAGCCGGGTAGCGGCTGTAGCTGTTGTGGGACCGTGCCGGGTTCACCCAGCAGCGAGCGCGAGGTCCGTGCTGTGCAGCGCACGAGACCCCACGTGCTCGCTTGCGGGAGTGAAGCCCGGTCCGGAAACGCCAGCGGTGGATGTTGCCGATCCCGCGACGGACAAAGGTTAGCAGGATTACGGATTTGGACCGGATGGGTTCTCCACGCGAGCGTGTTTAAGCTCCAACGGGCAGAGCACATGTGTTCGCGTGGGGAGCCCCTCGGAGTGCGAGGGTTTTTTGGGGGTGCGCAGGGTGAGTCATGGCTGCACATGGGGTTGGAATCGGCAGGAGGGTATCCCTGCCGGATGGTACCGTCCAAGAGGGACGAGGTACACGTGCAGCTGCATGACGTCACGGGAAAGGTGCAAGAGCGCAGGCTGTGAGTTGCCGCGCTGGAGCTGCGCATAATTGGAAATACAAAATTAACGGAAGCAAGCCTCGCTTTCGGGTGAACAGGATTCCTGGGCAAGGGGTGAAAGACCCCCTTACCTGGGCACAGGATGGCACTAGTCAGGGGGAAGGGTTAGTGTTAGTTAGACCGGCCCCATGGGGCAGGGTAAGTCCTCATGGGGCCCGTGGAATGGATTAGTTAGAGGGATTGTAGTGAGCTTTAGGATGGGAAATAATTTTTGAGGATTTGGAGACAGTGACAGACTGTGGATGTGTAGAGGGGACGTAGCTTAGCTACGTAGTGTTAAAAGGAACGTGCTATAGTGTAAGGATGACGTGGGAGCACGAGGTAGTTAGGGGAGGTAGATAGAAGGATGGCAGGATTCAGCGATGTGTGTGTTGAAGAGTTGAAGAGTTGGTAAGTTGTGAGGTGAGTACATGATGAGTGAGTGAGGCCAGCGGTCTGTGTGAGTGGAGCGAATGTGGAATGCATGGTGCGATGATGATTGGGGGAGGAGTGACTCCCGCCAAGGGACCCGGGGTCAGTGTAGAGTGAGTTAGGTGGGTTAGTTAAATTGACAAAATGGAGGTCGTTTTGTTGTTGGTGGGAGTGTAGGCTCGAAACCCGTTTGGAGGGGTGCAGGAGCCCTGTTGACGGGCTGGGAGCGTGGCTGCGAAAGGTGAGTATCGCTGAGTGGGTACCCGGGCACCGGGCTAGTCGGCCGTGGTAGGCCAAGGGCCATGGGGGGCCGGTTAGCGTAGTGGGCACGGGTGCGCCCGCTTGGTGCGGGGGCCCGGAGCGCCGTTAGCCGCGTGGGCAGTGTCGTGGGCACGGGTGACCCTCGGAAAGGGGCCCGGCGGCCAGCCTGCCACGTGTGCGTTTCAGGGGAGTTGCCATGGGGGCACTCCCCGGTGTTTAGGGAGCTGGTAGGCTCGGAGGCTGTGTAGTGCCCGGGTGCCATCGTAGGGGATTCGGCAGAGGTCGTGCCTGCCAAAGGGAGCCACGCGTCCAGCCACGAAGCCGTGTGAGGGCACGGGAGGAAAATTGGAGGGGAGGCCCGAAATAGTGAGGACACCAACACAGGCGACGGGAATCTGGGTTGTTAGAACCAATAGCTTAAGCAGAGGCGCTTTTTGAAAGCCCCGGGTAGTTTAACAGTTAAATGGATAGGGTAGATTAGGAAGTGTACTCTCCGCACCATCCATCCCTTCGCTCTCGTTGTGGGCCGCTGGACCCACTTTGGGTTAGATCGCTGAACTCTGGGGAGGCCACTTGAGGCTTCGTTGGGCCTCGACACATGACGCTAGCTCTCCCTTATTCCCCTCCGGGAAGGGAACGTAGGGGTTGGGAGTAGGCTAGGGGACGATAGGTTAGCCGAACAAGGACGATAAGGGGGTTAGGGGACGATTTATAGTGGGGAAGTAGGGATGAAAATAAAAACAAAAAAAAATTAGTTGGGGCTAAATTGGTTTTTGACAAATTAAGGGGTGGTATGGACAGTGACAGGCAAAGGCGATAGGTGGGAGGGAGACCGTAGGGTAGGTCCGAGCCCGCCTTCCGAGTGCCAGCACCACCGCACTCCCTCCACCAACCAGCACTGCATGGCAAGAGGCCGGCCAACTTCATCGGCTGGCTGCGTTTTGCTGCGAGGCCTGTACCGGCCGGATCGTCAGCAGTTGTTTTGCTGCAAGGCCTGTGCCGGTCGGATCGTCCGACGGTCTGTTTTTTCTGCAAGGCCTGTGCCGGCCACTTCGTTTGCCGCTGTGTTTGCCTGCAACGGCCTAGTTCTGCGGGCTGTGTTTGCCTGCCTGTTCACCTTTTGCCATGCCATGCCTACTGCCCAATCGTCATTTTGCCCCAGTTCTGTTCTATTTTGCTTTGCCCCCCCCCCTGTTCATTTCCATGCGCGCCAGGATCCGCAAGCAACAGTTTGCAAGCTGCAGGAACTGTCCTGTTGGCAGCTGCAACACGGGCCTGCAGTGGCGGCCCGTGCACCGTTCTTCTTTGACTCTTACCTTTTTCCTGCAGAGTCCATTGATCCTGGGCCATGGAGTAGTGTAAATTTATAAGGTTAAGGTGTTAAGTTGTGTTGTAAATATGAGTGTGCCCCCGGCATGTATGTCCTAGCGCCGGCAATTTTATTTAAGTCGTCCGTATGAGTGAGTTTGTTTAGTTAGTTACTCAGCCCTCAGGTTATTTATTTTGGGGACACGAATACCATGAATGTCGCACTCAGGGATCCGTAGGTAAAACGTACTAGGGGAGAACTACACATGATGGCACACGATAATTTGACGACTCGGGACGAGTCTGTAAAAAGGGGAGGGGGTAGTGTTACGGCTGTGGAAATTCGCATTACACCATCCAGGTCCCGTAGGTGAGAAATAGTTCTTAAGTACATGTGTAGTTAGCCCAAACCCATTGTCTAGAGGAATTAATGTGATTCATTCGGGCTGCGATACTTTGTTAGGCGTTTTTCTGTTCTGCTTTATTTTCGAACCAACCACACTTCAACGTCAACAACGCCAACCAACAACAAAAACAACGCTAACCACGCCACCACTCTAACAACGCCAGCCCCGCCACCCACAACCACGCCACCATCTCAACCACGCTACCCACAGCAACGAACGCCATCCTCAGCGGTCTACGTACGACGGTTTGCGCGCTGAAGGCCGTCGAACGGCTTCGCCTCGTCCCCCACGAACGCGGAGGTGGGAGGAACGAGAGGGAACGCCCCCTTCTCGAAGCGCCTCGAAGGAAGGTGGAGCCGAGAACGGGGCGTGGCGCCGGGCTATAAGACACGGAGGCGGCTGAAGCTTCGCCCTCTTCGTCGTCGATGCTTCTGCTCTCTCCGGGGTTCGTTGATTCTTCTGGTTCGGCGCTCGCTCGTCCTGCTGCTCCGGGTTCGGCGTGAGCTCTCCCTGTCGGTCGGTGCTCGGTCCAAGGCGTCGAGAGGCCAGCCCGAGCAGGCGCGAGGCGCGCCGGAGAGGCCTCGCCGACCACGCTCGAGCGGGGAGTCACGGCAGAGGACGGTCGCCGAGGACTCAACACCGCAGGGAAGTCGACTTCCATTTCTTGGGGTTTTTGTGTGAACGTGTGTGTGTCGGCGCCAATCCGTGAAGTAGTATTGTTTTAAGTGGTCCGTGTGTCGCGTAATCGGTCGTAGCTCTGCGTCGTTGTTTCTTCTGTGTGCATTTCTTTTGTTTTCTATTTGATATATGTGCATTTCTTCTTGTTGTTTTATGTGTGCTATTGTGGTCTGTCGTTGTAAAATAAATGTGCTTCTGTTGAATTCTTCCCCCGTGTCGCTGCGTCCTTCCTTCGTTGGGTCTCCATCTTGTTTCACGTAAAGGGTTTGAGTGGGCGCGAGACGCCCGATAATTAATCTGAACCGTCAAGGCCGACGATAACACCGCTCGGTTATCCCGTTAGCCCGGAACGAGCCGCTTAAGCGGATCGTGTCCGAAGTCGGCCTGTGGCGAGGTACAATCCCTCGGTAGGTTACCCCGCGGGTACTTAGGTATATCGACTTTCGGCGATTCACCCTATTCCGCGCGGGTAGAATGCGGACTGGGTTGTGGTGAGGCCGAAAGGTCCACCCGTGACTGGATCCCGGCGTTAGCCGGAGGGTCACGACTGAATTGTCCGTCCGGTGGGCGAGGCGGTCGCGATTCGAGTCACGTGGCCGATCGCACGCCGACGGGCGCGAATTCGCAACAATATATATATATATATATATATATATATATATATTATTATATATATATACACATACATATATATATATATATACACCACACATACACATATAATATTATATATATATATATATATATATAATTACACACACACATACACATATATATATATATATATATATATATATATATACACACACACACATACACATTATATATATAATATATATATATATATATATATAAATATATACACACACTACACATTATATATATATACACCACATATACATTATTACTATATATATATATATATACACACACACTATATATATATATATATATTATATATATATACACATATTATATATATATATATATATATATATACACATACACATTATATATATATTATATATACACACACATACACATTATATATATATATATATATACACACATACACATTATATATATATACGTGTATATATATACACACACACATACACATTATATATATATACACACACACACATACACATTATATATATATACATATATACACATACACATTATATATATACATGTGTATATATATGTGTGTGTAAAATATTATATTATATATCGTCTTAGTTCTTCCAAAAGCCTCAGGATACTGCCAATTCGGCAGATCCAAAAATGATTTAAAATGAACGATTTGTTTCGTTGACAAAATTTCTGAACACACATCCATGTTCATGTAAAATACAGTTTGTTTATAATCCATTTATTTGCACATTATTCACCCTTAAAAACTCAGGCAAAAACCGAAGTTGCGGACAACAACCTCCCATTTTTTTTCGCCGGTGTAGAGAACATCACGCCATCAAAAGGAGACGTTGGAGTTTTTTCATTTATTGAAGACTTCAATTATTAATCATGACTATTTTCTTTCCTCTGCATGGGATGTAATCAAAACTACCTTTCTTTCATGATAGAACACGTGTTGTTCAGTCTTCAAATGCACACTAGAGGCTTGAAGACAAATGCCCTCGGCTTGAGGCCGAGAGGTCGCGGCCAAAATGGCGGACGTATGATTTGATGCTTTTCAAGTTACAATTGTGGGTGGAGTCACGCCAGTAAGCCAAGCTCCACCATGGACAGACAGAGCTTTAGAGCGACTGGCGGAGAATATTATAGTGGATATTTATTGCCCGTGGGCACTATATTAAAATTGAGACATGCATGCACGCACACACTTCCCCTCTCATGATACATTGTGCAGAATTAGAGATACCATTGATTATATAGTAAGTGGTTCATGACAGTGCACAAATATAAATATTCCCCAATTCCATGGGCGATCCAAAATTACCAAATATTTTCCAAAACGTTTTCTTCTTATTTATTGTTGCTTTTACACTGAAAATTTTTGGCACTGGCATGTACTGTAATTTGTTTGGATTTTTTTCTTCCAGAAAATCTTTCCAGGACATTCCACCCCCTTCCCCCCACCCCAATATGGAAGGCTCCTGCCCATTCAGCGATCGTATTCAAATTTTATTTCAACAGATGTTAACAAATTAATGACACACAAACTCTTAGCAACAAAAGTGTGATGGCGGTGGTGGTCAGTCAGTGCAAAACAAAAGCAAAACCCACAGCTCCCGGGGGTGGGGAATCGATGACAGGTGTGGTGCTACTGGAATGAAGACCAGCAGGACAATGGTGGTGCGTTGCTGAATAGGTCTCCAAAATAGTCTTCAAAAATAAATAACATAACAGGTCCATTCGAGTAATGACTAATTTTGCAACAAGACACAAAAGGCACATTACAGCCCTCTTCAGCAAACAGGAATCGAGCAGCAATGAAGTGGTTTAACCAAGGTTCTATTTCAGCACATCTCAAGACACAAGAAGGAATACCTCAACCCTAATGTATAGTCTTGTGTTATAATTCAGATGTAACTCGAACACATTATATACATCAAAAATCATTGCATAAAGGTGTCTTCAAAACTGACTACAGTTAACATTTCAGGATTTGCCTTCAGAGATCAGGAACATAGTAAACCTGATAATAATGAGCACTGCTGTGTCTCCACATGCTCACTTGATAAACAATCACACATGTCACCTATCTACTACACAATCAGACTGCATTGAATGAGCAGGCTCGTTATCCTCCAATTGAGAAGCAACATATTATGCATCGTTATTACACTCGGAACACTCGGAACAGTCAGCATGTGCATTGAGAATAGGCTTAAATGAATGATGTATTCCGCACAGCTACAGAGGAATTGTACTCGCAGGAATCTCTCAAAGTTGGCAAGGTAATGGATTTTATGTCAATACCCTCAAAGAGGAGAGCAAAAAGGGTTGAGTGTACATCCAAAAATTCCTGAACTAGTGACGAGGTATTGGAGGAATTTTTTGTTTCTTGTTCAAAACAATGTCAAGGCTGCCATTCTGCCAGCACAATGAAGTGGTAACTGTTGTGGAACATGAGATTTCTATGGTTCAAGAGAAGGGGAATAAATCAAAACGAGGATAGATCTCAACATTAAATACAGTAGTTAGTCTCGCAGGGGTGGTGGCACCAAGCGAAGCTGGAAGCTCTTGTTGAAGAGGACACTGGTTGGATCTGAAGTACCATGAGCTCCCCGAGCTGGAGTTGAGTCCTGCTCCCGGCTTCTGGCCAGTTCGGCCAACACTGCTATCTGTGGCAGAGCAAAGGGGAAGTTGATAAGGGTTAAACGTTTGATTACATTGATTATTTTCTGTCGGGTTAAAATGCCTGCAAAGTAAAAATTCAGGAATATCAATTATTATTTTAAAAGCAATTGTACATATTTTAGGAGACTGACAAAGCAACTTTATTCATGCAGTGTCGACAGAACTGCACAATAACCAATTATTTGGAATTGCGGAAAATAGCAGAAAATAAACTTGCATGTGAACATAAAATATAGAATAAGATCAAAACTTTTCCAATTGATTATATATTATTAATATGAAATCACCTATAAGCAGACACAGTTAATATGGACATGATATGAGAGAGGAAAACTACCAACAAGACAAAGCATTAAACGATGCAGAGCCTCACTGGGAGTATATAGATGACAGAAGATCCGACAACCAGTGTGAACTCACTCACTCACCCACCCATACTCACTAACATGCAGCATGGTGAACTTAGAAATAATGCACATTCAGTGTAATAAATGGCCTTATGGTTAAATTTGATGACTGTTGAACTGTACCGAAGGCTGCCTGGGCAGTGGCCATGCTAGTTGAGGCTATAGAGCTTGCAGTGCACCTCGGATCACAAGCTGAACTAGTCAGCTCGAAAAGTGACTAAAGCTATACAAGAGCATTAATCGAGCCTGTGATCTGATGTGCACTTTGAGGCCCGAGAGTAATGCTGTGAATATTATGTTGAAACACAATTTGCAGTGGCCGCAAATACTGCACAGAATCTGTGCATTCTTCACTTGTGGTTAAATTATAAAACTTTGTTCCAATTTCCTTACTACCCTGTGCTCGCGAAGCGAAAAGCAGGGTTAAGCGATCGGAAGCATACGTATATATTGTTACGGATTTGGAAGACTCCTGCACACAGACAGTCAGCAGTCCCC
>CM068958.1:141570050-141580711 GCA_035128595.1 Eptatretus atami
AACACCCCCACACCACACCTCCCCCACCACCCCACACACCAAACCCACCAACACCAAACCCACACCCCAACCAAACCCACCCACCAACAACCCACCACACAAAAAAAACCACCCCCCCCCCCCACCACCCCCAACCCCCAAACCCCCCCACCCCACCCCCACCCCACACCACAACACCCCAAACCCCCCCCCCAACCAACAAACCAAAATGACTTCAAAGCGAATCAGGATCCTGAAAAAATTAAAAAGGATTTATGACATTACGATGAGCACAACGATGGTTAACCCGGTGTTTGTCCTCATGCGATTCACACGTTGGCCTGCTGTGTACTTTTCTCTGCTAAATACCCTTTGGTTTGGATGTTGGCGCTTAAGTTATACAGTGCAACACCTTTATAATCCCTCAAAGATACACTTTTTGCATTGTTTATTTCATCTTGTCATTATTTTAAAGACCGTAATGACGTCGAATTAGATCATTTTCACAGTTGTAGTTTCACCTTCGTACAAATGCATTTCATATTTCTCTAATTTCATTCGTCCTCTGCTCGTCATGTGGCCAGGAAAGTTCCCCAGCATCGAGTAGTACAAGCACTTGCAATCCATGTCCAGCCTTTATCCACAGATCCTAATTTTTTACAAAATTAAATATTTTCACAACAGCGAGGCTGGCTTGACCTTGGCTCTAACGGTTTGAGCATCGGTGTACACAAATAGCTCAGCATGGGTTTGTTTATGCCACACTACTGCTTTCTGTAATGCCTTCTCGGACGGCTGTTATGTTTGTCGTGGCACAAGACCTGTCACATACAAACTGTACGTTTGGCTGGGAGGGCACTTTGTACTGGGAGACAAGTTATCCAACAACCTATTGATGGGAAAAGTCAGTTTTTATCATTTGTTGGCTTGATCTCTCTTTTTTTTTGTTTCAGGGAGAAGGTTTTTTTCTATTTTGACCTTACTTGTTTTTCTCATTTTTTTTTGCGGCTTTGTTCCTTCATAGTCCCCTGTGTTGTTGAAACATTTATTCAATCTTGATGGGGGTTTTGCTGCGGAGTTTACCAACAACCCAACCCATTTAATTGGTAAATTTTGGTGGATGTTCATATAACTGTAGTGACAGATGAAAATGAACTTTGTTTTTGAACCAAACGTTGGGAGGAAAGTGGATGTGTTTAATTAGACACTACCATTATGGAAACCAGTAACAGTGGTGAAACTGTACCTGAACGGCTCGCGTGACAGATAGGAAAGGGAGCGAGCCCGCAACGCGAGACCGAATCGGAGTCCACCACGGAAGCACAATTTCCTTTGTCTCTTCAGCCGGTTCGTGCGCTATTGCTGAGCTGTTCATGTGGTAATGTGACACCGGTGAAAAGCTCACCGAATTCCACAAAGCTGCATAAATCCTACTGATTAGCAAGTCTTACGAACACTGGTGACCCACGTCTTTCTGGTCAAATCGCTTGCCTTTCTGTAATGCACAGGTCCCACATATCATTGGAATGGCTCGGGTCCTGCTAAATCCGAACTGACAAAATGAACCTTTCTTCTTGTCTTCTTTCAGGAAATCATACACAGCCTAATTCTTGTGAATAAAGAAGTCCTCCAAATTGTGAAAAATCCTTTCTTTATTTATTCTCATCATACATACCATCGTACGTATCATTATTACATAATATAATATTATAACCATGTCGAGGCTTGCCTTTTATTTATTTTACATCAATTCCCTTGCTACTTGACTTTACGACCCTCATCGCTTACGATATCCGATAGATATTTCCATACAAACAATAAAATTTGTCACCCCGTTCAGCGCCCATCTTTGTTTTCCTCTTACTGAAGCAATCGGTTGAATTGGCATTATGCGGTCGGCACTTTGAAGCCGCCTGCACCTCGTGGTAAGACAATTCACACAGATTGCACTGAAACTGAACTATCCAACAGACAACATCCTCTTGGTTTTGTTATCCACATTCCCTTTCGTGAAGATTTGTGGCTAACTGTCCCCTCGCAATTATTCCTGTGACAGGAAGACCCACAAACACTGGAAAACTTATTGCGCTTCTGGGAAACATGCAACGAATTTATTACTCTAAATCATGGGATTCGTATAAAGTGACTCCCATCATTAGTTCCTATTTTACGTTCTAGTATATCTAATATATATATTGTATTATTACCATGATCGATGGCTCATAAGCTAACAAAAGCTAAAAAACCTTTCTGAGTTGGTTACGAAGGGCACAATTGGACTAGTTGTGTGGGTATAAAGCGATTCGGATTATCATTTAGTTTGAGAGCACTGTTGGTTAAAAGTCATTTTCCGTTATCCGGTTACCTGGTCGTGGTCACGTCTCTTGGTTCTGAGAGAGATATACTTTTTCTAAGAATGTTAACTAAGAACGATTCTGATTGTTCTGTGTGCCATAATTTTATGGTTCTCTGTTTGTTATCGAGTGCTCACCCTGGATGTTAATTTTCCATACTCATGCATTTATTTAAAGTCCTCTGTCTCAGTCAAGATACGTTTTTGGCCTAACCGTTTTTTTTTGTTGTTGTTTTGCCCCAATTTGGCATTCCCATATACACGGTCTCCTTATATATTTGTCCATTATCACCACCACTCGACTTAATTCCTCCCTTATAGTCTTCTTGATTTATACAAAGAAAAATTTTAAATGACAAAAAACTTCTAATCTATTCGGCTTCCAAGCAAAAGCACATTGCTTTCTTTGGAAGGCCTATGTGTTCTTGCTGGAATTGTTATTATTATTATTATTTTTATATTATTATGACTGATACGGGCCCGTAGGGGCGGGCCCGTAAGGTTATGCAGTAAACGGACTGACAATGTTGGGCATTATTTCAAGTAGATGTGCACCACGCTGTACATAAAATGAATAACTTGGGAAACACCTGGCTGGAAACCGTACTCAGTCCCGCGTCAATTGTTTGGGTTTATGACGTCAACAAAACGAAGAAGAATCTGTACGCCCCCTCTTCTCTGCCCCTACCTCGCTCCCCCCTTAGTCTCGCCCTCCCCCTCTCCCCCTCCCTCTCGCCCCCTCTCCTCGCCCCCACCTTCACCCTCTCTGCCCCTCGCCATCTCTCTCCCCTTATTTTGAATTTGAATTGTTGAACGGGCCCCCCTCTGACCTCTCATCCCTCTCTCTCCCCCCTCATCTCCCTCCCTCCCCTCACTCGCCCCCCTCTCTATTGCCCCCCCTCTCTCCCGCCACCCTCTCCCCCTCTTCTCTCCCCGCCACTTCTCTCACCCTAGTCTCACCTCTCCCTCTTTCTCCCCCATGATCTCGCCTCCTCTCTTCCCCTTCCTCCTCGCCCTCGTCTTCTCGCCTCCTCTCTTCCCGCCTCGCAACCCCCCTCTCAACCCCTCTCTCCGTCTTCCCCCTCTCTCGTCCCCATCCATCCCCCCTCATCTCCCCCCTCTCTTGCCCCCCCCTCTCCCCCTAGTCTCGCCTTCTTCTCCCCCCTCCTCCTCGCCCCCTCTCTCTCGCCCCACTCTCATCCTCCCATCTCCCTCCCCCCTCTCGTCGCAGTAATTGGTCGACAGATAACATGGCCGTAACTTGGAAACCGCTCGTCCTGGAGTTAATATCAAACCTCGAAAAAGGGCACATGCCGCGATCGCCAGCAATATTTCCTGTGGCACGTTTCATCAGATCGGACGTCGAGTCGGCAAAAAACAATAATAATAAATAAATAAATTAAAACATTAATTGTAACGTCATTGTGATGTCTAGCACCGTGTTTTGGTCAATTGGACGACAGAAAATGGACGTAAGTTTGGGAACTGTTTATCCTGATTATAATCAAACCTTGAAAACGCGCATCCCGGGTCGCCAGACATTCCTGGGCAGTGGTTCAATTCAGATTGGACCGTTTCAATCGTGCAAAAAAAATAAAGAGAGGTATAAATGAAAACAATTAATGTGTTGACGTCAGATCGGGATGTCATAGCACCGACTGTGTCCTGTCTGGTTGACAGACAATATTAATAGGTCGTTATTGGGTTGCAGACATTCGTCTTGTGTATACGTGCGTATTTTTTATTCAATTCATTGATTCTGCTATTATTGTGTGATGCGCGGAATTATTGTGATATTATTAGTGTGGATTGTTAATTATGCTGTTATCATTATTCTAGAAAAAAATTGGCGTATTGTAGGTGAGAAGGTGGAACGACACCATTCAGTTGCCATATATACCTTTTCACAGTGAAGGAAGCAGTAAAGTCGGCGATACACTTGGGACCGCTGTCGATCGATAACAAACCGTCGAAAGCACATCAGCGGTCCCCGGGAATATTCTGGCAAGTTTCAATGAGATCAGGCGAACCGCGCGGGTCGTCGAGAGAACGGCGAGTCGCAGAAGCAGGACAGACCACGACACAAGAGATTGTGGAATTTATATAGATAGATTATTATAGTTATTCTTCTCTTCGCCCCTCTCTGTCCCATCATTTAAACCATTTTAACTACAGTTGCTTCTGTCTTCATTTTTGATTGCACGTGCTTCGTATTGCTCCTTTTATCCAGGTATTTCTTATTTGATCGCTCAGCTTAAACCCTTTTCTTCCGCCTCTTACTCCAAAACAAACTCTCTTTTCATGCCAAAAAACAACAACAAAACACAATCAGACAAAACCACTTCTCTATCTGTGTCGTAATGCGCAGTTACGTACCTTCATTCCTACCTTCTCTTTTTAAGTGATCCTTGAAACTTATACTAACAATGTTCTTTCTTTTGAAAGCTCTTTTTAAAAATATATATTATTTAAAATGCTTCAAAATGTGTTCTCTACAAATTCTCTTCACTCTCCTTACTACCTTACTACGACTCTATAGTAGTCGTAGTATGTTAGTGAGTAGTTAGGTAGTAGTTAGTGCAAAGCTCTATTAATTCATTAATTGCTTTTCATCAAAGATCTTCCATTTTATTTTTCTCAAGGTATATTTCCAAAACTCATCATTCCAAAACACTTAGTTCATCAGCTTCTCTTGGACCGAAGTCCCAATTTTCTGTGCTTTCAACCAAAAACATTTTTACCCCCCACCTGACGTCTGTTACCATCTATCAGTTTGGGAACTTGAGAGTCTATATTTTGACAGAGATTGTGTTGCACACGACAATAAATACGTCTGCATGGTTTCAGAACCCCTTTCTTATGTCAGTATCCCCCCCCCTTCCCATCTGCTCCTTCATCCCATCCCCCCCTGCCTCGCCTTCGATCCACCCCCCTCTGCTTTCCTCTAGTCCACCCATCTCTTTCCCTTATTGTCCACCCCTCCGGCTTTCTCTCCCACCCCTCCCCTCACATTTCGCCCTTTCCCCTTCCGAACACTGCCCCCCTCCCGGCGATCTCTCCCCTCCCCGGCCCATTTTCACCCCAGCCCTTGAAACCCACACCTTTCACATTCTCACCCTACCTGCAATGCAACACTATTCTCTCCCGGTTCTTAACTGGTGTACTCAAACCTCCCGCCCCTCCATTCCAACTGACAGATCTCACCAATCCAGGCTTTCTATGTCGATTACCAATTATCATCTGTTATTAACAGGATCATTCTCCCACAGGATGTTCCCTGATTCATTAATGATCTGTCTTTCTTCATGGCGATTGTCTCTCTGGTATGATCGACCTGAAACCCCGTGCCTGGCAGGTGAAGTTGCACTGTTACATCATACTATTTTCTCAATTCTCTGTGTACTTCTCTTTATTTTTTTTTTTTTTTTTTTTTTTTTTTTTTTTATTTTCTTTTTTTTTTTTTTTTTTTCTCTTTCTTTTTTTTTTTATTTCTTTATCTTTTTTTTTTCTCCTATTTTTTTTTCTTTTTTTCTTTTTCTTCTCTTTTATTTTTTTTCTTTTTTATTTTATTCATTTTTTCTTTTTTTTTTCTTTTTTATTTTTTTTCTTTATATCCTTTTTTATCATTTTTGTGTTTTTCTTTTTTTTTTTTTTTACTTTTTTTTTTTTCTTTTTTTTAAGTTTTTTTTTTTTTTTTTTTATTTTCTTTTTCTTCATTTTTTCTTTTTTTTTTGCCTTTCTCTTTTTCTTTTTTTTTCTTTTTATTCTTATTTTTCTTTTTTTTCTTTTTTTTTTTTTTTATTTTTTTTTTCTTTTCTTTCCTTTTTTTTTTTTTCCTTTTCTCTCTTTTTTTTTTATATCTTTTTTTCTTTTTTTTTTTATTTCTGTTTTTATTTTTTTTTTTTTATTTTTACTTTTTTTCTTTCGTCTTCTTTTTTTTTTTTTTTTTTTTTTTTTTTTTTTTTTTCTTTCTTTCTATTTTTCTGATTTCACCTCCCAAACCCCAGGAGTACCTACTGCTTTCGACTTCCCCTCACCTCACCTTATTTCATGTTTTGTGTGTTTTCCATCTCCTTCATCATGTACTCCATTTACCTTCTTCAGACCGACATGGACACTTTTTATCACTCATCCAACTCTCTCTTCCTTATATGTGGTGTTCAATTGTCAATCATGCAACTTAGGCTACATTGTTAGTACCTCTCACGAGCTTCATTTGATGGTACTTCATCAATGACTTCTGTGAACTCTGGCAACTGACTCGAATTCTGTGAACTTTCAAAAGCCCAAATTTCTCCCGAGGGGCAATCTCCGTTTTAGAGCTTGCTACATGATTTTTTTATCTGAAAATGTCTCCTGCTGTTTTCTGCCTCCAATTAGTTGAACGTGCTGTGAGGCAAACATCTTTTGTGGCTATTTCTCGGAAAACAGCCCTCAGAGGAACAGTGTGAGATTTTTCAACGTGACAAATTTCACACCTCACTATTCTCTCCGAAAAGTCACCTGAAAAAACCCTACGATCTACTTTCTTAACAAATTCGCCGTCTGAGTTGTCAGGTGTGCGAAGACGTCTCTGAGGTCTCACTCTCAGGCCAGTGGATGGCTTTGTGGTGGAAACAATCTCAAGTTGGCTCATAAGGTCCATCCGATAGGCTCCTTGTCGTACAAGTCCTATCGCTTGGCACTCCTGAACTCTATATCCAATCTCAAGACCTAACAACCGCTAGCTTGATTTTGAGTTACTGTATTTCCTCGTGGAACGGTGGAAGCCGCTGCACTTTTGGTCACCTTGGCACTGAAGCCAAGCCTTTCAGATTAATTGAATTCGCGGTGCATGAAGACTGAGGTCTGTAGGCTTATTCAATTTGCCATCTCAAACAGGTCGACGTGGTCTTTTCTTCTTACCTCTCCTTTTAAAATTTTTTTTTATTTTAAATGAATAGGTCCCTGACAACCATATATTCAGTTCCCCACTCATACCCATGAAATGAGGTATATTTTGGTGGTTGTGACAGAATATCGAACTGGCATTGTTCAGCCACCGGACGAAAACAATCCCTACGAGCTTTAGCCTTAAGTCCATTCTGCCACGGCGCCGTGGGGTCTTCAAAGATCTACGGGCCCTAGCAATTATACGGCGGCGCGAGTTATTTCAAACGGTAGTACAAATGTAGCAGTTCATAGTGTTTTATTTTCGGGGAGCAGCGCGGAGGTATATTAGCCTAAGTCACAAGTGTGGGCCACGGGGGCGGTGGCGGGCGATCTCCGTGTGAGTGTTGTTGTGGCCCTAGCATTATTACGGGCGGGGGGGTTGCGCGCTTCCGGTCAGACATGTAGGCAGTCCGTATATGTAACCGACTCATATTTATAAGGATTTGAGAAGACCGAAAAACGTGGGGTGTGGGGAGTGCTCTCTGTCTTTAATTTGATGTCGCCGTGTGATAGTAGGGCGTTCCGTGGCGGTTTTCAGACGAAGGTGCCCGAAGGCGGTGGTGCTGGGATTGGTTTCTAAGGCGACGTGGGCGGGGCCAGAACGGATTGGGAACGGGTGGATTATTTTAGTTTATTTTTTTTTCCAGTGTTTGCGGTGCTTGTCGCAATTGCTCGGCGAACGTAGAAATGAAAAAAAAGTTATTAAACTGTGTTGCGTTATAATCTCACGTGTTGTTGAACCCTTCCGTGTTGTAAAATATAGCCAAGTGTGAGTGGGCCACGCGGCGTGGAGCACCGCAGAAGACTTTGCCGGCACGAACCGCACGTTATCTTGTCAAATTCAGAGGGTACAGGCAAGCCGGTATCGGTCGCGCGGGGTGTGTTAATTGAGCCATAGGCGCTTAAGCGACATGTTTACCACCCTTTCCCATCGGTTAGTGTGTCGGTTATTCAGGACTAGTACAATTATCTATACTTTTAAGCTCTTCCGTTCACATCTTAAGCGGTACCACTACCCCCTCTATGCATGTGTGTAGTTGCCACAAACTTGTGTGGTGTATGTGTTATGTTTGTTTTTTTAAAGGAGACACATAATCTCCATTACTGGGATACCGCGTTGTAGTGAGCTGTTTTTAAAACGGCTTAACTCGAGGGCTTGGTTGATGATCGCTGAGGACAGGGATCTCATGTGGTCGTGTTGTGGATGAGAGGGTTTTTTTGCATTAGGGCAGCCCAGATCATGGCGAAAAACCACCGTATCCCGTGGGTGTGGTCGTAAGTTCAAGGTTTGCGTCATAAGGGCATCGGCGGGTAAAAACCTATGCCAAAATCAGGTATGGCGGTTCAACACGGGATGATCCGCTTTGTGAGCGACGTCGTTGTAGTCGTGGTGTGCAGCGAAAGAGATCAACAACTATATCCATTACATGGATGGCCATTTGCTCCCGAAGGAGCTCTTCCGCCTGTTCACCTCATTCCTGTCTCCCCCCCCCTCCCCGCCATCTTTCAGTAAGGGCACACATCAACCCCTTCTGGCACAATTCCAAAAATCAGAATCTATTTGTTCATTGCACTCCATGTTCCTCTTTATTTCTCGTGTGCCTGATGCCAATTTACTTCTCTTCAATCTCATTCTTTATTCCATGTCTTCAACAGCTTGAGTGTTCCCCCAGCATTCTGAAATCAATCCTCTTATTTAATACATGGATCTTTTCTGCCACGTTAAAGCACGCCCCTCCCCTTGGTTCCCCAAAGGATTGGACAGCTCGCCCTGACTCCACTCACATTTCTATAACCACAGTTCTTTATTACTGCTATGTGAATCAAAGAACCTTTTCGCGATGTACATATTTGTTACGGTTGTGGAAATATCGCATTACACAAAGGGTGCTCAGGTGACGAGTGTGGTGTTATATCTGGGTTCAGTTTCATGTGAGTTGCCCTAAACCCGTTGTTATAGAGGGAATATATCTGTGATCCATTCGGGCTGTCTATTTCCGAGTAGGGTTTGGCTATTGTTATTGTGCAGAACACAGCGAACATCGCAAACAACCACATCTCAGATCAGCCATACTACACTGACGTTCAACAATCACGCATTCACTCCACGACGCCAGCTTCCATTAACTACCGCTACCACTTTCCGCCACTCGCCATTCAACGGCACGTAGCGGTCACTCTCCGGGACGGATGGAGGGCTTATCTAGTGGGAGGGCGCCGGTGGTTCGAAGGAAGCATCATCCCGCCAGTCCTTTCTGTCCCTCGTCATACGGGCGTGCAAGATACAAAAACCAACAGCGCCTGTGGGATTTTCCCTTGCTGCTTTCCACGCTTTGGTCATGGGGGGGGCGATATGAGCAGGAGGTCAAAGGTGAATTCCTGATTTTGGTGGGAATGATTTCCCTGCGCGAGCCCAAAACTGACTTTCCCCGTCCCCGCACGGCGCAGGGAGGGCGGAACGCGAGGGCAGACCGTTTTTGAGAAGAGCTTCCAGAAGGGAGGTGGAGACAGAAATGGGCGGGGAAAGAGGGGCGGAGCTGGCCCTACAAAAGGCATGGTGGGTGTGGAGGTTGGAAGCGGAGGCTCTTGAGTGTCGACTTCAAGCGATTTGACAAAGGCGTGGCTTGAAAGGTCGACGAAACGTCGTTCCCTTCCTGTTCCTTGTCCCTGAAGGGGAATTGTGAAGAGAGTTGTGTTTTGTGATCGGTCCTGTCGGAATTTAAGGTTCTTGTTCGTTCGTTACCGAGTGCGGGATAGGCTGTTTGACGTGGTGTCTCATCATACACGCCGGAGGACTCGGATTACGTCGCAAGGCTTCGACGCCGCTAAGGGAAGTGTGGACCTTCCTTTTCTTATTGGGGTTTTGTTGTTAAATGTCTGTGGGCTTGGCGCCACGTCTTGAAAGTTTAGAACGGTTATGTGTTTGCCGTGCAAATGCATATTCGTTGAGATCGCGTTGGTTTTCTTTGTTGTGTTTTCTTTACTAACGATATACGTGTATATTGCTTTGATTCCTTGTTGTTATTGTAATATAAGTGACCTTCCTGGTGAATAAGCTGCTTTGTTCCGATTGTTCCCGTTTTAGCTCGTTCTTTTTCTTTTATTAGAAATCTGACTTGCTATGAATTCAATCCCGGTAATTAATCGAACCGTCAAGGCCGACGATAACTCCGCTCGGTTATCTCTGCAGCACGGAACGAACCGCTTAAGCGGTTCATGTCCGAAGTCGGCCTGTGGCGTGGTCCCATCCCTCGGCCGATTACCCGCGCGGGTACTTAGGTATATCGACATTTCACCCTATTTCGCGCGGGTAGACTGCGGACTGGGTCGTGGTGGGGTTAAACCCCCACCCGTGACTGGCTCCGGGCGGTAGTTCCCGGAGGGTCACGACTGAATT
>CM068958.1:141602240-141616072 GCA_035128595.1 Eptatretus atami
TCTTAAATAAAAATGTAGTTGTTGAATCTGTTAAGTGAAAAAAGTATATCGATATAGATGCAATTGTTTTTTTCTTCTAATTAAATACGAGTCATTATTCAACTGAAGATGTTTGAAGATGGGGAGTTGATGAGAGTTATGAAATAGCCTCGAGAGTTGTGTTCGAACGATAGTTAAGGCCCTGTCACACCATTGAACGTTTTAGCCAGCGTATGGCAAGGTATCAAAAGTAATTGTTAAACGCTGGCGTACGTGAACTTATTGAGTGTGTTTTTTTTTCCAGTTTTGGGACGTATTGATAACGAGTTGAACGTATGCAGTAACGTGATTAGTAAGTACACAGATCTTTCTGATAACATATAGAGTATGCTTTATGGTCAACGATGCTGGTCGGTGTGTCGGCGTTCAGCTGTACTATACCGCAACGATGTAGGTTCTAATCTTATTGCATAGCGCGTCTGGCAGCGTATCGCCGCCGATCACGTGCATAGCCTATTAAAGGCTGAGGCCTCGAGCGATTCAAATCATACGCCAACAACGAGTAATAAAAAAAGGATAGGGCGTAACCTAAACATCGAAGTGTCAAGCGCTGTCGAACACTTGACGTTTTAGCCAGCGTATGCGACGTATTGAAAACTATTGCCGAATACGCTGGCAACACGTCGAGATACGTCATGGGTAAATGTTTGTATACGTAAGAGCCGCTGGAAGCAGCGCTGGCCATTGACCTTTCGTAGTACGCCGAAGTCGTCGACAAATTTTCAGCATGTTGAAAATTTTTCGACGTTATATGCGCCGTAGACGACATTCTCATACACTGGCATTAATTTGTAGGCACGTTACGCGACGTTCACACACGTCGACACACGTTACTTGTAAGTTCTCAGTAAGTCGAAACACATCGAGGTAATGGTTTAGCGTCAGTGTTCCAGACTCCCTGGTTTTTTTTTTTTTCTTCGGTATGGCGTGATGTTGACACTTCGATTTCTAGTGCGGTTATGATTTAAATCAGTTGAGCGGCAGCCTATTAATTATTATTATATTATAACCGCACTAGAAATCAGTGTCAACATTCACCGTTCATTACGGAAGAAAAAAAACAAAAAAACAAAAAAAACCAGGGAGTCTGGACACTGACGCTAACATTACCTCGACGTGTTTCGACTTATGAGTAACTTACAAGTAACGTGTGTTCGACGTGTGTCAACAATCGCGTAACGTGCCTACAACACGTTACTCATTAGGTTAGAAATAAGTTTCGCGTATGCTAAACATTACCTCGAGTGTTTCGACTTATGAGTAACTTACACAGTAACGTGTGTCGACGTGTCAACGTTCGCGTAACGTGCCTACAACTTATGGCCACGTATGCGGAAGTGTGAGTCATACGGCTGGCATACGTCGAAAAATTTCAAGCATTTAAAATTTGTCGACGAGCTCGGCGTACTACGACGTATGCAGCGACTACGACGTATGCCAGCGTGCTTTAACGTATACAAAACTTACCCATAACGTATTCGACCTGTGCCAGCGTTTTAGACAAATTTTTCATACGTCGGCATACGCTGGCTAAAATCGTCAAGGTGTGACAGGGCCTTTATGAAAGTAGTTTTATAGATGATTGTGAAAGCACCAATGAAAGTACCGAAGATGATACCGAAGATGAATTTTATTTGAAGTAAAGTTTTACTTTTATAAATATGAATAGTTACTAGATTTTGAGCCTCTTGAATTTCCTGATTCTCCACAGACAATTTGAGAATTGTCCTGCGTGTGAAAGACGGGATTAAACACAGAGTCAAACGCAAATAAACAATGTATGTTCTGTGATTATCTTCGAATTAATGATATGTAATAAAAAATGTAAAAGGAATTAATTCTTTAGATTTAACACCAAAATGAATTACTTTACAGATTGATTCGAGAAATGAATGTAAGTATGAGGGTGATAATACACTTTTCTTTCAAGAGAAGAGACTGAACAAATGGACGACCATGTTTCGTGGAGTTGATGATTTATATTATTACGATTGTCATTTTCAGGAAATATCAACAGAAGATATTGTATAAAAAAATAATGGATTATCTTGAAATTAACCTGAACTTCGCGATAACATAGAGTTTCTAAAAGAAGCCATAAAAATTAAATAACCTGTTTTCAAATTATTAAATGAATGATTTTTTACCCATTTTGGGAAAATAAGATAAAATTTAACAACCATAAAATCTTCCAAATTCATTAAGATGCTCATAGTTGGTTCAAGCGGATGTGGGAAAAACCTGCTTACTTTTAAAGATGCTCCTTACTCCCAAACTTTGAGATTATGATAATTTAATAATTTTCACAAGTCAAGTTTTCAACTTGAGTATCAACTACTCTCACAAGGTTTTAATGCTGGTCTTCAAAAAGAAGATATAATCGGTTTATTTAAACTTCAAAACAAACTAAATGATTACAACATTGAGAGATATAATACAAACTATTTTGTGATCAGAGATATAAAAGAAATCAAGCGATAACTTGTATTCTTAGTGATAATACGGATGATATACCTTCTCCCAAGATTTGGATAAATCCAAAAAAGAACTCGGTATCTTTGATGTTGTGTTAATGAGAGAAACAAACCGTAATGGATAGCTACTGCACAAGAGGGAGACATTCTTCTTGTAATGTATTTATCTAGTCAGTCATACTTTCAACGAGCCTGGTGTTGGCTTCGTGGTTAGGGTGCGGCTTGGGATGCCGAGGGTCCTGAGTTCAAGCCCCGTTGGCTTGCTGAATTAACACCAGGGGGTTGACTCAGCCTGTCATCCTTCCGAGGTCGGCGAAAATGAGTACCAGTGTACTCGGTCCCGGTGTATGCCCCGGTTATAATTGTACCATATCCCTGTGTGTCGTAAGAGGCGACCAGGGTTTGCGTCAGGAAGGGCATCCGGCCATAAAACATTGCCTCAAGAAAAGCTAACCCCTGCACAGCAGGGAAAAATGGCTGTAAAAACGGTAATCATACTTTCAACTCCCTCGTTGCCTCAATAAGGAACAATGCTAATACTTTTATTTTATTCAAGTTAAATCAAGAGATAAAAACAATTTTTGGAGAGGACAATGTTCAACATTATGTAGAAAAAGAATTTGGGGGTTATATAAGCACACAACTGAAAATATAAATATATTGTTGTGAAACAAGATGAGATATTAAAAGATATATTGTTACGGTTTGGAAATTCGCATTACACCATAAGAGATCCTCAGGTGAGATATCTCGATAAGTCCATGTGTAGTTAGCCCACACCCTTTATATAGGGGATTTATGTGATCCATTCGGGCTGCGATCCTTCAGTTAGTCGTTTTTCTTTCTCTATTATTAATTTTGAACAAGAACAAACAAACCAACAACGACCGCTTGTGGGTTTTTCCCACCATTTTTTCCCGCGCTTGGTTGTGACGAAGGGGGGAGGGCAGCTCGCCGCCGAGTTGGTGGGATGAACAGCGTGAGCGGTCGGGGTGAAGGGAACGCCTTTTCGGAACCTTCTCGAAGGAAGGTGGAGCGAAAACGGGGGGGCGAAGGGCGGAGCCGGCCCCTTAGAAGGGACGAACGAGTTGGTTGGGTTCGGAGTTCAGGTTTTGGTTGTTCGGAGTTGGTTTGAGTTCGGAGTGAGCCTTCTGGTCCTTCGCGAGCTCGTTGTTCCTGCCCTGTTCTGCGATCCTCGTGCGAGCCCTGGGACCCCGTGCGCGAGCGCGGGAAGTAGCCGCCGAACGAGCTCCGTCCGTCCCCAAAAACCCCGTCCGAGCTGTCGGGCGGACGACGCGAGCTACGCGCGGACGAGCTCGGTGCGCCACGCCAGGAGGAGACAAAGGAGGGACTCGAGGCTGCGGTCCAAGGCTGGACGACGCGCCCAGGGAGTCGCGACTTCCTTTTCTTTTGGGTTTGTTAAATTTTGTGGTGGCGCCAGTCCGTGAAGTAGAAACTGTGTAAGTGTTGCCGTGTGTAAATAATTCCCTTTTATTCGGTTCTAACTCTTTCCTTGCTTTTGTTGCATTTTGACTGTATGGCTGTATATACGTGCTTGCTTTGTGTCTGTGTGTGTGAATAAAGTGCATTGCTTGTTGAACTGTTTTCCCGCTTCGCTTCGTCTTTTCCTTTTATTGAACCTCCATCTTGCATCATGAAGGGATTGATAGTGGGTTTAAAACGCCGTAATTAATCGGAACCGTCAAGGCCGACGATAACTCCGCTCGGTTTATCTCTGCAGCACGGAACGAACCGCTTAGCCGTTCATGTCCGAAGTCGGCCTGTGGCGTGGTCCCATCCTCCGGCCGATACCCGCGCGGGTACTTAGGTATATCGACATTTCACCCTATTCGCGCGGGTGACTGCGGACTGGTTGTGGGGTTAACCCCCACCCGTGACTGGCTCCGGGCGGTAGTTCCCGGAGGGTCACGAACTGAATTGTCCGTTCCGGTGGGCGAGCGGCCGCCATTCGAGTCAAAGCGCGATCGCACGCCGGGCGTGCCAGAATGCGCAAACAATATATTTTATAAAACATTACATATATAAATGACAACTATTATTATAAATCTTGTGGGTAAATCTGCTTCTGGAAAAAACTTTCATAAATCAAGGTTCTTGAATAGTACAAATAAAATATTGTAAATTTTCAAAAAAAAAACACCATGTAGTTCGTATTGTATCAACAACAACGAGAGCAATAAGACCTGGAAAAGTAGAAGGTGAAGTTATTACTATATTTCAGAAGAGGAACATGCGATGAGGAATGAAGGTCAAATATTTGAGGAGGTTTCTCTTGGACAACAATATTCACCATTGTAAGAGTGAGTTAAGGAAACTAAAATCTGGTGGTCTTGGGATATTTAGAAACTAATCCAGACGGATGAGACAAATATTAAACATCTTAGTGGTGGTTAGATTTATCATTCGGTTTTGATGTTGATGAAGAAACTCAACGCAAACGTATGAAAAGCAGAGATACAAGTATTAGTGAAGAAGAAATTACAACTCGTATTAATGTTAAAAAATAATTTGATGAATATTTAAAGAAAAGGATTTATTTTAACACCTCTACTTTAATGATTAAGAAAAGGAAAATCCTGTTGACCTTTATAATTCAGTGAATGATATTTCAACAAATATGTGTAGTGAAAGAAAGAGCAAGAAGATTTAAGGAGCATCAAGAGTTGGTTTCAAAAGTTGTAAAACAACAGGAAAACATAAAGAAGAAACGCAGACAAAAACTAACGGTGTGAAGAAGCATTTGAAAGAAAAAAGAGAAATTTTTTAAACCACTTTTAAAAAACTCCCAAGAAAAAATTATAGATGTTTCCACAGTTCCACAATAGAATATACTCCGAAAAACCTTCAATGTTGAAAGATTTCAGTCAAATGACGAGGAAAGATTAGGGCATAGAGGAGAATTAGAATATGATGATGATTATTTCAACACTGGAAGAGATTATCAACCCCCTGATTATATTGTGAATGCTCTTCAAAACAATGAATATTCAGCGGATTCAAAAACCAAAGCAGGACTCATTCCAACAGAACAACCAGCAACATTTCATCTTGTTCAAAAAAAGGGATTGATATTTAATGATGAATTAAGGTTCTTGAGTTTTGCTCAACCCCATGTTAAATTAACTCCGAGATAGTGTTTCTTCCAACAAAAGATGGAAAACAAGGTTAACTGTGATGGATGAATCAAAGTATTTTGATAACCATTGGATATGAAAATAAGGATGATAGAGTATATATTGATCTGCTGGACTCTCTTAATTATAGGGTGAATCTATCTGGTAAAAGTAGGAAGAATGAGAAGGAGAAACACATTATTTCAGGCTTTAAGTAGCCTTGGTTCAGGTGTTAGTTTTCTTCCAAATGACCCATCACAATTAGTTAATAGACTTATTGCTGTTAGGTAGTAAGAAGGCTGGAAATAACAATTGTTTTTATGAAGCATCAGCCATTTTAGACCAGTTGATGAACATGAAAATAAGTAATAAATCGATACAAAGACATTTTATCCCATATTAAATAACATGAAAGCACAATCCTAGTTTTTAATTTCACAACAAGCGACCACACATCTTCATTTCCATACCCACTACAACTTGACGCAACAAAAGAATATGAGGCGTCTTTATTGTCCATGGAAACTTATAATACCTTGTTTAATATCACCGAGAAAAATGACAAGTTTAGTTATATAATCCGGAAGTGGAGACAAAACGATAACAGTTTTACCCGGAGCATATGAGATTTCTCAAATATCTTCCGAAATTGCTCGCCTTATGAAAGAACAGGGTGATGAACCAAAAAATATTGTTATGATATTCAAAAACATACTTCAAAATCAACGATTAAACTTAAAAATAACTACAAGGTTGATTCACAATTGATAATTCATTTTGAGAGATATTGGGGTTCTCCTCAAAAAAGATTGAAACTAATGGACGTTTTACAGTGATAATGTCATTCAAATATCCTCAGCGATAAATTCGGTATTAATTCACGGTGATTTGATTGATTGGTGCTTATTAATGATGGAATAAGAACAAATACAATATTTTCATTCAGTGCATACTCAACCCCAATTGGTTATAAATTCAATATGGAACCCAAAAATGTGGTTTATCTACCTGTGTCAGGAAAAACCATATACAGAGTAAAGTTTAGGATAACCGACCAGATAATCACATGATTTATTTTAATGGAGAAATTATATCCATCAGAATTTCCCTTCGTGAAGTTTTCAATAAATAAATACGATGGTTATTGTAGCAAACACGAGTTGGAAAAGATAAAATAATTACAGGGATGGGATGTTCCTTTCCCATACTACAAGGGTGAAGGTATGTATCTTGGTGGAGGATACTATAAAACTAAGAGACAAAGGGGTGTAGGACATCATTTAGAAAAAAAAGGAGATGGGATAATTGATACTCTAATGGGTATAGGTCAACTATTCTTAAACATAAAGACCTAATTGGTTCAACTGCTTCTGCTTGTGGAAATGTAGCGGGTGCTAGAAAGAGTATAAAAGATGCCCAAAAGGAATCTCATAAATTACAAGCAATAAAAGAAATTGAGAAAGGTAAAACTCAGTTGTTTCCCCAAGAACGACAGAAAAATAATTCGAATACTTGGGTCAGGGTTTCAAAAGTTTAAACATCTTTTTTCCTAAATAAATACAAGTATGAAGCAAATGATAGTATCTATTGATTTGGATGATACCATTGTCATCTCAAACTCTACTAAAAAAGAAGATTACTTCAAGGTAAATGCAATAACTGGAACAGACTGGAATGCAAATGGAACAAAAAGTTTTGAAATAAATAATCAACAAACTTATTTGAATCTATCCGAAAGTTTCTTGTTGTGTAAATTTACATTCCCTAAGGCTGCGACTAACACAAACGCTACACTCGTAAATGATTTCTTCTGGAAAATGTTTGATAGTGTTCGTTTGTACATTGGAACACAATAAGTTGAAGCAGTTGATTATGTCTCTGCTACATCTGAAATGATGAAATTTACATATATCATTTTGTGATAGAATGGGAAAGGGAGCTCTCGAAGGTTTTATTCCTGATATGTCAACGGGAACAAACACAGACCCTGGATATAGTCAAAGGAAGGAATGTATAATGATGATACAAAAGCAGGTAATAGTTTTACTGTGGCAGTTCCTCTTAAAGGTATATTTGGATTTTGTGATCATGATAAAGTTCTGTATGGTCTTAAAATTAGATTTCAACTGCAAAGGAATGATAATGAAAATAGATTACTTTTTGGTGTGGCTAATGCTTTTGCTGATCAGAATAAATTTGTTATTGATGAAATAGTGGTATATTAGTGAATATACTCCTAATCTTAAAACAGAAGAGATGTTGAATAGAAGACTTAACTCAAGAAACCACTCAATGTATCTACCTTAAAAGAAGATGCCAACACATCAAACTGAACCAAACCACTTATACGTGGAATTTGGGTGTTCTGGAAGGAAAGCCACGATATCTGTGGCTTATTTAAACAAACCAGATGGTGATACTGCTACTGGATAAGAATAATGCGTTGAGTGATAATGCTAAGGTGAAACAACTTCGCGTTTCTCCAGATGGAACATTTTATCCACGAGATAGAGTGGAAATTAATTGGGAAAAAATGATTATGCTGAAGCATACAAGTGCTTACCAAAAAGGTGTGTGATAGCAATGGAAATAAAGAACCCATTTTGATATGACAGCATTTAAAAGTTTGAATACAATCTATGCGTTTGACCTGAGTGCTCAAAGGAAACTATAAAGTCTAATCGAGTGGATACTTCCCTATACATTGAAAGAGAAGAGAGTGAAGAAGTTGATACATATTTTGCTTTTGGAAGAAACAGAATTACAGATTAATCTATCTATAATTCCAGCCGTGTGTGTGTGTGTGTGTGTGTGTGTGTGTGTGTGTGTGTGGTGTGGCGCCAGTCTGATAAGTAGAATTGTTAAGTGCTTTTTCCTTGTACATTGCAAATCGCCTGCATATTTGGATAACTCTGCTCTGTATCTCCCTCCCGATTATTGCAATAAACCCCTGTTAAATGTACCAGCTCGTTTTCTGTGCTTTCTCCCATTGACCCGCACGGTGCGCATTGAGAATTAGTGAGGCCGTTCGTGCCGTAAATTGTTCATTTTGACCGACGGATCTTGGTAATCCCCGCTTGGTTTACACCCGGATCGGGCTCGGTAAACGGTCCATTGCCCGAGGCCTGTCGAGGGTGTGGTTTTCCCCGCGTAGTTAGACGACGTGGGTACTGAGGTATATTGAAATTAGGCAATTAACCCTACCCCCCGCCATCAAAATATTGGTGACCACGGTCCACTAAGGGACCCGTGACCTTTCGGACTTATCCGAGAGTCACGACCTAAATTCGGGTGTTCGGTGGGAGACGACGCCACTGCTCCACCTAGTGGTCGTTTATCGCCACCAAACCCCGGCGCCCACACAATTATATCTAAATATATATATATATATATATATATATATATATATACATACATACATACATACATACATACATACATGCATTCTTCTATGAATGAAAAGGGAACAAACATTATAAATAAACGTGGAAAGATTATGGGCCACACCTGGGTTCGATTCCAGTATTTTTTCCAAATATATTTATAATGTTCGTTCCCTTTTCATTCATATATATATATACATATACATATATATAATTATATATATACATATATACACACATACATGATAGCAGTTTGTACATGGATAGGTACATGGGCACACGTGGCGAAACTGTAAACGCCAACTTGTGACATTGGTTATCCCCGCACAGAGGGCAGAATCTTCCAGTAATAATTTTTTGTTTTTGCCCCATAGATTAGCCATCGCAGCAAAGATTGGTATTTCCGTCAGCGAAGTGACGGGACTTATATGCTGGTAATTATATAAATGAAGCGGAGTGTTTCTGGGGACTTTATTCTTACCCAAACACAAGCAGCTTCCGGTCTCCAGTAGGCCCGTGACGTTGGCGAAAAGCTTGGCCACACAAACCACAGGCTTCACCCCGAGGATGCAAGCCACGTGCCGCCGCACCACGAAGCTGGGACAATGCCCAGTGCAAGTCATGGCGGATTAGATCTGTAGTTGTACTCAGAAGGGTCTACAGTTACAAAAATAAGTACAATCATTAAATAATAACACGTAACAATAAGATTTACATCTGCAATGATCTGTTTCGCCTGTTTAGTTGACTTATTTGCTATCGTGAGCTGAACTTATGGCTCATGATGCTATGAACACACATTCTAATTCCATGTTCTGTCCAATGTATACTCACGTCCAGTTAAATTAATGTAAAAGTACAACTGGCATCTACGAATATCTTTGTCCTGTATGCAATTTATATACAAGCTCCACCACAAGTGCTATATCAATGTTAAAAAAAACACACCTTAAATAATATTTTCTCCAGTGTTTAAATCAGATTTTAATAAAACAGGGTGAAAACTCAATAGATCAATATAAATACATTATCAAAATACTCTTCAACCCCAATGCCCCATTATTACCTTTTCATAGTTGAAAGTATCCAGCATTGTGAGCATGAGGTCTTTCACCTCACCGAACTTACTTGCACTGTAAGCTGGGTCCTGTTAACCAACACAAAGTACAATTTATCATCTCAAAGCTCGACTCTTCTCAGATATTTCACAACATTATCTTCAGACTTTCATTCAAAGAAATCAGGCCTTCTTGACTTACTTATATCAAAGGAATACCACCTTGAATGCTTGTCAAATCGTCCTATTGTTGTATTCAGAGCTACGGCGCTGGGAAATTCTCTCGGAGATATTTTATTAATGGCTGTATCAGGGATGATGAATCCATACAAGCTGATACCTCATTAAATGCATGTTACATGACTGGCTCATTTGAATATATAAAATGTGCAGCGTCATGAAGAAAGAATCGTGATCCATTGAACGGCGGAATCAAAAATACGTTTGTCGTTTCTTGCCTTTAAAATTAAAGTTGATGATATTTCCCACATTGTGACTCAGATTAATAAAGTTTTATGAATAAAGAAACATAATGTAAACTTATTTCCATCTTAAAACAAAAAAACATTTATCCACAACAAGGACACAGTAAAAATGATACATCATGCCAAGTTAATGAGAGCAAAAGCAACAGGGATCAAGCATCAGCAGCTATGTTCATTTCACTTCATAAACATTGAGAAAAAGTAATTTCAAAGCCCATTAAATGTGTAATAAGAAGAAACATGAGATGGACGTTTTTGAAGTGAAAACAATTTCAAAGCCCAATTTCTTATTTTTCTTTCATACCCAGTAATAGTTAGGGAAGTAATTTGTAATTTGACCAGGACGCCGGCGATAGCTCGCCTACTCTTCACGAAGGACACTGTGGGATCTTTAACATCCACCAACTAATGCCGGCAGATGAGACGCCCAGTTTAACATCCATCCGAGGGATGGCACACGCATTGTTGCGCGAGACACCAGGATGACAGTTTGAATCTGGGTCAAGATTGGAACCAAGGTGAGACAGCTTGGAGGCAAGTGTACGTACCTCGAAGATACCCTACCAGCCCGTCTGATGTCTTTAACATGGTTTTCATGACACAACAAAGAAAATGGTTAGGGTAATTCATTTTACTCCATTAAATCTTGAAATCGTAAATGATTTTTAACTCCCCAGCAGGGATTACTGTGTAATCATTTGAAGTGGGAAGATAAGGGGGAGTGTTGTTGGGACTAGGAACACACAGGAATACAGTCGTGTGAGATACCTGGAGAAGTCTCAGCAGAATGGACGGGATGGCGATAAAACCAGCCATACTGTTTATGACTTCACGAGTAAGTCCTTTCAGCTCTGTAATGTAGAAAAATATGCATGTGTTGGTCATCCATTTGCACTATCTCACTGCCATATAATAAATGATTACATTTAATAATTTACTCTTCTCACAAGAATATAATGATGATGCTATACAGTGATGTGTTAAGTACAGTATTGTCAGTTGCAGGTCTAAATGAAATGTTACCAGCCCATGATCCTAGCACTACAAGCTGGGCCTCTGGGGTTCTGGGTAGGGCCTCAGATGCCGGAGGTTCCGAGAGGGTCTCTCTTGTATTCTCAGCCATTTCTGACTATAAAACGCCTTTTAATCATGGAAACGTTGCAATACTTTTAAGCATAATCTAATCGATAAAAAAAACAAAAAATTCACCAAAACATTAATTAATAACATGTCTTGGATTAGTGTGAAGCCATTTGAATTGGGATTATAACCGTCCATCTGTTTGTTTGTTTGTGTTGATAAACTTTTGATAAACCCTTGATGATGTTCGATAAATCCTTGATGATGGGTTCAACTCCTGATAACATTACTCCTTAGCTAACTTTGGTGTACTCCTGATAATGTCAACAGTTTTTAGTCAGCCCGTGCGCCCCAACCGTGCAGCATGCAGCTGAGTTCTGAATGCAGTCTAAAACCACGCTGGTCATAACGAAAAACATTTCACAATTTAACCCTAATCAGGGATACGATAAATAGCACTGGAAATCTAGCAGGCAGATGGACATGCTCACCTTAAGAAGCAACTATCTATAATAACAAGTGGTGTTGTGTGTGTGTGTGTGTGTGTGTGTGTGTGTGTGTGGTGTGTGTGTGTGTGTGTGTGTGTGTGTGTGTGTGTGTGTGTGTGTCAGTGTGTGTGTCCACCATAACTCCAAAACCATGAAACCGAGTGGCAGAAACTTTAGATGCGTACTAAAGGAACTCCACATGAGTGCATGAATGAAAAATTGGGTGTTTGGGTTAATTTAAACACCCCTTTTGAAGAATAATTAACGGCTTATTTAATTATCTTTTATCAAGGCTCATCCTTGGGTCACCTCAATGGGGTCTGAATTCGGCTTTTTTTTGGCCTGCTCAACCTTACATTGACTTTGGAACAGGCCACAACGGTTTCTTAACGATAACTTTTTATTTCCTCACTTTCCTTGCTCATATCATCAAATGCCTGTTCATCATAGCTACGCATCGCTGGATACATTGCAATGCTTATAAATGTTCTGGAGATGCCAGTATCATGGCTTTACTTCATTTACACACATACCATAACCTCCAGAATCTCCTAATGTGAGCCCGAATTTCATAATTCAAACTGCAGATCTGACCTTGGCAGCAGCTCCAACTGCTAAAAATTAAATAATAAATATATTTTTAAAGTTCATCATCTATATTTCCAGCATGTGTGTGTGTGTGTGGTGTGTGTGTGTGTGTGTGGTGTGTGTGTGTGTGTGTGACCGCTGTTTCTCGACAACCACTGGTCCGATCTAATTGAAACTTGCCAGGTATATTGCTGGGGACCTGAGTATGTGCCTTTACAAGTTTGATATTAATCGGAGAAGTGGTTCCCAAGTTATGGCCATTTATTTACAAAGCAATGACAGGACACTTTGCTGCGTAGGCGTGGCCGATGGGGAAGGGGCCATTTAGTTACCAATGACAGGACACGTTGATGCGTAGGCGTGGCCGTTGGGGAAGAGATCCTCAGCCGCGTTCCCCATTACGGGTTACAACGTACAGACTTCCAGATAGTGATGACTTACTGTATTCTAATAATGTCCTCGTTTCTTATGCGCCATTTTATTAGATAAACACAAATGCCCCAATCCAGTCATCGTTTACGAGAGCGAAGGAACGGCCTGTGTGGTTGTTTGAAGGTTTTTTTTTTTGCACATACGGCCACGCACGTACGGCCACGCACGTACGGGCACACACTAGATTGTACAATTTGGACATTGTTTGACATTCTGGGTCTCTCCGAGTGGTGTTCAGTTGGACCGATCGGTGATCGCTAATCACTTGCCAAGCCTGCCGTTCGTTATCAACCATTTCGTTGGAGTGCTAGCTTGAGTGCTCAAGTCACTTGGTGAGCGCTCTATAAGCTGCTTGGTTGTTCATTTACGATACAAGGCAAAAGTACCCGCACTCCCTCTGCACAACATAATCAAAAACACATCGATCAACCACCTGCCTGTGTTGTGCTATGTGGTGTCATGTGGTGCCAAGCCTGCTATTCCTTATCAACGGATAGATGGTGAGGATGGATGGATGGAAGGGATGTATGGAGGGAATGGATAGATAGATAGAGAATGAATGGATGGACAAAACTGATGTTTGTAAGCCATGGCAAGACAGTAGATGTCGGTGTAAATGACTTCTTTTTTAAAATCACAGCTGTTGTCGTTTTTGAAAATAAAATTACAAAT
>CM068958.1:141620433-141627933 GCA_035128595.1 Eptatretus atami
TTTTAGCATTTATGAAAATGAGGAGTGGTCCACACTGGTGTGTTCCACTGTCTTAGTTAAATCTGACAAAAGTTTAAATGTAACCTTCAACTCAGAGTGGTCATGCTTCTTCTTATTATTCTTCTTTTTCGTGCATATGGCAGCTTGGCTGCTGGTGCCAATAGTGTACAGCCTTTTTGGCTGCTGGTTGCATCATTGTTGGAGGAGTGGCTATGCCACTGATGCAGTGCCCCTTATTACCATACACTAGTACTCATTTCACCAACCTCAGAAGGATGACAGGCTGAGTCAACCCCACCTGTGTTTAATTCAGCAGCCAACAGGGCTTGAACTCAGGACCCTAAGATCCCAAGCCAGCCACCTAAACCATTAAGCTAACACCAGCATAACTGTCATATGATAATCCATAATTATCTTAAAACCAACTTTGCAAATTCCGATTGGTGTTTCTGAACTGCACAGCTCTGGAATACAGTCAAATGTTATCTTAAACCAAAGAGTGGAGAAACAATCAAACGGAATTTTTTTTTTTTAATCAATGATGTTTATGGAAATCAGAAGGTAAGCAGGAATAGATGACAAGTGGGGAACGGCAGAGAAATGAAAGAGTGGAGAACGTAAGGAGTATCAGGGCGAGGGGGTTTGGGTCACACAAACAAGATAATTAAAAATAAAATATAGAAAAATGTCAATCGGCCACGACATAAACTTTTCAAACACCACATCACCACCATTGTGGATTTCCATTCTGTGAAGGCCTGGAGTAAAATTTAACCTCATTGGGATGAAATACAATTCAAACAGCCAAGTGTTTAAGTGGAGTCCTATTAACGGGGTACTGAATAAGTATGTGTTCTACAAAAGTATACTACCCTCAACCTGTGCAGAAATTTTGGGCCCAATTTCCGCTGACTGTGCCAACATCACCTCGAGCAATGGGAACACAAGCCCTAAAGAAAGAAAATGAATTTCCTCATTTTTAAGAAGTTCGTACCGCGACCTCCCAGACTCAGAGTCGATGCTTGAACTATTAGGCCACCGAGTCTAGTTATGCAATGCTTAACACTCTATTTTACGGCCTCCTTGAGTCGAAAGCCACAACAAGGTTTCACATAAAGCATTGAAAACTAAATGGTGATGTACAAGTCTTCAAAGAAATACCATACCTCTCGTTCCCGTTCTTCCAGCTTCCCTGAGTTCCGTTGGCAAAGTCCCACTACATCCATCAATGTAGACTCCACATTGCTGAGGCTCTGGCCTGGTAAAACGGAGCGAAGTACTTGTGTTATCTACATATCCAACAACAATACCATCAAGTGGTGATTGAACAACGACAACCCAACATGGGCACTCCTGATAACAGTATGTAGACGCAGATCTTCATGCTGAATCACAAACGTGTGTTCATCCATCTTAATAAATATGAGAGAAAAAAATTTTATGTTTAAAATTGTGGATCACATGCTTGCATCACCAATTGTTACAGCTATGAGTAGTGGTGGGAGTGGGGAATTGGTTCAGGTGGGGTTATTATAGTGCTGGAGTGGTAGTTATTCCAGAACTTTGCAAATGCACAAGCTGTCAAAAAATGACGCCGAAGCAAATGCAAGTAGATTCACATAACTTTTCACAACTGCTCAAATGTCCACTTTGCATTTTATCATATCACGACTTTATCTACAACTTAACCATATTGCTTTATTTATAAGCTTGCACCTCATTTCACAGATCAGTAATACTCACAGCCGTTGAAGAAAAGTTGGCAAACATTATGTGTGTGAATTAGTATCAAAGTTTATGAAAACAGTTATGATTCTAATGTTCTATGAAGTTGAATAAGATGAATTAGTGCATAAAATGTGTCCAATTGATAGACTATGATTACATGGTGTACGTCACACAGCATGATGGCCAAATGCATAGTTGTGGGATGTGAAAAGTGATTGCAGTAGCAATGGAAAGAGGAAATGACACCGATGTGGATGTTTTTGTCCTAAAATGACAGATATGAAAATGTATGATTTCTTTTTTTAATGTTGATATATCTGAACTTGTCCAATACCATACACCCCCCCCCCCCACTCTCTCGTACAGCTTGTCAACTCATACCATCCCCATCCCCGCCTGCACTCACACAGCTCAGAGCCCCACCAGAGCTCACTCATGCAACTCGACCCCTTCCCCACCATCCCCCTCCCTTGCGCCGAAACTCGCTCATGTGGCTCTGCTTCCCCCACGCTTGTGTTCGTTTACACAACTCCGCCTCCCCCATGCCAAAGCTCATTCACACAACTCCACATCCCCACGCCCGACCTTGCTCACGCAACTCTGCCTCTCACACGCCCGAGAAACTCCGCCTCTCCCACACCTGACTCACTCACGCAACTCCGCCTCCCCTGCACCTGACCTTGGTCATGCAAACTCGGTCCAGTCCCTCACGCCTGAGCTTGCTCATGCAACTTGTTCCCTCACCTGTGCTCACACACATCTCCACTCCCGCTCGCTCACATCCTCACCCCACCTGCACTCGCTGTCACCCTAATTCCTGCCTGCACATACCACACCTTAGTACTGCCCATTCTCCTCTCTAGACTCCCTCATAAATGTAACCCACTATTAACTACACACCTTTCACACTCCATTACCTCCTGCCAAGTAGCAATCCATTATTATATCTATCCAATCTTCAGGTGTACCATTTCTACAAACTTCCGACAGCAAAGACGACCCCATGTCTCCATTATCCCAGACACTGGCCACATCAAATTTTTATCACACTCTACGTAATAGTCCTCGCACTCTCCTTGTTCCAAAATTGACTCACTCTCTATCGATTCGTGTCACAACCATCTTCACATTACCTTTCTTTACCTGCAGTACTCACTGACAAATCCAACCCCAGAAAAGACAAACATACCGTTTCAATTGTCACAAAAATTGACTGGACTTCAAAAAACACACACTTCTAAATAGAATCAATTGAATCAACTCCTCATCTGCTACTAATACTACTGGAACCTGAAGTAATATCAAATACACCATACCTTAAGCACTGAATTCACCATCCTGGGGTGTGTTATGTTAGCAAGCGCTTGCTATGGCTTGCTAACGCTTGCCAAACCAACTATTACAATGCACAGCACCATTCGATACTGGTGCGGGCAAGGCGTCGGCGACGAGCAAGACACCACATGGAGCAGTAGAGTCGGCTCCACCGATCACCCGGAATGTATAGGTCGTCACCCCGGATAACTCCGGAGCCGACAGGTCCCTTATCGGACTGAAGTTTCGCCAATAGGTCGACCACGTGGGGTAGGGTCGATTGCCAATTTCAATTTACCTAAATACCCACGTCGTCCAACTACTGGGAAATTCACCCTCGACGATGCTCGTCGAAGAACGAGACGAGCGTACTCAAACCATGTGCGACCCGAGCGGACGGTCACCGAGCTTTCGTTGGTCCAAATTCCCTTTACAGCGGCAACAGCCTGGCTAATTCTCCAACACGCACCGTGTTAAACCAATAAAAGAAACACAAAAACGAACTGATACATTTAACACATGGGCTTATTTATAATAGGTGGGGAAGGAGGGGAGCACGTAAGAGCAGAGTTATCACGACTAATAGAAATTAAATGCAAATAATGTACAAGGCACTTAGCAGTTGCTACTTAAAGACGGGCACACACACACACACACACACACACACACACACACACACACACACACACACAATGGACCCCAATGGTCTTTATTGAAGGCCTCCACTCGAGGACAGGTGAGCTAGAGACCAGAGCCTGCACTTGGACCTGTCCACCTCGTGTGGTCTTCGGCGATCTGGCTCTTTGGGACTCGAACCGCAGCAACGATGCCACTCCAAGCACCAGGGATGGAGGAAAAGCGTCGGACACCCAGGTGGACGAGACGAGAGACGACGCAGCACTGCCAAGCCGACCAGACCAGTCGAGTCGATCTCCGGCACCGCGAACCCGATCGCCCAACCCTGACGCTCACGCTCTTTCCAAGGCCCTGGCGTTCCTTATGTTGTATTTTCCTCTGCGGCTGGGGTGTCGTGGGAAGGATCGCCGTCTGAGACGTTCTCGCCTCCCATTGGTCCGCGGGTTCGTTGAGAAAGTCGATGTCTGAGACGTCTCACGCCTCCCATTGGTCCGGGCGTTCGTGGAACGTCGGTGTTGAGACGTCTCACGCCTCCCATTGGTCGGGGGGAACATTCATCTCTCCGCTCTCCGGGGCGGAGTCGGAGCTCTGGTGGCCGAGGAAACTCCGCCCACGTACGTGGTCGAACGCACGTAGGCAATGGCGTCGGTGTGAGGAAGTTCGGTGAAGGCGTGTTGTTGTTCTTATAAGGGGTGTAAAAATCCTAACTATTAAAATAACGCACAGCGCACATACATTTAATTCCCATTAGACAAGGGAAAAGCGGATCTAACTGACACACTACTTACGATATAACTGATCTATAGGACCTGTATGTTGTGTGCTCATGGCTTCCAGATTCGCAACACTACGACTTACTAAAGCTCATGCACAGCCAATTATTATGAATACACCTGGATCCCGACATTCGCGGTTCCAACATTTGCGGGCTCCGCGTATTTGCGGTTGATAATTTGCAACATGCTCCTACATTCGCGGGAAATTGACCTGCATATTCACGTTTTTGCGGCGATTTTTTTTTTCACGAGCCACAAGCATAATACAGTTCTAAAACATATCTTCCACGACCCACACACAAAGCAGCTGGATGTACGTATGCAAAAAACATCTTCCACAAGCCGCGAACATGACCTGCTTCTTGTACGTGTGTTGTAGCTTTGTGGGATAAACATCGTTTCACGGGATGTCTCACTAGTGTAACACGTCATTCCCCACGACGCCATCCCCCATGAGTTACTTTCAGAATGAAAACACTCATAGCATCTAATGATGTATCCAGTTATTACCAGGTCGCCACATGTAGACATTATACAATTAAACCATCTGAGCTGTTACATTTTTTAAATGCTCAGCATAATCTGCCTGCAGATAGGAAAGACATCATGTCCTGTGAGTTAAAGAATGGAAACGTTCAGCATATCTATGTGTAATTAGCACCTAGCTACTTACAGACTAATTACACAATGACATCACTCACATATGCCTGGTGTTGGCTTAATGGTTAGGGTGGTGGGCTTGGGATCCTATGATCCCAAGTTCAAATCCCTCTTGACTGTTGAATTAACACCAGGTGGGGTTGACTCTGCCTGTCATCCTTCCGAGGTCGGCAAAATGAGTGACAGCTTGCTGGTATCCTGTGTCAGAGTGGCGACCCGTCCAAGGATTGTGTCCAAGAGACAAGGAGTCTGCTTTGGCAGCACCAACGCTCTGCACAGAGTATGGTCCCAATCGATGGATGGATGGATGGACATCACTCAACACATCTATTATCAGCTGCCGAATACAGCATCACCCGTAAAAATCCCCCACAAACCACGCGCAGACTACTTACTGTGTCCTGGATCGCCATCATTCTCGTCCCATTGCTCTGACTTGTGTATTGCCTCTCGCTCCATTCATTCTTTGAAAATGGCTCCCAAGGATCGAGCATAACACTCAGAAGGGTATGCCTCTAAGTGGACCACTGTTACGAGAGAAGGTAAAGCTCCTGCATGACCATCTCTCTGGTGCGGGTGGTGCAAGCACGAGCGCGGCGGGTATAAGTGGCACCTCCAGCCCATTCACAGCGAGCAGGGGGTGGTTTCACCGCTTCAAGGTGCGATATAATTTGTGCAACGTCAAGCTCATAGGGGAGCATGCCTACGCGGACCACGATGCGGCCAAGGCATTCCCTGCAAAACTCGCGAGCCGCATCGAGAAGGCGTACCTGCCAGAGCAGGTCTTTAACGCTGATGAGACCGGCTTGTTTTGGAAAAAGATGTCGACCAGAACATTCATGTCACAGCGCGAGAGCAAAGCAGCCGGCTTCAAGGCTGCAAAGGACCGGGTATCCCTTCTCCTCTGTGCAAACGCCGAAGGGGACTTCATGGTGAAGCACATGATGCTCTTCCGCTCCCTGAATCCACGTGCGCTGAAGAACAAAAACAAGCAGGCGCTGCCCATGTACTGGAGAGCGAACAGGAAGGCATGGGTGATGTCTGAACCTTTCCATACCTGTTCCATAGACTGGTTCCATACCTGTTTCATTCCTCAGGTCGAGAGGTACCTGGCAGGAAAGAACATTTCGTTCAAGGTACTCCTGTTGCTTGACAATACTCCTGGAAACCCTACGGATCTGAATGGTGCTCACCCGAACGTTGAGTTCATGGTCTTGCTGCCGAACACCACCTCCCTCATCCAGCCACTCGACCAGGGGGTAAATTTCAAGACTTATTACATCCGCACCTCATCTTCATCATCATCATCTTCATCATTTTGCAAAGTTACGTGTGCTGTGTTTGTTTAATAAAATATTGAAAAGGTACGCTGATGTTGTTGTTGTATTTTTTGTTTCGCAGTACGGTATGGTTAAGAGACTTTAAAATGCATTCTTCAATAAATTGAAAACGGTACCTGGTGTTGTCGTTTTTTAAATTCGTAATAATGCATTAATGGTCGAAAACATTTTGAACTTTAAAAACTTTCCCCTTTGAACCAGGAACTGCCACAAACCAATAATGTTATCCCCCTTGTACCCATTGTAACAATTCCCCGACTTTGGTGGTGTCGCTATTTGTGGCCATTTTTATGAACCAGGAACCACCACAAACCGATAACGTTATCCCCCTTGTCTCCATTGTAACAATAACAAAACACTCGCAAATTTTTCCACCACACGCGCAAAATTTACCCCGACATTCATCGATTTTTTGCGGGTCGGGAAATCCCGAGAACCCCCACATTCACAGTTTAACATTGTGGGGGTTTCCCGGAAAGAATCCACGCGAATGTCGGGTCCTGGTTTATTATACTAAATAGTCTTGTTGAAAATAATATTAATACAAAAAAAAAAAATGCTGACTTGCCTGATGAATCTTCAACAGAGCCTTGAGCATTTACATATGATTGCAAGTCCTTCTTAAGCACCTAAAAGCAGAGAGAAGGCACAACAACATAAACTCCAAACTCCAAATGCTAAAAGAACAGATGAAGAGACTAAAAATAAAAATAAAGTCACAACAGACAAGGAATAGAGGTGAAATGTATATATATATATACACCACACACACACACACACACACACACACCACACACCACACACACACACACACACACACACACAAACACACACACACACGCTGACATCGCAGCTTGCCCGCCATCGCGCCACGAGGGCGGCGGTAAGACCCTTCGGTCTCGTGGACCTGGCCACTCATCCAGGTTCCCCGCACATTTGGTCCACGAACCTGTCTGCCACCTTTGCCTTTGAGGGTGGCTTTTTCCTTTGCTTGTGTGTAAATGCATGTGGTGGCGCTGTCTTATAAGTAGAATTGTCTAAGTGTG
>CM068958.1:141631863-141646827 GCA_035128595.1 Eptatretus atami
ATAACTTTATACATCATATATATTACATATATATATATATATATTAACATACATATATATATATTATATTATACATTACATATATATACATAATATTAGTATTATATATATATAGTATATATATATATATATATACATATATATATATCATATAGTATATATTATATTATATAATCCATATATATATATATATAGACATATTTAATACATATTCATATATATATACATATATAAAACATATATACACCTACACAAAAATATATATGTATTTACATTATACTATATATGAACATATATATAAAATATATATATATTATACATATACATATATACACCTATATAAAAAATAATTGTATTTACATATATACAATATACATATATGACATATTATAAAACATATATATATATAATTAAAATATATAACATATATACACATATTGAAACATATTTAATATTTGTTGCGGAAATGGCCTCAGTGTGTTATTAAATATAGAATTATCCCAGATCCCCAATTAAATGCTGTTTAGCAGGCTGTTCGGTAAATGGACGTTACATGTGTGTCGGGAGTGTAGGAGGCATGTTCTTTCTCTGTACAGTGGTGGTGTACCGGGAGGTTTTCTTCTTTTTCGTTCCCCTCTCCAGACTAGATTTCCGCCAGTGATCTGGGAGGAGCAGTCTGCTTCGAGGCGAGCGAGCGCCGGGAAGGCAACAGAGAAATGATCGGGTGATCAGCAGTAGGAGAAACTGCATGAGGGTTTTTGCGATCGGCTTTTCGTAAAGAGCGAGCCGAAAGAAAGGCAAGGAAGGGACTGAATGAGGTCAGCCTGCCCTTCTGCTGGAGAGAAACGACGAGTGGGAGTCGCGATCGGCTGTGTAAGGGACGGCTGTGTCTGTCTGCGATCTGTTTCGCGAAAGAGGCAAGAGAGGCTGCTAGAGTCGAGTCTGTGATCTGCTTCGTGAAAGAGGCAGGAGGAACTGCATGAGGGGAGTCGGCGATCAACTTTATGAGGAGGTCCTCGACACGTTTGTCGATCCGCCTGCGGACCCCACACCCCGATTTGGCTTGTCTGGTGAACAGGCCAGGCTGGATTTGTATGCTGGACCTTGTAAGGCCAGCTGGAGCACACGTGGACCTTCCGCTCTGGTACCGTCGACCTTACGGGGCTGAACGCGCTGAAGCTGCGTGCGTGGGCGGTGCGACAAAAGGAGGACGACGCCGCCATTTTGCCACGCAGCGTGTTTTGAGCTTGGGTGCTCGAATCCGTGGACATCGCTTGTCACGAGCCACATTCGGGCTTTGACACTTTTCCTCTTGTCCATGAGCATCACAAGTACTCTGTGTCTGTCTGCATGCTGTCCGTGTCTTGTCTGCATGTTGTCTAAGGTTTATCTCGCTAGGGTTCCTTCGAAACCCGTAATCCGTAGCTCCCTGGTTAAGAACGGGTTATAGATTGATTATAACATTGTCGTGCATGCTTGCTTGTGTTGTGTTCCCCGATGTGTCCCAATAAATCTGGCTGATTCGTATGAAGTTGCCGCATTGGGTTTGTTCGTGCCGTGCTGAGAAACAATTCGCTCGATTAGTATATAAAACCAAATGGTTACAGACTGGCAGTATTCGCTCGGTCTCTGACAAAACCAGTCTGTAACGGGTCTAGTCCCCCAACTGGCAGGCACAGGTGTATTTTGGTATCGTGATTGAGGCGCGTAACCCAAGAATTGTGCCGAACCAGCCGGTGTTTTAACCCAGGAGACGGGCGGTGCTGTTAAGTGATGCCGAATCTTCAACATTTGGCTGTCAAGAGTAGAGTGTGATTGACATCACTCGCGAATCCTTAGCACTGGAGTCAAGAGTCGGGTGCGAATCCGCCCGCTGAACCATAGCAATATATATGTATACATATGTATATACATTCATATATATATATATATACATATATAATTTATTTAACGCTGACGAGACCGGCTTGTTTTGGAAAAAGATGCTGACCAGAACATTCATGTCACAGTGCGAGAGCAACCATATACATACATACATGCATATATTACATATATATATATGTACAACAAAACACACACACACACACACACACACACACACACACACAACACACACAGATTATTTTTTATTGAGAACCCTAAAATATTCCCATACACTAGCAACTATATCTGTGTGAGGAAAGTAATATTTTGCGTAACTGTAGCTAAGGTTGCAGAAAGACGTGACATGATCATGAGGCTATCAGGTATCACGTGATTTATCAGGTATCACGTGATTTATCACGTGACCTGCAGTGACGTTTAACTGTTTTCACTCAGTCACGCCATGGGCGTAACGTGGAAGACCGCATGTTTCTCGAACATTCCATCAACAATACATCCTTAGGGAACGTCAAATTACATTTAAAGTCGTTTAGGGGTCGTACAAACTTCAAAACCTTCAAAAAATTATCAGTGATATGGAAAAGCAGTTCAGAGAAACAGGCTGCGTGGAAGTTAAAAGCACGTGCGCCAGCCAAGTGTCGTTACACCAGAGAAAGTGGATGAAGTGCAGGAAAGAATGGAAGCAAGCCCAAGAAATCTCCAATACGTTTAAGCACAACAGCTCACTGTTCATATTCCAATGCAAGGAAGGCGGCAATAATCAGTGACATAATCAGCAATATTCCCAAGAAATGCTACACTCTATGTCAGACAGCATGCTGCGAAGAAGGAATTTGTGCCTGCAACATGGTGGTGGACACTTCCAGCACTTCATTTAAGTAATCAACTGTGTGAATCACGGCACGTCTTTCTTGTAACATAGTACACATTACACAAAATATTAGGTTGCTAACTGATATCGTTTTTAAGTGTAGGGAAAATATTTGGGTTCTAAAATAATTTAAAGAATAAAAATCACCTGTATTACACAGAGAGCAACATTACATACATACATACATACATACATAATACATACATACTAGGTGGTCAGAAAAATAATGAACACATTTCCTCTCTCCACAAGGCTATTTTTATGCCTTCATATATAACTAAAGAGCACACAAATTTTTCTTCAAGAAAACATATTTAGGGGTCACCCATTTTATTCGAAATCAGGGGTCCACATATGATATGATACAATGTTTGAACGTAACAATTTATGATTGTACTGCTGCCTAGTTGGAGTCGGGATCATCTTATGGTGGTTTGATACCAGTCTAAGCAGAATTGTCCTCATCCTTGGTTAATGTTTCATTATATTTTTGAATTAGGCTGATGCCCCGTTCCGCAGTGTCATTTACTACTTTGAGCTGAAGGACGAGCCCGTAGGTCATTGTACAATGGATCATCTGTCCACTGACAGGAGGTTTTCAAGAATGTTTGAGAGGTTGCTATTCCACCTTCTATCAAACATCAAAGAAGGAACTGGTCCTTTTTGTCACAAGGTCCTCACTTGAGGTGTCCCCTTTATCCTTGATCTGTAGCCTCCGAGGACAGTCAGGTAACTGTGGATGCGTAGGTTCTGGACCATCTTTTCCTTTGTTAGGGTTAGGGTTAGTTTTCCTAACAGTGCGATTCAAAGAGTTCCTGTGATCATGAGGCAAAACGTGTACTATTTGGCAACCATATATACATAGATAATGTAATAATAATTAATATATAATTATATATATTATAGGGACATGCTTGGGGTGACCTCTAAATATCACAAATCGAGCCAAATTCCACACATGTGTAAGTTAACCCTACTGGACAAAAATAGGTATGTGGAGAAATAATTTGACCAACATCATTTTTTACTGTAACAGTTTGGACCACCCTAATACATACACAGTGTTCTTGAGAAGTAGGTACAAGAGAAACATGAAGAAGTAGGTACAAAAACTACAGAGGATGAGGTTGAAAAACAACCACCAGACAGACACTTATTAAAAAAATTTTAAAAAGAGCATCATTAAATTCTATTTTTTAGCATCTTATAAAGAACATCAGCAAACAGTCATGTTGAAACAACAGAAGTAATTTTAAAATGAGCCAATAATCTCACAAAGATTCTGACAAGATGGTGCACGTGGTCAGCACATATGAATCACCTTCATATAACAGTGAATGCTCCTTTGGCATCTCCCTTTTCTCCAGCAAGTAGGACACAGCATCAAGTACACTATGGCACTCTACTATCTGCAAATTCCAGGGTGAGAAATTTAGCTCAAGCTCTTCTAATACCTACACAATCATACAAAGAGTGAAAAGCAACCCAACAATTACATGAATATGATTTAAGAAATCCATATTACAAAAGGATAGCAGAAGTAATGCAATCAACTTCTAAATGAACTCGCGACTGCTTCTTTAAGGCCTTAATTATTTTTACCTTCATGTTAGGTTGGCTGGGGAACATTTTGGCAAAAGTTATATGGGGGCTGGCCATGACTGACATCTGACACAAACTGAGAGTGGCATCATGGAACAATTGGAAATTCTCTTCAGACATAACTCTCCTATTTGCAAAAGACATTGTGGATCATTAACATTAAAAAAAAAAAGTGTTTGCAGATGGGTCCTTGAGTTTAACACCTTTCCAATGGACAGCGGCACATAGACAAATCTGTGCATGTGAACACCAGGATGACAGTTTAAAGCTGGTTCAAGATTCGAACCCAGGCAGATTATTCATGATGAATGCATATGTCCTCTAGAATATCCAGCCAACCTTAAAAAAATATATATATATATTCCTCCACAATTTTGCAAAAAGGCAAAAGAGCAGACTGTCTCAGGTGATGACATTTCATGTGTGACCCATTTCATAAAAACACGAGATGGCAACCAAGATTATTACCCTTGCCAAAGGAAGAAGGTATGCACTTGGGTCTGTTTTTCTTTGTTTTTGTTTGTTCGTTTGTCTGTTTGGCTGAAATCCCTTCCGTGGTTCACAAGTTATCGGGTTAAGAGATTTGCAATTGAAGGTCACATGACCTTTGACCTTCTGAACCTAAATCTAATATGTTCATCTTTGTATTACAGTTCATATTTTTCCAAGTTTGGTCAAAATCCCTTCAATGATTCACAAGTTATTGCGGTAACGAAATCTGCCATACGCACACACAGTCGGACTGACAATCCAAAACAATGCTTCCGGCGCCTTCGGCTGCAGGGGCATAACAATCAACTTTGTTGTTAAAAAAATGTTTTTTTCAATATGTAGGTATGTTAATGCATTACAGGATAATCATTTTATTAATACATCTGTCCTTTTGCTCCATCCTTTTTGCTCCACCCAGTACAAGAGAAACATTGTACTCGTGAAAACTAGAGGATGAGGTTGAAAAGAAACTACCTTTTAAGCATCTTGCAATCACTCCTGAAAAACTAGAGGTCTGTGATCTCATGCATAAAAAGAAAAGAAAAAGAAGCTCTTCTTATTGTTTCTAACCAGATACTTTTTCTAGTTTCTCCTAACCCTAACCCTTTGTGGTTTTGAAAAAAATTCTGATGTACATAACGTGATATACATACGTACTTGCACAAGTTATGTTTATTCTGATATACATATTTTATGGATGTTATGTGCATCAGAATTTTATTTTATTTTCTTTGGCCATTGAGCGAAGGCAACTAACTTATTGCTTCAACACTGAAGTTTAATGCTAATAGCAGTCAGTACAGATAAAGAATGTATTTGTTCAAAATATACCTATAATTAAAATTTTAAAAAATCATCGGCTTTAAAAGCAATTCTCTCAAAAGTTGAATGATATTCAGATGTAGGTTTTTAAATGTGAGTTTCTATGCAATGCACAGGTCAACTCTGCCCATGTAGTCAACTCTCCACTACAATGAGGTTTTTTTAGCATTTTCTTTTTTTCTTGCAAAGCCATATTTTAACTCAGGCCGTGTTTATTTATAAATTAATCATTGATTTAATACTTGCTGGAAAGTCAGGCCTGACCAACCAGTTTGTGAAAGACTTAAGGAAAAGACCTTCTTAGCTGAACCCACAAAGAGGTGGGATAATCGAGATCATCATTAAATAAATAACGGTAATCGTAGTATTGGGGCTATACCTAGGCATAGAAATCTATATTAAAATAACAAAAAACTTCCTCTGACTATTGCGGGCACTTTGCGATCTCAAAAATGAAAGAACTTAAGACAAAATGTGTTTTTGAGATGGCGAAAGCTGAACTGCTTTTTATACCGATTCTGAAAGTTTGCGTCAAAGCTATCCAGAGTTCAAGCGGAAAAAACTTTAACAAGTGACAACATGGGCTCACAAAATGTATTTAAAAAAAGCATGCAAATGTAAGAACTTTGCACAAACCATCGTGCAAAATACATGGGCCTGGTACATTGTTTATAAGGGGCCAGAACCGAAACCACCGAGTTTGGAGTGAAATTATTTGTTGTAGCATTTTTAGGAATTTCTTTCATCCACACGTGAGATTGTAACCTGGGGATTTTTTGCAAGTTACGCAAGTTGATATGGAATTCTGACTGAGCACAGCCCCTAGAAGAAAATTATTTTCTGAAATAACATACTAAACGAAAGAACATTGATGCAAAAAGTTTTGGTACTCAGTATGAAACAACTTTATGTGGAATCGATGAATAAAATTATACAGGTAAATTGAATACATTTTAGAAAGCCTCACTTGCTCCCCTTGCAGACGTTTGCACATACAGACAAAGTGGTTGAATTTTTATTAATTGCTCATTGTATTTTCAGTGACATCACCCCAAACAAGGCATAGAGCCACCTAGGTAAAGGGCTAAGAAAGAAAAGAAGAAGAGGAAAAAACTGGCAAAACCTTAACCTCGTCCTGAAACAAAGAAACCTCTTTACAGGACCACTGTGCAGGAGGGGGGGGGGGGGGGTAACTAGGCCATGGAAAAATAAATTTCTCCATCCCATTGGGTGTTTTTAGGAGACACCATCTCCGCATGGGTGGCCGTTGGCTCCGAAAGGAGCTCACCCACCCTTTGGCAGGTGGTGTTTTTCATCTGGCAAGGTGTCACAGTCACCCTCTCCACTAGCAAAGCAGTTAGGCTGTTGGGTTAGTCACCGACAACCCGACCATGCAGCAGGTAGCACTGGGTTACATGTTACAGTGGCAGTCCCAAAAGACTGACCTGACGTCATATCTATACCACCGAAACATACAGTACACATCACAGGACTTAAGCTCCTTTCCTAAAGCAGTCATTTGTGGACAAAAAAATTGAGGGAATCTTTCTTCATGGACGTGTTTGTACAAAAGCGATAATACACGTTTCCTGTTTTATGCGAGTGCTGGAAATGAAGATAACAGCAAGTGAGGTAACAAAGAGTGTGGAACAAAAATAATTATATTTTTGCTCAATGAAAACATAAAATATGTTGTAATTATAAACGATTAGATGCACATTGCGGTGACAATGACCTGTCATGCGCAATATGTGTGAAGAGTGCCTCGGAGGGAGAACTTTTTGGTGAATGAGGCCGGCAATTATGCGGCAATGTGCGCATCCTATAATAATTACACTGAAGGCCTATTAAAGCTTCCACAATGATGGATCAAGTCTGTGTCAAGCTCGAGGGCACCTTGAAAAGTATGGAAGTATTGTTTTTGTAATACAAAAGGCTTAGTTATGAGTATAAATAGTTTACATCAAATTTAACCACATCGTATATCCCTGTTCTTTAGAGGGTAAATAACTTGAACATCACCTCTTAGGATCAAATCGAAATTCGCCAAACATCTTTCTCATGAAACATTTTACTTGCTGCTTTACCTGGATGGCCTCTTCAAGGTAGTACATATCACAGACTTCAGAAATGGAGGACAGCAGTTGGTTTCTCGCCACTGAGCAACTCCAGGTAAGTCTTTGCCACACTGGCCTTCGCGCATGTTACGTACACCTTGCCTGAGCCCCTGCAAGCATGACAGCCTTCACCTACTCTGCATTATAACAAATCAACTCTTTTGAGACCTAGTTTTTTGTGAACTGTCAAGGCTGTGTGTTTTTGCTTGAAATACATTCAAAAGCCTCTTGCATATTCAATGTAAGGATATGAAGTTTCACCATACTTGTCATGCGATCTTTTCATCTGGAGATTTGTACAAGGCTAAAAATTAGCAACGAGCTTGGTTTATTCTGTGCATTTATTCTCAGTCACAAATTGTAACAATCAAGGTTGATGATACAACAAAACGGAAGAGGGCTTACAAGGGCTCCAGCAGGCTTTCCAGGAAGTGAAGTAGCAGTTTGTGGTGAACTCTAGGGATAAATGAGCCAGAGGTAATAAGTTGTCTATTTTGCAGGCAAGCTGTTGAAATGAAAAAAAAATATATATATATATAATATATATAATTAATTTTAATAAACAGCAACCTTCCAGGCTGCAACAATCAACATAGCAAGATAACTGATCAAAAACAAAAGCAAAACAAATTGCTCAAACATGTTACCGACTAATCTAATACCCACTAAACATATACAACCGATCATTCTTGGGGTTGAAACTAGCAGTTCAAGGCCTCCTTCAGAATACTGTGGTACAAGTTTGCTGGATAATTTTGAAAGCCTTCCAGGCACTCACAATGATGGCTTTTCAAAGTTAGTTGTTGAAAATAAGGATATAGAAGCTCAATAAGCTTTATATGGGAGGGGGGGGGGGTTAAGGAAGGTGTGTGTGTGGTTGTTATCTCCATATGTGGCTTTCAGAAGGTGGAACGAAGACAACACACACACACACCAACACCACCACGAGGTGTGCGTATGCACACGTATATGTACATGCAAGTTGCTGTTGTTGGCTGCTATCTCCACACATGGGTGGGTTTCAGTAGATGGAACGGGTCCTCCCAGGTCTCAAAGTGTGCACCTCCGTTTTAATTAGGAACACGATTCAGGGACAAGTTATGAAGTCTTATTTTCAGAGTTTTGTTCCGAGGACTCTTTTCAGGATCGTCACTGAGCCCCGGACAGCTTCCAACTGTAGTTTGTTTGTAGTAATGTTCCTAGGGATGTTATTCAAGATCTCTGTAAGGTTATTTTGTTATATTCCCATTTGCTCCAGTTTCACTTGTACAACTGTCGGCACGCTTCAGCTTCCAGGATCTTTTCACTTCATTTTTGAGATCTTGATATTTGGTCATTTTTTCTTGATTTCTGTGTTGTTTAGGCCAGAATCGCTGGGTACTGACGCCTCAATTAGCGATGCCTTTTTTTCCTTTTTGCACCTAAGTACTACATTGATCGCAGTGCTTTATTTTCTATGTTCACACTTGATGGGATCATCAGGTTCTAGGTGAGCGTTAATCCTCGTTTTCATGATTGTTTTTGGTTTCTGTTTCAAAGAGTTTTCATTAACTGGGAATATATAAATTTTTGAGGGTGGCCAGTAGTTACTCCACATACTTCGTTGTGCCTTGTGTGTAAGCTGTTCTGACATGAGTTTTTTTTACATACGATAGGAGGTGACCGTTCTTTCTGTTTCTACCTTGCAGAACCTAAACCTGTCCGATTGACTCAGTCCTGGCATTTTCTTAAAGCCAATCATGTAGTGTCCTTGGTCTTGGGCATTTATTGATTCGTTCTCCATCCAAGTTGATCTGACCTTTTCTTAGCCATTCCAATGAGCCTTCTTTGTCTATGCCCAATCTGTCCAACTCTCATTTTTTCTTTTTTTTAGTATCGCTCTGCTCTTTTATCATCTCCCCAGTTGTCGGTGCATATCTGTTAATATTTCCTTATATTTTGTTTGTTTTTTTTGCAATTGTTGCAGCTTTTTCCATTGCTGTTCAGTTTTATGTGTGACATCTTCTATTAACAACTGTTTTTGGAAAGGTTTTGCAAAGTAGGTTAGGGATACCTTAAGTGACTTGCCGTCTTTGTGGTTGCATACAAAATGGGTTTGGTTATCTGATGAACTTTTCACATACTCAGCCAATCATACATTTTTTTAATGCATGCTCTCGGCTCGTGGAAGACGTATGACGCAGAACAATCAGGACACAACTAACAAAGGGAACAGCAGAGAAAAGGGGAAACACCAACACCATGGCAGAGGAAAAAGTACTGTAGATGGAGACGGACAAACAAGGGATGCAAGTAATGACGAGGGGTAAGGAGAATGGTGTATAAAATATCATGATTTGGATGGGGGATGACTTGATATGGTGGTGAAGCTGTCTTGAAGACCTGGGGGAAGAATGAGATTGAATCGAGCATGGAGATGGTTCTACAGGTGGGTAAAAACTAGTAATAAAAGAGTGGAGGTGAGCAGTGGTTCTGGATTTAGACCATTTCATTAGGAGGGGTTTACTGGTGGACCGTGTGAATCCTGCAGATATCTGAGGAGGGGCGGGGGGGGTGGGGGGACAAAGCACGGAGAGGGCAGAGGATGCAAGTCCACAAATGAGTTGGAAGAAGACAGAGAGACCACTGACCTGTTGGTGATGGTGAAGTGATAGACCACTAGACTCAGCTTCATCACGAAAAATTCCATTGATATTGAAAGCTTTTGTTTCCACAGCATCAAGCTGAGCGGATATGAGGCAGGGGAGCCAGCCAGAAGAGAGAGCAGTACTCCATAAGTTGTGGATGAGAGTCTTGTAGGTGGATAGGAGCTCAGGTGTGCCAAGGAAGGACTTTTCATTGATGGAGGATGCCCAGTCAGTGTCTGGCTTGGAAGCCAATTTTGAAATGTGGCTTGCCAAGAGAGATTATGGCTGAGAGTGACTGAACGTCTTCGAAGGGTTGTGAGAAATAGATGGGAGGATTTGCAGTGCAGTCCTTTCAGAGAGAGAGAGAGAGAGTGAGTGTGTGGGATTCTCAGGCTTGAAAGACAAATTCAGTGTTTGACCAGTTTGTGATTTATTTGTCAAGGTCTGAGGAGAGGGCAGAGGCTTCTGCCTGCTTGTGAGAAGGATGAGGGATGTCACAGCAGACAGTAAGTCATCAGCAAAGAGATAAAAGAGGATTTTTCTAGAGGGTCAGTGAAAACAGTTTTCATTTTGTGCACTTGGTCGAGTTCCATCAGGCAGCTACTTCCCTCTCGTCTCAGCGGAACATTCTTGGGATGCACTGATTTTTGTGGAAACATTTTGGTGATGGTGAGGAGTTTCCTTATTTTGATATCTTGTTTGTTGATTTCGATTATGGCCAGTTTTTTTATTCTGCAGGTGATTAGAACACTGGTACTGCAAGGTGGTTTATGGCTTTGATTTTGTTTCTGGGGAGAGGTACATTTTTAGGATCAGCCTCATTCTACATCGGTATTCTTTGGCAATTATTTTTGCGCATTTGTGACATATTTGGTAGCCCTCTTCGACTCCGAGGTATTTGTATGATGCTTTGTTGTCCAGCTCCTGTTATATTTTTGTTGATTTTTATGTTGTCCGTTTTTACTGGTCTACCTTGTCTGAACGTGTACTTGGCACACTTATCTCGGCCAAATTCATCTTGAATGCCTTTGGAGTACCGTGGCACTAATTTCAGTTGTTCTGCCATTTTTCATCGTTTGCTGCGCAAAGAGTATTATATAATCCATGTGCAGTAGAGGCGTCACCTTCCCCGTTTCTTTGGACGCTCTCTTATTGGATGTTGGGGATGTTAGGGTGTATCTGTGTCCTTTGCCATTTACGAGGTTGATCAGTAGGTCCAAGGCCAGGCAAAACAGGAGGGGTGAAAGTCTGTCTCCTTGGAGATCGTGCGTCATGTAGTCACTCTGGTAGTTCGATCTTTCCTTCGGTGCTGTTATATCAATGTGATATTCCAGTGCTCCATTGCTTTCTCAATCAGTTGGATAGTTATTTGTGGTTGATCTTGTACACTTGCATGCATTTTATCATCCAGGAATGTGGACACTATCAAAGCTTTTATGTAGTCTATCCATGCTGTGGACAATTTTGTTCTTCTCGTTTTACAAGTTTTCTGACGTGTGACCTTTAGTAGTAGATGGTCTATTGTTTGCGTCGTATCCTCTTTTACACATCACTTCTGTTCTGTCTCCAGGCATCCTAGTTGTATTAGGTGGTGGGAAATCTTGTGTGTGTGTGTGTGTGTGTGTCCATGTAGGGGGGAGGGATGTAAGGAAGGTGGAGTGGGACGCGAGTAAGTGGCGAAGGAGGTGGTGAGAGAAAGAAGGTTACCAAAAGGTGGTGGGGGAAGAAAAGGATAAGAATGTGCAGAGAAGGGGGTTATGGCCATAAGGAGGGAAGGATAGAAGATAAGTTAGCCTAAAAAAGGGGTGGCAAAGAAGTGCAGCATAAGAGGGAGTGGTGTGAGTAACGGAAGGCTATGGTAAAAATTCGCATTGATTATATACAATGTCGTTAACTTTTTATCTTTATTAACCATTGAATCAAGGCTAACGGGATCAGAATCTGCACATAGACTGCATGCATTTGTACAAGAACATCCGGTAATGGTGGACACTATATATGATTGGAATGGAAGGCGTAAAACCGATTCACGTGCAACGACTGCTCAAGATGGGGATGCCAAATTAGGCCAATAACTCATGCATGCTTTCTTTTTTCTTGGGAGTATATAGACGCAGGGGTAATTTTAGAGCTATGGAAATAAAAAGCAATTTGCCCACATTTAACTTGACTATCTGCACATCGCGTCATAACATATAAGAAACCCTCTTTGCTGAAGAACACAATATGGAAATGACTCACCTGGAGTGAGTCGAGCACACTGCAAAATCTCAGCACAACTAGATCACAAACCAGATCAGCTGTTTTCCTGCGCATTAAATCTAGCCAGATCTGAAAAGGAGGAAAAATCAATAAATTTACCAATGCTTTTTTTTGTTCTCCAAAGCTACAGCTATTGATTAAAAAAATTTTTTTTAAAGGAAAGGTGTTTCATAAGGCTGGAAAATAACATCCACTTATAATTCTTCAAAAGCCATGGAAGCAACGACGCATACAGTGGCCCTGCAAAACTTATCCACCCCCGACAATAATGCACAATTTTTTACTGCATAACTGAAGAGATCCAAACTAAACACCTGTTAATTACTTGAAGGAGGTAACATGGGCCGGAATACCTGGCAAAAACAATGTAACAATAAAAATTCACCGAGTTGAAAAATATTAACAAGTATTTTTTGGGCTAGGATCTCTACCAGCTTTTTGCGCAGCGAAGATGGTGGAAATCTTTACCCATTCTTCATGTGAAAATTGTCAGTTCTGTAAGTTTGGCTGGTGATCGGTCGATGGACTGCAATCTCTCACGTCTCGCAAATAAACGTGGCCTTTTGTCTTTGTGGCTTCGACTCAGTGTGTCCCTGCTGAAATGTGAATTCCAACCCAGTATCAGATTCAGGTTGATTCAAGCAGGTTTTTCATATAAGGATTCTCCTTACTATGCACCATCCTTGTCCTTCTATCCTGCCAAGCTTAACCAGTCACTGCTGGATGAATCAGCCCCACACAGATGCTTTCCATCACATGCTTGACGTAAGGGGATGGTGTTGACTGAGGTGATGTGCAGTGTTATGCCTTTGCACCAGACATAACTCTTTGTTTAATTTAGCCCAAAAAGTTTTCAATTGGTTGTCTTGTCTGACCACACAAACTATTTCCCACAATGCCTGGAAGTAATCATTAAGATTGCTTTTTCACAACTCCATATGAGCTTTTAGATGTCTCTTTTTTAGGAGCCGCGTCGCGTTGCGAACGTGGGCTCTAAGAGAGACTCCGGTGTTTTCTTGTTCTTCTTCTGCGTGAAGACAAAACCCTTTATGAACGCGGCTATTGTTCAGTAAATGGCATCTTCTTGCCACCTGCCATGAAGCCAGCTTTGTGAAGGTAACAGGATATTGTTTGATTGATCAACTCTGACCCCATCTCAGACACAGGCCTTGCAGATCTTTCAAGTCATTGTTTTAATTGTATGTGGGCATCCCAAACTAGTTTTCCCGCTTTCCTGGCTGCTGAATTTGGATGAGTGACCTGAATCTGGGTAGAGGTATGGGTGTTATGATACAGTCTTCCACTACTTAATGATGGGATTTCACCAAACTCAAGGGGCTAATGAGTGACTTTTGAAATCTTCTTATAACTCTCCCCTGAAGCGGCTGTTTTCCACCACCATTTTATGTCTGAATTCTTTGAAGTCCTTGGTTTCATGTTTTGCCTTGTTGTTGACCAAGCGAGTTGCACCTTAAAACTCCCTTAGATAAGTGAGGAACTTATTTTTAAGTTAAAACCACTGATTACATTTCACGGTGAAACCTATTACAATCATTTTAATAATCTTATTCAAAACCAAATATTTGTTTCCTGAAGTGATTATGAAATTCATTTAAAGGCAAAGGGTTTCAATACTTATGGAGAGAATCACACTCTGATTTTTCCTTGTTAATCAACTTATTCACATTTTTATCTGTATTTTTCAGCTTTATCACTTCAAATTACTTTGTGAAGACTCCATTATTAAGTTTTATTTGGAAAGCAGTCATAAATAAGTCAGGTGTATATATATATATACATATACATATATACACCTATATAAAAATATATGTATTTACATATATACAATATACATATATGAACATATATATAAACATATATATATATAATATAAATATATATACATATATACACATATTGAAACATATTTAAACATATTGTTGCGGAAATGGCCCTCAGTGTGTTATTAAATATAGAATTATCCCAGATCCCCAATTAAATGCATGTTTAGCCAGGCTGTTCGGTAAATGGACGTTACATGTGTGTCGGGAGGTGTAGGAGGCATGTTCATTCTCTGTACAGTGGTGGTGTACCGGGAGGTTCTTCTTTTTCGTTCCCCTCTCCAGACTAGATTCTCCGCCCAGTGATCTGGGAGGAGCAGTCTGCTTCGAGGCGAGCGAGCGCCGGGAAGGCAACAGAGAAATGATCGGGTGATCAGCAGTAGGAGAAACTGCATGAGGGTTTTTGCGATCGGCTTTTCGTAAAGAGCGAGCCGAAAGAAAGGCAA
>CM068958.1:141646852-141658975 GCA_035128595.1 Eptatretus atami
GGAGGGATGAATGGAGGTAGCTGCCTCTGCTGGCGAGAACACGAGAGGGAGTCGCGATCGGCTGTGTAAGGGACGGCTTGTGTCTGTTGCGATCTGTTTCGCGAAAGAGGCAAGAGAGGCTGCTAGAGTCGAGTCTGTGATCTGCTTCGTGAAAGAGGCAGGAGGAACTGCATGAGGGGAGTCGGCGATCGACTTTATGAGGAGGTCCTCGACACGTTGGTCGATCCGCCTGCGGAGCCCAACACCCCGATTTGGCCTTGTCTGGTGAAAGGCCAGGCTGGATTTGTATGCTGGACCTTGTGAAGGCCAGCTGGAGCAACGTGGACCTTCCGCTCCTGGTACCGTCGACCTTACGGGGCTGAACGCGCTGAAGCTGCGTGCGTGGGCGTGCGACAAAAGGAGGACGAGCCGCCATTTTGCACGCAGCGGTGTTGAGCTTGGGTGCTCGAATCCGTGGACATCGGCTTGTCAGCGAGCCACATTCGGGCTTTGACACTTTTCCTCTTGTCATGAGCATCACAAGTACTCTGTGTTTGTCTGCATGCTGTCCGTGTCTTGTCTGCATGTTGTCTAAGGTTTATCTCGCTAGGGTTCCCTTCGAAACCCGTAATCCGTAGCTCCCTGGTTAAGAACGGGTTATAGATTGATTATACATTGTCGTGCATGCTTGCTTGTGTTGTGTTCCCCGATGTGTCCCCATAAATCTGGCTGATTCGTATGAAGTTGCCGCATTGGGTTTGTTCGTGCGCTGCTGAGAAACAATTCGCTCGATTAGTATATAAAACCAAATGGTTACGACTGGCAGTATTCGCTCGGTCTCTGACAAAACATCTGTAACCGGGTCTAGTCCCCAACTGGCAGGCACAGGTGTATTTTGGTATCGTGATTGAGGCGCGTAACCCAAGAAATTGTGCGAACCAGCCGGTGTTATAACCCGGAGACGGGCGTGCTGTTAAGTGATGCCGAATCTTCAACATTTGGCTGTCAAGAGTAGAGTGTGATTGACATCACTCGTCCGAATCCTTAGCACTGGAGTCAAGAGTCGGGTGCGAATCCGCCACGCTGAACCATAGCAATATATATGTATACATATGTATATACATTCATATATATATATATACACTATTAATATTTATTTAACGCTGACGAGACCGGCTTGTTTTTGGAAAAAGATCTGACCAGAACATTCATGTCACAGTGCGAGAGCAAACATACATACATACATGCATATATTACATATATATATATGTACAACAAAACGACACAACACACACACACACCACACACCACAACACAAACACACACGATTATTTTATTGAGAACCCTAAAATATTCCATACACTAGCAACTAAATCTGTGAGGAAAGTAATATTTTGCGTAACTGTAGCTAAGGTTGCAGAAAGACGTACATGATCATGAGAGCTATCAGGTATCACGTGATTTATCAGTATCACGTGATTTATCACGTGACCTGCAGTGACGTTTAACTGTTTTCACTCAGTCACGCATGGCGCGTAACGTGGAAGACCGCATGTTTCTCGAACATTCATCAACAATACATCCTTTGGGAAGTCAAATTACATTTAAAAGTGTTTAGGGGTCGTACAAACCTTCAAAATTCAAAAAATATATCAGTGATATGGAAAAGCAGTTCAGAGAAACAGGCTGCGTGGAAGTTAAAAGCACGTGCGCAGCCAAGTGTCGTTACACCAGAGAAAGTGGATGAAGTGCAGGAAAGAATGGAAGCAAGCCCAAGAATCTCCATACGTTTAAGCACAAAAGCTACTGTTCATATTCCAATGCAAGGAAGGCGGCAATAATCAGTGACATAATCAGCAATATTCCCAAGAATGCTACACTCTATGTCAGACAGCATGCTGCGAAGAAGGAATTTGTGCCTGCAACATGGTGGTGGACACTTCCAGCATTCATTTAAGTAATCAACTGTGTGAATACGGCACGTCTTTTCTGTAACATTAGTACACATTACACAAAATATTAGGTTGTAACTGATATCGTTTTTAGTGTAGGGGAAATATTTGGGTTCTAAAATAATTTAAAGATAAAAATCACCTGTATTACACAGAGAGCAAACATACATAATACATACATACATAAATACATACATCTACATACTAGGTGGTCCAGAAAAATAATGAACACATTTCCTCTCTCCACAAGGCTATTTTTATGCCTTCATATATAACTAAAGAGCACACAAAATTTTTCTTCAAGAAAACAAATTTAGGGGTCACCCATTTTATTCGAATCAGGGGTCCACATATGATATGATACAAATGTTTGTAACGTAACAATTTATGATTGTACTGCTGCCTTAGTTGGAGTCGGGATCATCTTATGGTGGTTTGATACCAGTCTAAGCAGAATTGTCCTCATCCTTGGTTATATTTTTCATTATTTTTTGAATTAGGCTGATGCCCCGTTCGCAGTGTCATTTACTACTTTGAGCTGAAGGACGAGCCCGTAGGTCATTGTACAATGGATCATCTGTCCACTGACAGGAGGTTTCTTCAAGAATGTTTGAGAGGTTGCTATTCCACCTTCTATCAAACATCAAAGAAGGAACTGGTCCTTTTTGTCACAAGGTCCTCAACTTGAGGTGTTCCCCTTTATCCTTGATCTGTAGCCTCCGAGGACAGTCAGGTAACTGTGGATGCTGTAGGTTCTGGACCTCTTTTCCTTTGTTAGGGTTAGGGTTAGTTTTCCTAACAGTGCGATTCAAAGAGTTCCTGTGATCATGAGGCAAAAGTGTAACTATTTGGCAACCATATATACATAGATAATGTAATTATAATTAATATATATTATATATATTATAGGGACATGCTTGGGGTGACCTCTAAATATCACAATCGAGCCAATTCCACACATGTGTAAGTTACCCACCTTGGACAAAAATAGGTATGTGGAGAATAATTTGACCAACATCATTTTTTACTGTAACAGTTTGGACCACCCTAATACATACACAGTGTTCTTGAGAAGTAGGTACAAGAGAAACATGAAGAAGTAGGTACAAAAACTACAGAGGATGAGGTTGAAAAAAACAACACACAGACAGACACATTATTAAAAATTTTAAGAGCATCATTAAAATTTCTATTTTTTAGCATCTTATAAGAACATCAGCAAACGTCATGTTGAACAACAAGAAGTATTTTAAAATGAGCCAATAATCTCACAAAGATTCTGACAAGATGGTGCACGTGGTAGCACATATGAATCACCTTCAATTATAACAGTGAATGCTCCTTTGGCATCTCCCTTTTCTCCAGCAAGTAGGACACAGCATCAAGTACACTATGGCACTCTACTATCTGCAAATTCCAGGGTGAGAATTTAGCTCAAGCTCTTCTAATACCTACAATCATACAAAGAGTGAAAAGCAACCCAACAATTACATGAATATGATTTAAGAAATCCATATTACAAAAGGTAGCAGAGATCATGCAATCAATTCTAAATGAACTCGCGACTGCTTCTTTAAAGGCTTTAATTATTTTTACCTTCATGTTAGGTTGGCTGGGAACATTTGGCAAAGTTATAATGACGGGCTGGCCATGACTGACATCTGACACAAACTGAGAGTGGCATCATGGAACAATTGGAAATTTCTTCAGACATAACTCTCCTATTTGCAAAAGACATTGTGGATCATTAACATTAAAAAAAAAAAGTGTTTGCAGATGGGTCCTTGAGTTTAACACTTTTCCAATGGACAGCGACACATAGACAAATCATGTGCATGTGAACACCAGGATGACAGTTTAAAGCTGGTTCAAGATTCGAACCCAGGCAGATTATTCATGATGAATGCATATGTCCTCTAGAATATCCAGCCAACCTTAAAAAAATATATATATATATTCCTCCACAATTTTGCAAAAGAGCAAAAGAGCAGACTGTCTCAGGTGATGACATTTCATGTGTGACCCATTTCATAAAAAACGAGATGGCAACAAGACTTATTACCCTTGCCAAAGGAAAAGGTATTGCACTTGGGTCTGTTTTTCTTTGTTTTTGTTTGTTCGTTTGTTCTGTTTGGCTGAAATCCCTTCCGTGGTTCACAAGTTATCGGGTTAAGAAAGATTTGCAATTGAAGGTCACATGACCTTTGACCTTCTGAACCTAAATCTAATGTTCATCTTTGTATTACAGTTCATATTTTTCAAGTTTGGTCAAAATCCCTTCAATGATTCACAAGTTATTGCGGTAACGAAATCTGCCATACACGCACACAGTCGGACTGACAATCCAAAACAATGCTTCCGGCGCCTTCGGCTGCAGGGGCATAACACTCAACTTTGTTGTTAAAAAATGTTTTTTTCAATATGTAGGTATGTTAATGCATTACAGGATAATCATTTTATTAATACATCTGTCCTTTGCTCCATCCTTTTTTGCTCCACCCAGCAAGAGAAACTTGTACTCGTGAAAAACTAGAGGATGAGGTTGAAAAGAAACTACCTTTTAAGCATCTTGCAATCACTGCCGAAAATCAGAGGTCTGTGATCTCTCGATAAAAAGAAAAGAAAAAGAAGCTCTTCTTATTGTTTTAACCAGATACTTTTTAGTTTCTCTAACCCTAACCCTTTGTGGTTTTGAATAAAATTCTGATGTACATAACGTGATATACATACGTACTTGCACAAGTTATGTATATTCTGATATACATAATTTTATGGATGTTATGTGCATCAGAATTTTTATTTTATTTTTTGGCCATTGAGCGAAGGCAACTAACTTATTGCTTCAACACTGAAGTTTAATGCTAATAGCAGTCAGTACAGATAAAGAATGTATTTGTTCAAAATATACTATAATTAAAATTTAAAAAATCATCGCTTTAAAAGCAATTCTCTCAAAAAGTTGAAATGAATTCAGATGTAGGTTTTTAAATGTGAGTTTCTATGCAATGCACAGGTCAATCTGCCCATGTAGTCAACTCTCCACTACAATGAGGTATTTTAGCATTTTCTTTTTTTCTTGCAAAGCCATATTTTAACTCAGGCCGGTGTTTTTATAAATTAATCGATTGATTAATACTTGCTGGAAAGTCAGGCCTGACCACCAGTTTGTGAAAGACTTAAGGAAAGACTTCTTAGCTGAACCCACAAAGGAGGTGGGGATAATCGAGATCATCATTAAATAAATAACGGTAATCGTAGTATTGGGGCTTATACTAGGCATAGAAATCTATATTAAAATAACAAAAACTTCCTCTGACTACTTGCGGGCACTTTGCGATCTCCAAAATGAAAGAACTTAAGACAAAATGTGTTTTGAGATGGCGAAAGCTGAACTGCTTTTTATAACCGATTCTGAAAGTTTGGTCGTCAAAGCTATCCAGAGTTCAAGGGAAAACTTTAACAAGTGACAATATGGGCCTCACAAAATGTCATTTAAAAAAAGCATGCAAATGTAAGAACTTTGCACAAACCATCGTGCAAATAAATGGGCCTGGTACATTGTTTATAAGGGGCCAGAACCGAAACCACGAGTTTGGGAGTGAAATTATTTGTTGTAGCATTTTTAGGAATTTCTTTCATCCACACGTGAGATTGTAACCTGGGGAATTTTTGCAAGTTACGCAAGTTGATATGGAATTCTGACTGAGCACAGCCACCTAGAAGAAAATTATTTTCTGAAATAACATACTAACACGAAAGACATTGATGCAAAAAGTTTTGGTACTCAGTATGAAACAACTTATGTGGATCGATGAATAATTATACAGGTAAATTGAATACAATTTAGAAGCCTCACTTGCTCCCCTTGCAGACGTTTGCACATACAAGACAAAGGTGGTTGAATTTTTATTAATTGCTCATTGTATTTTCCATGGACATCACCCCAAACAAGGCATAGAGCCACCTAGGTAAAGGGCCTAAGAAAGAAAAAGAAGAAGAGGAAAAAACTGGCAAAACCTTAACCTCGTCCTGAAACAAAGAAACCTCTTTACAGGACCACTGTGCAGGGGGGGGGGGGGGGGTAACTAGGCCAGTGGAAAATAAATTTCTCCATCCCATTGGGTGTTTTTAGGAGACACCATCTCCGCAGTGGATGGCCGTTGGCTCCGAAAGGAGCTCACCCACCCTTTGGCAGGTGGTGTTTTTCATCCTGGCAAGGTGTCACAGTCACCCTCTCACTAGCAAAGCAGTTGGCTGTTGGGTTAGTCACCGACAACCCGACCATGCAGAGGTAGCACTGGGTTACATGTTACAGTGGCAGTCCAAAAAGACTGACCTGACGTCATATCTATACCCACGAAACATACAGTACACATCACAGGACTTAAGCTCCTTTCCTAAAGCAGTCATTTGTGGACAAAAAAATTGAGGGAATCTTTCTTCATGGACGTGTTTGTACAAAAAGCGATACTACACGTTTCCTGTTCTTATGCGAGTGCTGGAAATGAAGATAACAGCAAGTGAGGTAACAAAGAGTGTGGAACAAAACTAATTATATTTTTGCTCAATGAAAACATAAAATATGTTGTATTTATAAACGATTAGATGCACATTGCGGTGAAATGACCTGTCATGCGCAAATGTGTGAAGAGTGCCTCGGAGGGAGAATTTTTGGTGAATGAGGCGGCAATTATGCGGCAATGTGCGCATCCTAAATAATACCCTGAAGGCCTATTAAAGCTTCCACAATGATGGATCAAGTCGTGTCAAGCTCGAGGGCACCTTGAAAAGTAATGGAAGTATTGTTTTTGTAATACATAAAGGCTTAGTTATGAGTATAATAGTTTACATCAAATTTAACCATCGTAATCTCCTGTTCTTTAGAGGGCTAAATAACTTGAACATCACCTCTTAGGATCAAATCGAAATTCGCAAAACATCTTTCTAGAAAACATTTTACTTGCTGCTTTACCTGGATGGCTCCTTCAAGGTAGTACATATCACAGGACTTCAGAAATGGAGGACAGCAGTTGGTTTCTCGCCATGAGCAACTCCAGGTAAGTCTTTGCCACCACGGCCTTCGCCGATGTTACGTACACCTTGCCTGACCCGCCCTGCAAGCATGACAGCCTTCACCTACTCTGCATTATAACAAAATCAACCTCATTGAGACCTAGTTTTTTGTGAACTGTCAAGGCTGTGTGTTTTTGCTTGAAATACATTCCAAAGCCTCTTGCATTATTCAATGTAAGGATATGAAGTTTCACCATACTTGTCATGCAGTCTTTCATCTGGAGATTTGTACAAGGCTAAAAATTAGCAACGAGCTTGGTTTATTCTGTGCATTTATTCTCATCCAAATTGTAACAATCAAGGTTGATGATACAACAAAACGGAAGAGGGCTTACAAGGGCCTCAGCAGGCTTTCCAGGAAGTGAAGTAGCAGTTGTGGTGAACTCTAGGGATAAATGAGCCAAGAGTAATAAGTTGTCTATTTTGCAGGAAAGCTGTTGAAATGAAAAAAAAATATATATATATATATATACTATAAACTTTAATAAACAGCAACCTTCCAGGCTGCAACAATCAACATAGCAAGATAACTGATCAAAAACAAAAGCAAACAAATTGCTCAAACATGTTACCGACTAATCTAATACCCACTAAACATATACAACCGATCATTCTGGGGTTGAAACTAGCAGTTCAAGGCCTCCTTCAGAATACTGTGGTACAAGTTTGCTGGATAATTTTGAAAGCCTTCCGGCACTCACAATGATGGTTTTCAAAGTTAGTTGTTGAAAATAAGGATATAGAAGCTCAAATAAGCTTTATATGGGAGGGGGGGGGGGTTAAGGAAGGTGTGTGTGTGGTTGTTATCTCATATGTGGCTTTCAGAAGGTGAAGAGAAACACCACACACACACACACACACCACACGAGGGTGTGGTATGCACACGTATATGTACATGCAAGTTGCTGTTGTTGGCTGCTATCTCCAACATGGGTGGGGTTTCAGTAGATGGAAGGAGTCTCCCAGGTCTCAAAGTGTGCACTCCGTTTTAATTAGGAACACGATTCAGGGACAAGTTATGAAGTCTTATTTCAGAGTTTTGTTCCGAGGACTCTTTTCAGGATCGTCACTGAGCCCCGGACAGCTTCCAACTGTAGTTTGTTTGTAGTAATGTTCCTAGGGATGTTATTCAAGATCTCTGTAAGGTTATTTTGTTATATTCCCATTTGCTCCAGTTATCACTTGTACAATGTCGGCACGCTTCGCTTCCAGGATCTTTTCACTTCATTTTTGAGATCTTGATATTTGGTCATTTTTTCTTGATTTCTGTGTTGTTTAGGCCAGAATCGCTGGGTACTGGACGCCTCAATTAGCGATGCCTTTTTTTCCTTTTTGCACCTAAGTACTACATCTGATCGCAGTGCTTTATTTCTATGTTCACACTTGATGGGATCATCAGGTTCTAGGTGAGCGTTAACTCCTCGTTTTCAATGATTGTTTTTGGTTTCATGTTTCAAAGAGTTTTCATTAACTGGGATATATATAATTTTTGAGGATGTGCCAGTAGTTACTCCACATACTTCGTTGTGCCTTTGTGTGTACGTGTTCTGACATGAGTTTTTTTACATACCGATAGGAGGTGACCGTTCTTTCTGTTTCTACCTTGCAGAACCTAAACCTGTCCGATTGACTCAGTCCTGGCATTTTCTTAAAGCCAATCATGTAGTGTCCTTTGGTCTTGGGCATTTATTGATTCGTTCTCCATCCAAGTTGATCTGACCTCTTCTTAGCCATTCCAATGAGCCTTCTTTGTCTATGCCCAATCTGTCCAACTCTTCATTTTTTCTTTTTTTTAGTCTCGCTCTGCTCTTTTATCATTCTCCAGTTGTCGGTGCATATCTGTTAATATTTCCTTATATTTTGTTGTTTTTTTGCAATTGTTGCAGCTTTTTCATTGCTGTTTCAGTTTTATGTGTGACATCTTCTATTAACAACGTTTTTTGGAAAGGTTTTGCAAAGTAGGTTAGGGATATCTAAGTGACTTGCCGTCTTTGTGGTTGCATACAAATGGGTTTGGTTATCTGATGAACTTTTCACATACTCAGCCAATCATACATTTTTTTAAGGCATTCTCTCGGCTCGTGGAAGACGTATGACGCAGAACAATCAGGACACAACTAACAAAGGGAACAGCAAGAGAAAGGGGAAACACCAACACCATGGCAGAGGAAAAAGTACTGTAGATGGAGACGGAAAACAAGGGATGCAAGTAATGACGAGGGGTAAGGAGAATGGTGTATAAATATCATGATTTTGGATGGGGGATGACTTGATATGGTGGTGAAAGCTGTCTTGAAGACCTGGGAGGAAGAATGAGATTGAATCGAGCATGGAAGATGGTTCTACAGGTGGGTAAAACATAGTAATAAAAGAGTGGAGGTGAGCAGTGGTTCTGGATTTAGCACCATTTCATTAGGAGGGGTTTACTGGTGGACGTGTGAATCCTGCAGATATCTGAGGGGGGCGGGGGGGGGGGGGGGGACAAAGCACGGAGAGGCAGGGATGCAAGTCCACAAATGAGTTGGAAGAAGACAGAGAGACCGACTACCTGTTGGTGATGGTGAAGTGATAGACCATAGACTCAGCTTCATCACGAAAAATTCAATGATATTGAAAGCTTTTGTTTCCACAGCATCAAGTGAGCGGATATGAGGCAGGGGAGCAGCCAGAAGAGAGAGCAGTACTCATAAGTTGTGGATGAGAGTCTTGTAGGTGGATAGGAGCTCAGGTGTGCCAAGGAGGACTTTTCATGATGGAGGATGCCCAGTCAGTGTCTGGTTTGGAAGCCAATTTTGAAATGTGGCTTGCCCAAGAGAGATTATGGCTGAGAGTGACTGAACGTCTTCGAAGGGTTGTGAGAAATAGATGGGAGATTTGCAGTGCAGTCCTTTCAGAGAGAGGAGAGAGAGTGAGTGTGTGGGATTCTCAGGCTTGAAAGACAAATTCAAGTGTTTGACCAGTTTGTGATTTATTTTGTCAAGGTCTAGGAGAGGGCAGAGGCTTCTGCCTGCTTGTGAGAAGGATGAGGGATGTCACAGCGACAGTAGAGTCATCAGCAAAGAGATAAAAGAGGATTTTTCTAGAGGGTCAGTGAAACAGTTTTCATTTTGTGCACTTGGTCGAGTTCCATCAGGCAGCTACTTCCCTCTCGTCTCAGGATACTTTTTGGGATGCACTGATTTTTGTGGAAATTTTGTGGATGGTGAGGAGTTTCCTTATTTTGATATCTTGTTTGTTGATTTCGATTATGGCCAGTTTTTTTATTCTGCAGGTGTATTAGAACACTGGTACTGCAAGGTGGTTTATGGCTTTGATTTTGTTTCTTGGGGAGAGGTACATTTTTAGGATCAGCCTCATTCTACATGGTATTCTTTGGCAATTATTTTTGCGCATTTGTGACATATTTGGTAGCCCTCTTCGACTCCGAGGTATTTGTATGATGCTTTGTTGTCCAGCTCCTGTTATATTTTTGTTGATTTTTATGTTGTCCGTTTTTACTGGTCTACTTGTTGACAGTGTACTTGGACACTTATCTCGGCCAATATCCATTGAATGCCTTTGGAGTACCGTGGCACTAATTTCAGTTTTCTGCCAATTTTTCATCGTTTGCTGGCAAAGAGTATTATAATAATCCATGTGCAGTAGAGGCGTCACCTTCCCCGTTTCTTTGGACGCTCTCTTATTGGATGTTAGGGGATGTTAGGGTGTATCTGTGTCCTTTGCCATTTACGAGGTTGATAGTAGGTCCAAGGCCAGGCAAAACAGGAGGGGTGAAAGTCTGTCTCCTTGGAGATCGTGCGTCATGAAGTCACTCTGGTAGTTCGATTTTCCTTCTGAGTGCTGTTATATCAATGTGATATTCAGTGCTCCATTGCTTTCTCAATCAGTTTGATAGTTATTTGTGGTTGATCTTGTACACTTGCATGCATTTTATCATCCAGGAATGTGGAACACTAAGGTTTTATGTAGTCTATCCATGCTGTGGACAATTTTTGTTCTTCTCGTTTTACAAGTTTTCTGAGTGTGACCTTTAGTAGTAGATGGTCTATTTGTTGCGTCGTATCCTCTTTTACACATCACTTCTGTTCTGTCTCCAGGCATCCTAGTTGTATTAGGTGGTGGGAAATCATGTGTGTGTGTGTGTGTGTGGTGTCCATGTAGGGGGGAGGGTGTAAGGAAGGTGGAGTGGGACGCGAGTAAGTGGCCGAAGGAAGGTGGTGAGAGACAAGAGGTTACCAAAGGGTGGTGGGGGAAGAAAAGGATAAGAAATGTGCAGAGAAGGGGGTATGGCATAAGGAGGAAGATAGAAGATAAGTTAGCCTAAAAAGGGGTGGCAAAAGAAGTCGACCATAAGAAGGGAAGTGGTGTGAGTACGGAAGGCTAATGGTAAAAATTGCATTGATTACAATGTCGATTACTTTTATATCTTTAACCATTGAACAAGGCTAACGGGATCAGTTGACATAGACTGCATGCATTGTACAAGAACATCCGTAATGGTTGGACAACTATATATGAATTGGAATGGAAGGTAAACCGATTCACACGTGCAAGCCGACATGCTCAAGATGGGGATGCCCAATAGGCCAACTAACTCATGCATGCTTTCTCTTTTTCTTGGGAGTATAGATCGAGGGGTAATTTTCAGAGCTATGGAAATAAAAGCAATTTGCCCCATTATACTTGACTATCTGCTCATGCGTCATAACATATCAACAAACCTCTTTGCTGAGAAACAATATGGAAATGACTCCCTGGAGTGAGTCGAGCAACCTGCAAAATCTCAGCACAAATGATCACACACCAGATCCAGCTGTTTTCCTGGCATTTAATCTCAGCCAGATCCTGAAAAAGGAGGAAAAATCAATAAATTTACCAATGCTTTTTTTTGTTCTCCACAGCTACAGCTATGATTAAAAAATTTTTTTTAAAGGAAAGGTGTTCATAGGCTGGAAAGCTGGAGAGAAACGACGAGTGGGAGTCGCGATCGGCTGTGTAAGGGACGGCTGTGTCTGTCTGCGATCTGTTTCGCGAAAGAGGCAAGAGAGGCTGCTAGAGTCGAGTCTGTGATCTGCTTCGTGAAAGAGGCAGGAGGAACTGCATGAGGGGAGTCGGCGAT
>CM068958.1:141659000-141670954 GCA_035128595.1 Eptatretus atami
CACTTTATGAGGAGGTCCTCGGACACGTTTGTCGATCCGCCTGCGGAGCCAACACCCGATTTGGCCTTGTCTGGTGAAAGGCCAGGCTGGATTTGTATGCTGGACCTTGTGAAGGCCAGCTGGAGCAACGTGGACCTTCCGCTCCTGGTACCGTCGACCTTACGGGCTGAACGCGCTGAAGCTGCGTGCGTGGGCGGTGCGACAAAAGGAGGACGACGCCGCCATTTTGCACGCGCGGTTTGAGCTTGGGTGCTCGAATCCGTGGACATCGGCTTGTCAGCGAGCACATTCGGGCTTTGACACTTTTCCTCTTGTCCATGAGCATCACAAGTACTCTGTGTTTGTCTGACATGCTGTCCGTGTCTTGTCTGCATGTTGTCTAAGGTTTATCTCGCTAGGGTTCCCTTCGAAACCGTAATCCGTAGCTCCCTGGTTAAGAACGGGTTATAGATTGATTAATCATTGTCGTGCATGCTTGCTTGTGTTGTGTTCCCCGATGTGTCCCCATAAATCTGGCTGATTCGTATGAAGTTGCCGCATTGGGTTTGTTCGTGCGCTGCTGAGAAACAATTCGCTCGATTAGTATATAAAACCAAATGGTTACAGACTGGCAGTATTCGCTCGGTCTCTGACAAACCAGTCTGTAACGGGTCTAGTCCCCCAACTGGCAGGCACAGGTGTATTTTGGTATCGTGATTGAGGCGCGTAACCCAAGAATTGTGCCGAACCAGCCGGTGTTATAACCCAGGAGACGGGGTGCTGTTAAGTGATGCCGAATCTTCAACATTTGGCTGTCAAGAGTAGAGTGTGATTGACATCACTCGTCCGAATCCTTAGCACTGGAGTCAAGAGTCGGGTGCGAATCCGCCACGCTGAACCATAGCAATATATATGTATACATATGTATATACATTCATATATATATATATACACTATTAATATTTATTTAACGCTGACGAGACCGGCTTGTTTTTGGAAAAAGATCTGACCAGAACATTCATGTCACAGTGCGAGAGCAAACATACATACATACATGCATATATTACATATATATATATGTACAACACAAACGACACAACACACACACACACCACACACCACAACACAAACACACACGATTATTTTATTGAGAACCCTAAAATATTCCATACACTAGCAACTAAATCTGTGAGGAAAGTAATATTTTGCGTAACTGTAGCTAAGGTTGCAGAAAGACGTACATGATCATGAGAGCTATCAGGTATCACGTGATTTATCAGTATCACGTGATTTATCACGTGACCTGCAGTGAGTTTAACTGTTTTCACTCAGTCACGCATGGCGCGTAACGTGGAAGACCGCATGTTTCTCGAACATTCATCAACAATACATCCTTTGGGAAGTCAAATTACATTTAAAAGTCGTTTAGGGGTCGTACAAACCTTCAAAATTCAAAAAATATATCAGTGATATGGAAAAGCAGTTCAGAGAAACAGGCTGCGTGGAAGTTAAAAGCACGTGCGCAGCCAAGTGTCGTTACACCAGAGAAAGTGGATGAAGTGCAGGAAAGAATGGAAGCAAGCCCAAGAATCTCCATACGTTTAAGCACAAAAGCTACTGTTCATATTCCAATGCAAGGAAGGCGGCAATAATCAGTGACATAATCAGCAATATTCCAAGAATGCTACACTCTATGTCAGACAGCATGCTGCGAAGAAGGAATTTGTGCCTGCAACATGGTGGTGGACACTTCCAGCACTTCATTTAAGTAATCAACTGTGTGAATACGGCAAGTCTTTTCTGTAACATAGTACACATTACACAAAATATTAGGTTGTAACTGATATCGTTTTTAGTGTAGGGGAAATATTTGGGTTCTAAAATAATTTAAAGATAAAAATCACCTGTATTACACAGAGAGCAAACATACATAATACATACATACATAAATACATACATCTACATACTAGGTGGTCCAGAAAAATAATGAACACATTTCCTCTCTCCACAAGGCTATTTTTATGCCTTCATATATAACTAAAGAGCACACAAAATTTTTCTTCAAGAAAACAAATTTAGGGGTCACCCATTTTATTCGAATCAGGGGTCCACATATGATATGATACAAATGTTTGTAACGTAACAATTTATGATTGTACTGCTGCCTTAGTTGGAGTCGGGATCATCTTATGGTGGTTTGATACCAGTCTAAGCAGAATTGTCCTCATCCTTGGTTATATTTTTCATTATTTTTTGAATTAGGCTGATGCCCCGTTCGCAGTGTCATTTACTACTTTGAGCTGAAGGACGAGCCCGTAGGTCATTGTACAATGGATCATCTGTCCACTGACAGGAGGTTTCTTCAAGAATGTTTGAGAGGTTGCTATTCCACCTTCTATCAAACATCAAAGAAGGAACTGGTCCTTTTTGTCACAAGGTCCTCAACTTGAGGTGTTCCCCTTTATCCTTGATCTGTAGCCTCCGAGGACAGTCAGGTAACTGTGGATGCTGTAGGTTCTGGACTCTTTTCCTTTGTTAGGGTTAGGGTTAGTTTTCCTAACAGTGCGATTCAAAGAGTTCCTGTGATCATGAGGCAAAAAGTGTAACTATTTGGCAACCATATATACATAGATAATGTAATTATAATTAATATATATTATATATATTATAGGGACATGCTTGGGGTGACCTCTAAATATCACAATCGAGCCAATTCCACACATGTGTAAGTTACCCACCTTGGACAAAAATAGGTATGTGGAGAATAATTTGACCAACATCATTTTTTACTGTAACAGTTTGGACCACCCTAATACATACACAGTGTTCTTGAGAAGTAGGTACAAGAGAAACATGAAGAAGTAGGTACAAAAACTACAGAGGATGAGGTTGAAAAAAACAACACACAGACAGACACATTATTAAAAATTTTAAGAGCATCATTAAAATTTCTATTTTTTAGCATCTTATAAGAACATCAGCAAACGTCATGTTGAACAACAAGAAGTATTTTAAAATGAGCCAATAATCTCACAAAGATTCTGACAAGATGGTGCACGTGGTAGCACATATGAATCACCTTCAATTATAACAGTGAATGCTCCTTTGGCATCTCCCTTTTCTCCAGCAAGTAGGACACAGCATCAAGTACACTATGGCACTCTACTATCTGCAAATTCCAGGGTGAGAATTTAGCTCAAGCTCTTCTAATACCTACAATCATACAAAGAGTGAAAAGCAACCCAACAATTACATGAATATGATTTAAGAAATCCATATTACAAAAGGTAGCAGAGATCATGCAATCAATTCTAAATGAACTCGCGACTGCTTCTTTAAAGGCTTTAATTATTTTTACCTTCATGTTAGGTTGGCTGGGAACATTTGGCAAAGTTATAATGACGGGCTGGCCATGACTGACATCTGACACAAACTGAGAGTGGCATCATGGAACAATTGGAAATTTCTTCAGACATAACTCTCCTATTTGCAAAAGACATTGTGGATCATTAACATTAAAAAAAAAAAGTGTTTGCAGATGGGTCCTTGAGTTTAACACTTTTCCAATGGACAGCGACACATAGACAAATATGTGCATGTGAACACCAGGATGACAGTTTAAAGCTGGTTCAAGATTCGAACCCAGGCAGATTATTCATGATGAATGCATATGTCCTCTAGAATATCCAGCCAACCTTAAAAAAATATATATATATATTCCTCCACAATTTTGCAAAAGAGCAAAAGAGCAGACTGTCTCAGGTGATGACATTTCATGTGTGACCCATTTCATAAAAAACGAGATGGCAACAAGACTTATTACCCTTGCCAAAGGAAAAGGTATTGCACTTGGGTCTGTTTTTCTTTGTTTTTGTTTGTTCGTTTGTTCTGTTTGGCTGAAATCCCTTCCGTGGTTCACAAGTTATCGGGTTAAGAAAGATTTGCAATTGAAGGTCACATGACCTTTGACCTTCTGAACCTAAATCTAATGTTCATCTTTGTATTACAGTTCATATTTTTCAAGTTTGGTCAAAATCCCTTCAATGATTCACAAGTTATTGCGGTAACGAAATCTGCCATACACGCACACAGTCGGACTGACAATCCAAAACAATGCTTCCGGCGCCTTCGGCTGCAGGGGCATAACACTCAACTTTGTTGTTAAAAAATGTTTTTTTCAATATGTAGGTATGTTAATGCATTACAGGATAATCATTTTATTAATACATCTGTCCTTTGCTCCATCCTTTTTTGCTCCACCCAGCAAGAGAAACTTGTACTCGTGAAAAACTAGAGGATGAGGTTGAAAAGAAACTACCTTTTAAGCATCTTGCAATCACTGCCGAAAATCAGAGGTCTGTGATCTCTCGATAAAAAGAAAAGAAAAAGAAGCTCTTCTTATTGTTTTAACCAGATACTTTTTAGTTTCTCTAACCCTAACCCTTTGTGGTTTTGAATAAAATTCTGATGTACATAACGTGATATACATACGTACTTGCACAAGTTATGTATATTCTGATATACATAATTTTATGGATGTTATGTGCATCAGAATTTTTATTTTATTTTTTGGCCATTGAGCGAAGGCAACTAACTTATTGCTTCAACACTGAAGTTTAATGCTAATAGCAGTCAGTACAGATAAAGAATGTATTTGTTCAAAATATACTATATTAAAATTTAAAAAATCATCGCTTTAAAAGCAATTCTCTCAAAAAGTTGAAATGAATTCAGATGTAGGTTTTAAATGTGAGTTTCTATGCAATGCACAGGTCAATCTGCCCATGTAGTCAACTCTCCACTACAATGAGGTATTTTAGCATTTTCTTTTTTTCTTGCAAAGCCATATTTTAACTCAGGCCGGTGTTTTTATAAATTAATCGATTGATTAATACTTGCTGGAAAGTCAGGCCTGACCACCAGTTTGTGAAAGACTTAAGGAAAGACCTTCTTAGCTGAACCCACAAAGGAGGTGGGGATAATCGAGATCATCATTAAATAAATAACGGTAATCGTAGTATTGGGGCTTATACTAGGCATAGAAATCTATATTAAAATAACAAAAACTTCCTCTGACTACTTGCGGGCACTTTGCGATCTCCAAAATGAAAGAACTTAAGACAAAATGTGTTTTGAGATGGCGAAAGCTGAACTGCTTTTTATAACCGATTCTGAAAGTTTGGTCGTCAAAGCTATCCAGAGTTCAAGGGAAAACTTTAACAAGTGACAATATGGGCCTCACAAAATGTCATTTAAAAAAAGCATGCAAATGTAAGAACTTTGCACAAACCATCGTGCAAATAAATGGGCCTGGTACATTGTTTATAAGGGGCCAGAACCGAAACCACGAGTTTGGGAGTGAAATTATTTGTTGTAGCATTTTTAGGAATTTCTTTCATCCACACGTGAGATTGTAACCTGGGGAATTTTTGCAAGTTACGCAAGTTGATATGGAATTCTGACTGAGCACAGCCACCTAGAAGAAAATTATTTTCTGAAATAACATACTAACACGAAAGACATTGATGCAAAAAGTTTTGGTACTCAGTATGAAACAACTTATGTGGATCGATGAATAATTATACAGGTAAATTGAATACAATTTAGAAGCCTCCCTTGCTCCCCTTGCGACGTTTGCACATACAAGACAAAGGTGGTTGAATTTTTATTAATTGCTCATTGTATTTTCCATGGACATCACCCCAAACAAGGCATAGAGCCACCTAGGTAAAGGGCCTAAGAAAGAAAAAGAAGAAGAGGAAAAAACTGGCAAAACCTTAACCTCGTCCTGAAACAAAGAAACCTCTTTACAGGACCACTGTGCAGGGGGGGGGGGGGGGGTAACTAGGCCAGTGGAAAATAAATTTCTCCATCCCATTGGGTGTTTTTAGGAGACACCATCTCCGCAGTGGATGGCCGTTGGCTCCGAAAGGAGCTCACCCACCCTTTGGCAGGTGGTGTTTTTCATCCTGGCAAGGTGTCACAGTCACCCTCTCACTAGCAAAGCAGTTGGCTGTTGGGTTAGTCACCGACAACCCGACCATGCAGAGGTAGCACTGGGTTACATGTTACAGTGGCAGTCCAAAAAGACTGACCTGACGTCATATCTATACCCACGAAACATACAGTACACATCACAGGACTTAAGCTCCTTTCCTAAAGCAGTCATTTGTGGACAAAAAAATTGAGGGAATCTTTCTTCATGGACGTGTTTGTACAAAAAGCGATACTACACGTTTCCTGTTCTTATGCGAGTGCTGGAAATGAAGATAACAGCAAGTGAGGTAACAAAGAGTGTGGAACAAAACTAATTATATTTTTGCTCAATGAAAACATAAAATATGTTGTATTTATAAACGATTAGATGCACATTGCGGTGAAATGACCTGTCATGCGCAAATGTGTGAAGAGTGCCTCGGAGGGAGAATTTTTGGTGAATGAGGCGGCAATTATGCGGCAATGTGCGCATCCTAAATAATACACACTGAAGGCCTATTAAAGCTTCCACAATGATGGATCAAGTCGTGTCAAGCTCGAGGGCACCTTGAAAAGTAATGGAAGTATTGTTTTTGTAATACATAAAGGCTTAGTTATGAGTATAATAGTTTACATCAAATTTAACCATCGTAATCTCCTGTTCTTTAGAGGGCTAAATAACTTGAACATCACCTCTTAGGATCAAATCGAAATTCGCAAAACATCTTTCTAGAAAACATTTTACTTGCTGCTTTACCTGGATGGCCTCTTCAAGGTAGTACATATCACAGGACTTCAGAAATGGAGGACAGCAGTTGGTTTCTCGCCACTGAGCAACTCCAGGTAAGTCTTTGCCACCACGGCCTTCGCCGATGTTACGTACACCTTGCCTGACCCGCCCTGCAAGCATGACAGCCTTCACCTACTCTGCATTATAACAAAATCAACCTCATTGAGACCTAGTTTTTTGTGAACTGTCAAGGCTGTGTGTTTTTGCTTGAAATACATTCCAAAGCCTCTTGCATTATTCAATGTAAGGATATGAAGTTTCACCATACTTGTCATGCAGTCTTTCATCTGGAGATTTGTACAAGGCTAAAAATTAGCAACGAGCTTGGTTTATTCTGTGCATTTATTCTCATCCAAATTGTAACAATCAAGGTTGATGATACAACAAAACGGAAGAGGGCTTACAAGGGCCTCAGCAGGCTTTCCAGGAAGTGAAGTAGCAGTTGTGGTGAACTCTAGGGATAAATGAGCCAAGAGTAATAAGTTGTCTATTTTGCAGGAAAGCTGTTGAAATGAAAAAAAAATATATATATATATATATACTATAAACTTTAATAAACAGCAACCTTCCAGGCTGCAACAATCAACATAGCAAGATAACTGATCAAAAACAAAAGCAAACAAATTGCTCAAACATGTTACCGACTAATCTAATACCCACTAAACATATACAACCGATCATTCTGGGGTTGAAACTAGCAGTTCAAGGCCTCCTTCAGAATACTGTGGTACAAGTTTGCTGGATAATTTTGAAAGCCTTCCGGCACTCACAATGATGGTTTTCAAAGTTAGTTGTTGAAAATAAGGATATAGAAGCTCAAATAAGCTTTATATGGGAGGGGGGGGGGGTTAAGGAAGGTGTGTGTGTGGTTGTTATCTCATATGTGGCTTTCAGAAGGTGAAGAGAAACACCACACACACACACACACACCACACGAGGGTGTGGTATGCACACGTATATGTACATGCAAGTTGCTGTTGTTGGCTGCTATCTCCAACATGGGTGGGGTTTCAGTAGATGGAAGGAGTCTCCCAGGTCTCAAAGTGTGCACTCCGTTTTAATTAGGGAACACGATTCAGGGACAAGTTATGAAGTCTTATTTCAGAGTTTTGTTCCGAGGACTCTTTTCAGGATCGTCACTGAGCCCCGGACAGCTTCCAACTGTAGTTTGTTTGTAGTAATGTTCCTAGGGATGTTATTCAAGATCTCTGTAAGGTTATTTTGTTATATTCCCATTTGCTCCAGTTATCACTTGTACAATGTCGGCACGCTTCGCTTCCAGGATCTTTTCACTTCATTTTTGAGATCTTGATATTTGGTCATTTTTTCTTGATTTCTGTGTTGTTTAGGCCAGAATCGCTGGGTACTGGACGCCTCAATTAGCGATGCCTTTTTTTCCTTTTTGCACCTAAGTACTACATCTGATCGCAGTGCTTTATTTCTATGTTCACACTTGATGGGATCATCAGGTTCTAGGTGAGCGTTAACTCCTCGTTTTCAATGATTGTTTTTGGTTTCATGTTTCAAAGAGTTTTCATTAACTGGGATATATATAATTTTTGAGGATGTGCCAGTAGTTACTCCACATACTTCGTTGTGCCTTTGTGTGTACGTGTTCTGACATGAGTTTTTTTACATACGATAGGAGGTGACCGTTCTTTCTGTTTCTACCTTGCAGAACCTAAACCTGTCCGATTGACTCAGTCCTGGCATTTTCTTAAAGCCAATCATGTAGTGTCCTTTGGTCTTGGGCATTTATTGATTCGTTCTCCATCCAAGTTGATCTGACCTCTTCTTAGCCATTCCAATGAGCCTTCTTTGTCTATGCCCAATCTGTCCAACTCTTCATTTTTTCTTTTTTTTAGTCTCGCTCTGCTCTTTTATCATTCTCCAGTTGTCGGTGCATATCTGTTAATATTTCCTTATATTTTGTTGTTTTTTTGCAATTGTTGCAGCTTTTTCATTGCTGTTTCAGTTTTATGTGTGACATCTTCTATTAACAACGTTTTTTGGAAAGGTTTTGCAAAGTAGGTTAGGGATATCTAAGTGACTTGCCGTCTTTGTGGTTGCATACAAATGGGTTTGGTTATCTGATGAACTTTTCACATACTCAGCCAATCATACATTTTTTTAAGGCATGCTCTCGGTCGTGGAAGACGTATGACGCAGAACAATCAGGACACAACTAACAAAGGGAACAGCAAGAGAAAGGGGAAACACCAACACCATGGCAGAGGAAAAAGTACTGTAGATGGAGACGGAAAACAAGGGATGCAAGTAATGACGAGGGGTAAGGAGAATGGTGTATAAATATCATGATTTTGGATGGGGGATGACTTGATATGGTGGTGAAAGCTGTCTTGAAGACCTGGGAGGAAGAATGAGATTGAATCGAGCATGGAAGATGGTTCTACAGGTGGGTAAAACATAGTAATAAAAGAGTGGAGGTGAGCAGTGGTTCTGGATTTAGCACCATTTCATTAGGAGGGGTTTACTGGTGGACGTGTGAATCCTGCAGATATCTGAGGGGGGCGGGGGGGGGGGGGGGGACAAAGCACGGAGAGGCAGGGATGCAAGTCCACAAATGAGTTGGAAGAAGACAGAGAGACCGACTACCTGTTGGTGATGGTGAAGTGATAGACCATAGACTCAGCTTCATCACGAGAAAATTCAATGATATTGAAAGCTTTTGTTTCCACAGCATCAAGCTGAGCGGATATGAGGCAGGGGAGCAGCCAGAAGAGAGAGCAGTACTCCATAAGTTGTGGATGAGAGTCTTGTAGGTGGATAGGAGCTCAGGTGTGCCAAGGAGGACTTTTCATGATGGAGGATGCCCAGTCAGTGTCTGGTTTGGAAGCCAATTTTGAAATGTGGCTTGCCCAAGAGAGATTATGGCTGAGAGTGACTGAACGTCTTCGAAGGGTTGTGAGAAATAGATGGGAGATTTGCAGTGCAGTCCTTTCAGAGAGAGGAGAGAGAGTGAGTGTGTGGGATTCTCAGGCTTGAAAGACAAATTCAAGTGTTTGACCAGTTTGTGATTTATTTTGTCAAGGTCTAGGAGAGGGCAGAGGCTTCTGCCTGCTTGTGAGAAGATGAGGGATGTCACAGCGACAGTAGAGTCATCAGCAAAGAGATAAAAGAGGATTTTTCTAGAGGGTCAGTGAAACAGTTTTCATTTTGTGCACTTGGTCGAGTTCCATCAGGCAGCTACTTCCCTCTCGTCTCAGGATACTTTTTGGGATGCACTGATTTTTGTGGAAATTTTGTGGATGGTGAGGAGTTTCCTTATTTTGATATCTTGTTTGTTGATTTCGATTATGGCCAGTTTTTTTATTCTGCAGGTGTATTAGAACACTGGTACTGCAAGGTGGTTTATGGCTTTGATTTTGTTTCTTGGGGAGAGGTACATTTTTAGGATCAGCCTCATTCTACATGGTATTCTTTGGCAATTATTTTTGCGCATTTGTGACATATTTGGTAGCCCTCTTCGACTCCGAGGTATTTGTATGATGCTTTGTTGTCCAGCTCCTGTTATATTTTTGTTGATTTTTATGTTGTCCGTTTTTACTGGTCTACTTGTTGACAGTGTACTTGGACACTTATCTCGGCCAATATCCATTGAATGCCTTTGGAGTACCGTGGCACTAATTTCAGTTTTCTGCCAATTTTTCATCGTTTGCTGGCAAAGAGTATTATAATAATCCATGTGCAGTAGAGGCGTCACCTTCCCCGTTTCTTTGGACGCTCTCTTATTGGATGTTAGGGGATGTTAGGGTGTATCTGTGTCCTTTGCCATTTAAGAGGTTGATAGTAGGTCCAAGGCCAGGCAAAACAGGAGGGGTGAAAGTCTGTCTCCTTGGAGATCGTGCGTCATGAAGTCACTCTGGTAGTTCGATTTTCCTTCTGAGTGCTGTTATATCAATGTGATATTCAGTGCTCCATTGCTTTCTCAATCAGTTTGATAGTTATTTGTGGTTGATCTTGTACACTTGCATGCATTTTATCATCCAGGAATGTGGAACACTAAGAGTTTTATGTAGTCTATCCATGCTGTGGACAATTTTTGTTCTTCTCGTTTTACAAGTTTTCTGAGTGTGACCTTTAGTAGTAGATGGTCTATTTGTTGCGTCGTATCCTCTTTTACACATCACTTCTGTTCTGTCTCCAGGCATCCTAGTTGTATTAGGTGGTGGGAAATCATGTGTGTGTGTGTGTGTGTGGTGTCCATGTAGGGGGGAGGGTGTAAGGAAGGTGGAGTGGGACGCGAGTAAGTGGCCGAAGGAAGGTGGTGAGAGAAAGAGGTTGTTACCAAAAGGTGGTGGGGGAAGGAAAAGGCATAAGAATGTGCAGAGAAGGGGGTTATGGCGCATTAAGGAGGAGGATAGAAGATAAGTTAGCCTAAAAAGGGGTGGCAAAAGAAGTAGCCATAAGAGGGAAGTGGTGTGAAGTAAGGAAGGCTAATGGTAAAAATTCGCATTGATTTACATATGTGTTCTTTCTATCTTTTATACCATTGAACAAGGCTAACGGATCAGCTTGACATGACTGCATGCATGTACAAGAACATCCGGTATTGAGTTGGACAAACTATATATGAATTGGAATGAAGGCGTAAACGATTCATCACGTGCAACCGACATGCTCAAGATGGGGATGCCAATAGGCCAATAACTCATGCATGCTTTCTTTTTTCTTGGGAGTATAAGATCAGCAGGGGTAATTTTCAGAGCTATGGAAATAAGCAATTTGCCCACATTATACTTGAACTACTCTGCACATGCGTCATAAACATATCACAAAACTCTTTGCTGAAGAAACAAATATGGAAATGACTCACCTGGAGTGAGTCGAGCACTGCAAAATCTCAGCACAACTGATCACACACCAGATCAGCTGTTTTCCTGGCATTAATCTCAGCCAGATCTGAAAAGGAGGAAAAATCAATAAATTACCAATGCTTTTTTTTGTTCTCCAAGCTACAGCTATTGATTAAAAATTTTTTTTAAAGGAAAGGTGTTTTCATAAGGCTGGAAAAGGGCCAGCTGGAGCACACGTGGACCTTCCGCTCTGGTACCGTCGACCTTACGGGGGCTGAACGCGCTGAAGCTGCGTGCGTGGGCGGTGCGACAAAAGGAGGACGACGCCGCCATTTTGCCACGCAGCGTGTTTGAGCTTGGGTGCTCGAATCCGTGGACATCGGCTTGTCACG
>CM068958.1:141670979-141682727 GCA_035128595.1 Eptatretus atami
GCGAGCACATTCGGGCTTGACACTTTTCCTCTTGTCATGAGCATCCAAGTACTCTGTGTTTGTCTGAATGCTGTCCGTGTCTTGTCTGCATGTTGTCTAAGGTTTATCTCGCTAGGGTTCCCTTCGAACCGTAATCCGTAGCTCCCTGGTCTAAGAACGGGTTATAGATTGATTAATCATTGTCGTGCATGCTGCTTGTGTTGTGTTCCCCGATGTGTCCCCATAAATCTGGCTGATTCGTATGAAGTTGCCGCATTGGGTTTGTTCGTGCGCTGCTGAGAAACAATTCGCTCGATTAGTATATAAAACCAAATGGTTTACGACTGGCAGTATTCGCTCGGTCTCTGACAAACACAGTCTGTAACGGGGTCTAGTCCCCCAACTGGCAAGGCACAGGTGTATTTTGGTATCGTGATTGAGGCGCGTAACCCAAGAAATTGTGCCGAACCAGCCGGTGTTATAACCCGGAGACGGGCGTGCTGTTAAGTGAGCCGAATCTTCAACATTTGGCTGTCAAGAGTAGAGTGTGATTGACATCACTCGTCCGAATCCTTAGCACTGGAGTCAAGAGTCGGGTGCGAATCCGCCACGCTGAACCATAGCAATATATATGTATACATATGTATATACATTCATATATATATATATACACTATTAATATTTATTTAACGCTGACGAGACCGGCTTGTTTTTGGAAAAAGATCTGACCAGAACATTCATGTCACAGTGCGAGAGCAAACATACATACATACATGCATATATTACATATATATATATGTACAACAAAACGACACAACACACACACACACCACACACCACAACACAAACACACACGATTATTTTATTGAGAACCCTAAAATATTCCATACACTAGCAACTAATATCTGTGAGGAAAGTAATATTTTGCGTAACTGTAGCTAAGGTTGCAGAAAGACGTACATGATCATGAGAGCTATCAGGTATCACGTGATTTATCAGTATCACGTGATTTATCACGTGACCTGCAGTGAGTTTAACTGTTTTCACTCAGTCACGCATGGCGCGTAACGTGGAAGACCGCATGTTTCTCGAACATTCATCAACAATACATCCTTTGGGAAGTCAAATTACATTTAAAAGTCGTTTAGGGGTCGTACAAACCTTCAAAATTCAAAAAATATATCAGTGATATGGAAAAGCAGTTCAGAGAAACAGGCTGCGTGGAAGTTAAAAGCACGTGCGCAGCCAAGTGTCGTTACACCAGAGAAAGTGGATGAAGTGCAGGAAAGAATGGAAGCAAGCCCAAGAATCTCCATACGTTTAAGCACAAAAGCTACTGTTCATATTCCAATGCAAGGAAGGCGGCAATAATCAGTGACATAATCAGCAATATTCCCAAGAAATGCTACACTCTATGTCAGACAGCATGCTGCGAAGAAGGAATTTGTGCCTGCAACATGGTGGTGGACACTTCCAGCACTTCATTTAAGTAATCAACTGTGTGAATCACGGCACGTCTTTTCTGTAACATAGTACACATTACACAAAATATTAGGTTGTAACTGATATCGTTTTTAGTGTAGGGGAAATATTTGGGTTCTAAAATAATTTAAAGATAAAAATCACCTGTATTACACAGAGAGCAAACATACATAATACATACATACATAAATACATACATCTACATACTAGGTGGTCCAGAAAAATAATGAACACATTTCCTCTCTCCACAAGGCTATTTTTATGCCTTCATATATAACTAAAGAGCACACAAAATTTTTCTTCAAGAAAACAAATTTAGGGGTCACCCATTTTATTCGAATCAGGGGTCCACATATGATATGATACAAATGTTTGTAACGTAACAATTTATGATTGTACTGCTGCCTTAGTTGGAGTCGGGATCATCTTATGGTGGTTTGATACCATCTAAGCAGAATTGTCCTCATCCTTGGTTATATTTTTCATTATTTTTTGAATTAGGCTGATGCCCCGTTCGCAGTGTCATTTACTACTTTGAGCTGAAGGACGAGCCCGTAGGTCATTGTACAATGGATCATCTGTCCACTGACAGGAGGTTTCTTCAAGAATGTTTGAGAGGTTGCTATTCCACCTTCTATCAAACATCAAAGAAGGAACTGGTCCTTTTTGTCACAAGGTCCTCAACTTGAGGTGTTCCCCTTTATCCTTGATCTGTAGCCTCCGAGGACAGTCAGGTAACTGTGGATGCTGTAGGTTCTGGACTCTTTTCCTTTGTTAGGGTTAGGGTTAGTTTTCCTAACAGTGCGATTCAAAGAGTTCCTGTGATCATGAGGCAAAAAGTGTAACTATTTGGCAACCATATATACATAGATAATGTAATTATAATTAATATATATTATATATATTATAGGGACATGCTTGGGGTGACCTCTAAATATCACAATCGAGCCAATTCCACACATGTGTAAGTTACCCACCTTGGACAAAAATAGGTATGTGGAGAATAATTTGACCAACATCATTTTTTACTGTAACAGTTTGGACCACCCTAATACATACACAGTGTTCTTGAGAAGTAGGTACAAGAGAAACATGAAGAAGTAGGTACAAAAACTACAGAGGATGAGGTTGAAAAAAACAACACACAGACAGACACATTATTAAAAATTTTAAGAGCATCATTAAAATTTCTATTTTTTAGCATCTTATAAGAACATCAGCAAACAGTCATGTTGAACAACAAGAAGTATTTTAAAATGAGCCAATAATCTCACAAAGATTCTGACAAGATGGTGCACGTGGTAGCACATATGAATCACCTTCAATTATAACAGTGAATGCTCCTTTGGCATCTCCCTTTTCTCCAGCAAGTAGGACACAGCATCAAGTACACTATGGCACTCTACTATCTGCAAATTCCAGGGTGAGAATTTAGCTCAAGCTCTTCTAATACCTACAATCATACAAAGAGTGAAAAGCAACCCAACAATTACATGAATATGATTTAAGAAATCCATATTACAAAAGGTAGCAGAGATCATGCAATCAATTCTAAATGAACTCGCGACTGCTTCTTTAAAGGCTTTAATTATTTTTACCTTCATGTTAGGTTGGCTGGGAACATTTGGCAAAGTTATAATGACGGGCTGGCCATGACTGACATCTGACACAAACTGAGAGTGGCATCATGGAACAATTGGAAATTTCATTCAGACATAACTCTCCTATTTGCAAAAGACATTGTGGATCATTAACATTAAAAAAAAAAAGTGTTTGCAGATGGGTCCTTGAGTTTAACACTTTTCCAATGGACAGCGACACATAGACAAATATGTGCATGTGAACACCAGGATGACAGTTTAAAGCTGGTTCAAGATTCGAACCCAGGCAGATTATTCATGATGAATGCATATGTCCTCTAGAATATCCAGCCAACCTTAAAAAAATATATATATATATTCCTCCACAATTTTGCAAAAGAGCAAAAGAGCAGACTGTCTCAGGTGATGACATTTCATGTGTGACCCATTTCATAAAAAACGAGATGGCAACAAGACTTATTACCCTTGCCAAAGGAAAAGGTATTGCACTTGGGTCTGTTTTTCTTTGTTTTTGTTTGTTCGTTTGTTCTGTTTGGCTGAAATCCCTTCCGTGGTTCACAAGTTATCGGGTTAAGAAAGATTTGCAATTGAAGGTCACATGACCTTTGACCTTCTGAACCTAAATCTAATGTTCATCTTTGTATTACAGTTCATATTTTTCAAGTTTGGTCAAAATCCCTTCAATGATTCACAAGTTATTGCGGTAACGAAATCTGCCATACACGCACACAGTCGGACTGACAATCCAAAACAATGCTTCCGGCGCCTTCGGCTGCAGGGGCATAACACTCAACTTTGTTGTTAAAAAATGTTTTTTTCAATATGTAGGTATGTTAATGCATTACAGGATAATCATTTTATTAATACATCTGTCCTTTGCTCCATCCTTTTTTGCTCCACCCAGCAAGAGAAACTTGTACTCGTGAAAAACTAGAGGATGAGGTTGAAAAGAAACTACCTTTTAAGCATCTTGCAATCACTGCCGAAAATCAGAGGTCTGTGATCTCTCGATAAAAAGAAAAGAAAAAGAAGCTCTTCTTATTGTTTTAACCAGATACTTTTTAGTTTCTCTAACCCTAACCCTTTGTGGTTTTGAATAAAATTCTGATGTACATAACGTGATATACATACGTACTTGCACAAGTTATGTATATTCTGATATACATAATTTTATGGATGTTATGTGCATCAGAATTTTTATTTTATTTTTTGGCCATTGAGCGAAGGCAACTAACTTATTGCTTCAACACTGAAGTTTAATGCTAATAGCAGTCAGTACAGATAAAGAATGTATTTGTTCAAAATATACTATATTAAAATTTAAAAAATCATCGCTTTAAAAGCAATTCTCTCAAAAAGTTGAAATGAATTCAGATGTAGGTTTTAAATGTGAGTTTCTATGCAATGCACAGGTCAATCTGCCCATGTAGTCAACTCTCCACTACAATGAGGTATTTTAGCATTTTCTTTTTTTCTTGCAAAGCCATATTTTAACTCAGGCCGGTGTTTTTATAAATTAATCGATTGATTAATACTTGCTGGAAAGTCAGGCCTGACCACCAGTTTGTGAAAGACTTAAGGAAAGACCTTCTTAGCTGAACCCACAAAGGAGGTGGGGATAATCGAGATCATCATTAAATAAATAACGGTAATCGTAGTATTGGGGCTATACTAGGCATAGAAATCTATATTAAAATAACAAAAACTTCCTCTGACTACTTGCGGGCACTTTGCGATCTCCAAAATGAAAGAACTTAAGACAAAATGTGTTTTGAGATGGCGAAAGCTGAACTGCTTTTTATAACCGATTCTGAAAGTTTGGTCGTCAAAGCTATCCAGAGTTCAAGGGAAAACTTTAACAAGTGACAATATGGGCCTCACAAAATGTCATTTAAAAAAAGCATGCAAATGTAAGAACTTTGCACAAACCATCGTGCAAATAAATGGGCCTGGTACATTGTTTATAAGGGGCCAGAACCGAAACCACGAGTTTGGAGTGAAATTATTTGTTGTAGCATTTTTAGGAATTTCTTTCATCCACACGTGAGATTGTAACCTGGGGAATTTTTGCAAGTTACGCAAGTTGATATGGAATTCTGACTGAGCACAGCCACCTAGAAGAAAATTATTTTCTGAAATAACATACTAACACGAAAGACATTGATGCAAAAAGTTTTGGTACTCAGTATGAAACAACTTATGTGGATCGATGAATAATTATACAGGTAAATTGAATACAATTTAGAAGCCTCACTTGCTCCCCTTGCGACGTTTGCACATACAAGACAAAGGTGGTTGAATTTTTATTAATTGCTCATTGTATTTTCCATGGACATCACCCCAAACAAGGCATAGAGCCACCTAGGTAAAGGGCCTAAGAAAGAAAAAGAAGAAGAGGAAAAAACTGGCAAAACCTTAACCTCGTCCTGAAACAAAGAAACCTCTTTACAGGACCACTGTGCAGGGGGGGGGGGGGGGGTAACTAGGCCAGTGGAAAATAAATTTCTCCATCCCATTGGGTGTTTTTAGGAGACACCATCTCCGCAGTGGATGGCCGTTGGCTCCGAAAGGAGCTCACCCACCCTTTGGCAGGTGGTGTTTTTCATCCTGGCAAGGTGTCACAGTCACCCTCTCACTAGCAAAGCAGTTGGCTGTTGGGTTAGTCACCGACAACCCGACCATGCAGAGGTAGCACTGGGTTACATGTTACAGTGGCAGTCCAAAAAGACTGACCTGACGTCATATCTATACCCACGAAACATACAGTACACATCACAGGACTTAAGCTCCTTTCCTAAAGCAGTCATTTGTGGACAAAAAAATTGAGGGAATCTTTCTTCATGGACGTGTTTGTACAAAAAGCGATACTACACGTTTCCTGTTCTTATGCGAGTGCTGGAAATGAAGATAACAGCAAGTGAGGTAACAAAGAGTGTGGAACAAAAACTAATTATATTTTTGCTCAATGAAAACATAAAATATGTTGTATTTATAAACGATTAGATGCACATTGCGGTGAAATGACCTGTCATGCGCAAATGTGTGAAGAGTGCCTCGGAGGGAGAACTTTTTGGTGAATGAGGCGGCAATTATGCGGCAATGTGCGCATCCTAAATAATACCACTGAAGGCCTATTAAAGCTTCCACAATGATGGATCAAGTCGTGTCAAGCTCGAGGGCACCTTGAAAAGTAATGGAAGTATTGTTTTTGTAATACATAAAGGCTTAGTTATGAGTATAATAGTTTACATCAAATTTAACCATCGTAATCTCCTGTTCTTTAGAGGGCTAAATAACTTGAACATCACCTCTTAGGATCAAATCGAAATTCGCAAAACATCTTTCTAGAAAACATTTTACTTGCTGCTTTACCTGGATGGCCTCCTTCAAGGTAGTACATATCACAGGACTTCAGAAATGGAGGACAGCAGTTGGTTTCTCGCCATGAGCAACTCCAGGTAAGTCTTTGCCACCACGGCCTTCGCCGATGTTACGTACACCTTGCCTGACCCGCCCTGCAAGCATGACAGCCTTCACCTACTCTGCATTATAACAAAATCAACCTCATTGAGACCTAGTTTTTTGTGAACTGTCAAGGCTGTGTGTTTTTGCTTGAAATACATTCCAAAGCCTCTTGCATTATTCAATGTAAGGATATGAAGTTTCACCATACTTGTCATGCAGTCTTTCATCTGGAGATTTGTACAAGGCTAAAAATTAGCAACGAGCTTGGTTTATTCTGTGCATTTATTCTCAGTCCAAATTGTAACAATCAAGGTTGATGATACAACAAAACGGAAGAGGGCTTACAAGGGCCTCAGCAGGCTTTCCAGGAAGTGAAGTAGCAGTTGTGGTGAACTCTAGGGATAAATGAGCCAAGAGTAATAAGTTGTCTATTTTGCAGGAAAGCTGTTGAAATGAAAAAAAAATATATATATATATATATACTATAAACTTTAATAAACAGCAACCTTCCAGGCTGCAACAATCAACATAGCAAGATAACTGATCAAAAACAAAAGCAAACAAATTGCTCAAACATGTTACCGACTAATCTAATACCCACTAAACATATACAACCGATCATTCTGGGGTTGAAACTAGCAGTTCAAGGCCTCCTTCAGAATACTGTGGTACAAGTTTGCTGGATAATTTTGAAAGCCTTCCGGCACTCACAATGATGGTTTTCAAAGTTAGTTGTTGAAAATAAGGATATAGAAGCTCAAATAAGCTTTATATGGGAGGGGGGGGGGGTTAAGGAAGGTGTGTGTGTGGTTGTTATCTCATATGTGGCTTTCAGAAGGTGAAGAGAAACACCACACACACACACACACACCACACGAGGGTGTGGTATGCACACGTATATGTACATGCAAGTTGCTGTTGTTGGCTGCTATCTCCAACATGGGTGGGGTTTCAGTAGATGGAAGGAGTCTCCCAGGTCTCAAAGTGTGCACTCCGTTTTAATTAGGAACACGATTCAGGGACAAGTTATGAAGTCTTATTTCAGAGTTTTGTTCCGAGGACTCTTTTCAGGATCGTCACTGAGCCCCGGACAGCTTCCAACTGTAGTTTGTTTGTAGTAATGTTCCTAGGGATGTTATTCAAGATCTCTGTAAGGTTATTTTGTTATATTCCCATTTGCTCCAGTTATCACTTGTACAATGTCGGCACGCTTCGCTTCCAGGATCTTTTCACTTCATTTTTGAGATCTTGATATTTGGTCATTTTTTCTTGATTTCTGTGTTGTTTAGGCCAGAATCGCTGGGTACTGGACGCCTCAATTAGCGATGCCTTTTTTTCCTTTTTGCACCTAAGTACTACATCTGATCGCAGTGCTTTATTTCTATGTTCACACTTGATGGGATCATCAGGTTCTAGGTGAGCGTTAACTCCTCGTTTTCAATGATTGTTTTTGGTTTCATGTTTCAAAGAGTTTTCATTAACTGGGATATATATAATTTTTGAGGATGTGCCAGTAGTTACTCCACATACTTCGTTGTGCCTTTGTGTGTACGTGTTCTGACATGAGTTTTTTTACATACCGATAGGAGGTGACCGTTCTTTCTGTTTCTACCTTGCAGAACCTAAACCTGTCCGATTGACTCAGTCCTGGCATTTTCTTAAAGCCAATCATGTAGTGTCCTTTGGTCTTGGGCATTTATTGATTCGTTCTCCATCCAAGTTGATCTGACCTCTTCTTAGCCATTCCAATGAGCCTTCTTTGTCTATGCCCAATCTGTCCAACTCTTCATTTTTTCTTTTTTTTAGTCTCGCTCTGCTCTTTTATCATTCTCCAGTTGTCGGTGCATATCTGTTAATATTTCCTTATATTTTGTTGTTTTTTTGCAATTGTTGCAGCTTTTTCATTGCTGTTTCAGTTTTATGTGTGACATCTTCTATTAACAACGTTTTTTGGAAAGGTTTTGCAAAGTAGGTTAGGGATATCTAAGTGACTTGCCGTCTTTGTGGTTGCATACAAAATGGGTTTGGTTATCTGATGAACTTTTCACATACTCAGCCAATCATACATTTTTTTAAGGCATTCTCTCGGTCGTGGAAGACGTATGACGCAGAACAATCAGGACACAACTAACAAAGGGAACAGCAAGAGAAAGGGGAAACACCAACACCATGGCAGAGGAAAAAGTACTGTAGATGGAGACGGACAAACAAGGGATGCAAGTAATGACGAGGGGTAAGGAGAATGGTGTATAAATATCATGATTTTGGATGGGGGATGACTTGATATGGTGGTGAAAGCTGTCTTGAAGACCTGGGAGGAAGAATGAGATTGAATCGAGCATGGAAGATGGTTCTACAGGTGGGTAAAACATAGTAATAAAAGAGTGGAGGTGAGCAGTGGTTCTGGATTTAGCACCATTTCATTAGGAGGGGTTTACTGGTGGACGTGTGAATCCTGCAGATATCTGAGGGGGGCGGGGGGGGGGGGGGGGACAAAGCACGGAGAGGCAGGGATGCAAGTCCACAAATGAGTTGGAAGAAGACAGAGAGACCGACTACCTGTTGGTGATGGTGAAGTGATAGACCATAGACTCAGCTTCATCACGAAAAATTCAATGATATTGAAAGCTTTTGTTTCCACAGCATCAAGGAGCGGATATGAGGCAGGGGAGCAGCCAGAAGAGAGAGCAGTACTCATAAGTTGTGGATGAGAGTCTTGTAGGTGGATAGGAGCTCAGGTGTGCCAAGGAGGACTTTTCATGATGGAGGATGCCCAGTCAGTGTCTGGTTTGGAAGCCAATTTTGAAATGTGGCTTGCCCAAGAGAGATTATGGCTGAGAGTGACTGAACGTCTTCGAAGGGTTGTGAGAAATAGATGGGAGATTTGCAGTGCAGTCCTTTCAGAGAGAGGAGAGAGAGTGAGTGTGTGGGATTCTCAGGCTTGAAAGACAAATTCAAGTGTTTGACCAGTTTGTGATTTATTTTGTCAAGGTCTAGGAGAGGGCAGAGGCTTCTGCCTGCTTGTGAGAAGATGAGGGATGTCACAGCGACAGTAGAGTCATCAGCAAAGAGATAAAAGAGGATTTTTCTAGAGGGTCAGTGAAACAGTTTTCATTTTGTGCACTTGGTCGAGTTCCATCAGGCAGCTACTTCCCTCTCGTCTCAGGATACTTTTTGGGATGCACTGATTTTTGTGGAAATTTTGTGGATGGTGAGGAGTTTCCTTATTTTGATATCTTGTTTGTTGATTTCGATTATGGCCAGTTTTTTTATTCTGCAGGTGTATTAGAACACTGGTACTGCAAGGTGGTTTATGGCTTTGATTTTGTTTCTTGGGGAGAGGTACATTTTTAGGATCAGCCTCATTCTACATCGGTATTCTTTGGCAATTATTTTTGCGCATTTGTGACATATTTGGTAGCCCTCTTCGACTCCGAGGTATTTGTATGATGCTTTGTTGTCCAGCTCCTGTTATATTTTTGTTGATTTTTATGTTGTCCGTTTTTACTGGTCTACTTGTTGACAGTGTACTTGGACACTTATCTCGGCCAATATCCATTGAATGCCTTTGGAGTACCGTGGCACTAATTTCAGTTTTCTGCCAATTTTTCATCGTTTGCTGGCAAAGAGTATTATAATAATCCATGTGCAGTAGAGGCGTCACCTTCCCCGTTTCTTTGGACGCTCTCTTATTGGATGTTAGGGGATGTTAGGGTGTATCTGTGTCCTTTGCCATTTACGAGGTTGATCAGTAGGTCCAAGGCCAGGCAAAACAGGAGGGGTGAAAGTCTGTCTCCTTGGAGATCGTGCGTCATGAAGTCACTCTGGTAGTTCGATTTTCCTTCTGAGTGCTGTTATATCAATGTGATATTCAGTGCTCCATTGCTTTCTCAATCAGTTTGATAGTTATTTGTGGTTGATCTTGTACACTTGCATGCATTTTATCATCCAGGAATGTGGAACACTAAGCGTTTTATGTAGTCTATCCATGCTGTGGACAATTTTTGTTCTTCTCGTTTTACAAGTTTTCTGAGTGTGACCTTTAGTAGTAGATGGTCTATTTGTTGCGTCGTATCCTCTTTTACACATCACTTCTGTTCTGTCTCCAGGCATCCTAGTTGTATTAGGTGGTGGGAAATCATGTGTGTGTGTGTGTGTGTGGTGTCCATGTAGGGGGGAGGGTGTAAGGAAGGTGGAGTGGGACCGAGTAAGTGGCGAAGGAAGGTGTGAGAGAAAGAGGTTACCAAAAGGTGGTGGGGGAAGAAAAGGATAAGAATGTGCAGAGAAGGGGGTATGGCATAAAGGAGGGAAGGATAGAAGATAAGTTAGCCTAAAAAAGGGGTGGCAAAGAAGTGACATAAGAGGGAAGTGGTGTGAGTACAAGGAAGGCTAATGGTAAAATTGCATTGATTTACTAATGTGAATTCTTTCTTCTTTTAACCATTGAATCAAGGCTAACGGGATCAGCATGACATAGACTGCATGCATTTGTACAAGAACTCCGTAATGGTGGACAAACTATATATGATTGGAATGGAAGGGGTAACGATTCAACGTGCAAGCGACTGCTCAGATGGGATGCCAATAGGCCAATAACTCATGCAGTGCTTTCTCTTTTTCTTGGGAGTATAAGAAGAGGGGTAATTTTAGAGCTATGGAAATAAGCAATTTGCCCCATTTATTGACTATCTGCATCATGCGTCATAACATATCACAAAACTCTTTGCTGAGAACAAATATGGAAATGATCACCTGGAGTGAGTCGAGCAACTGCAAAATCTCAGCACAACGATCACAACCAGATCCAGCTGTTTTCCTGGCATTTAATCTCAGCCAGATCCTGAAAAGGAGGAAAAATCAATAAATTTACCAATGCTTTTTTTTGTTCTCCAAGCTACAGCTATTGATTAAAAATTTTTTTTAAAGGAAAGGTGTTTCATAAGGCTGGAAAGCATGCTTGCTTGTGTTGTGTTCCCCGATGTGTCCCCAATAAATCTGGCTGATTCGTATGAAGTTGCCGCATTGGGTTTGTTCGTGCCGTGCTGAGAAACAATTCGCTCGATTAGTATATAAAACCAAAATGGTTACAGACTGGCAGTATTCGCTCGGTCTCTGACAAAACCAGTCTGTAACCGGGGTCTAGTCCCCCAACTGGCAAGGCACAGGTGTATTTTGGTATCGTGATCTGAGGCGCGTAACCCAAGAATTGTGCCGAACCAGC
>CM068958.1:141686955-141698961 GCA_035128595.1 Eptatretus atami
TGGATGAAGTGCAGGAAAGAATGGAAGCAAGCCCCAAGAAATCTCCAATACGTTTAAGCACAACAAGCTCACTGTTCATATTCCAATGCAAGGAAGGCGGCAATAATCAGTGACATAATCAGCAATATTCCCCAAGAAATGCTACACTCTATGTCAACAGCATGCTGCGAAGAAGGAATTTGTGCTGCAACATGGTGGTGGACACTTCCAGCACTCATTGTAATCAACTGTGTGAATCACGGCACGTCTTTCTGTAACATTAGTACACATTTACACAAAATATTAGGTTGCTAACTGATATCGTTTTTAGTGTAGGGGAAATATTTGGGTTCTAAAATAATTTAAAGAATAAAAATCACCCTGTATTACACAGAGAGCAAACATACATACATACATACATACATACATACATACATACTAGGTGGTCCAGAAAAATAATGAACACATTTCCTCTCTCCACAAGGCTATTTTTATGCCTTCATATATAACTAAAGAGCACACAAAATTTTTCTTCAAGAAAACATTTTAGGGGTCACCCCATTTTATTCCGAAATCAGGGGTCCCACATATGATATGATACAAATGTTTGTAACGTAACAATTTATGATTGTACTGCTGCCTTAGTTGGAGTCGGGATCATCTTATGGTGGTTTGATACCAGTCTAAGCAGGAATTGTCCTCATCCTTGGTTAATGTTTCATTATATTTTTGAATTAGGCTGATGCCCCGTTCCGCAGTGTCATTTACTACTTTGAGCTGAAAGGACGAGCCCGTAGGTCATTGTACAATGGATCATCTGTCCACTGACAGGAGTTTTCTCAAATGTTTGAGAGGTTGCTATTCCACCTTCTATCAAAACATCAAAGAAGGAACTGGTCCTTTTTGTCACAAGGTCCTCAACTTGAGTGTTCCCCTTTATCCTTGATCTGTAGCCTCCGAGGACAGTCAGGTAACTGTGGATGCTGTAGGTTCTGGACCATTTTCTTTGTTAGGGTTAGGGTTAGTTTTCCTAACAGTGCGATTCAAAGAGTTCCCTGTGATCATGAGGCAAAACGTGTAACTATTTGGCAACCATATATACATAGATAATGTAATTATAATTAATATATAATTATATATATTATAGGGACATGCTTGGGGTGACCTCTAAATATCCACACATGTGTAAGTTAACCCTACTGGACAAAAATAAGGTATGTGGAGAAATAATTTGACCAACATCATTTTTTACTGTAACAGTTTGGACCACCCTAATACATACACAGTGTTCTTGAGAAGTAGGTACAAGAGAAACATGAAGAAGTAGGTACAAAAACTACAGAGGATGAGGTTGAAAAAAACAACACACAGACAGACACATTATTAAAATTTTTAAAAAGAGCATCATTAAAATTTCTATTTTTTAAGCATCTTATAAAGAACATCAGCAAACAGTCATGTTAAAACAACAGAAGTAATTTTAAAATGAAGCCAATAATCTCACAAAGATTCTGACAAAGATGGTGCACGTGGTCAGCACAATATGAAATCACCTTCAATATAACAGTGAATGCTCCTTTGGCATCTCCCTTTTTCTCCAGCAAGTAGGACACAGCATCAAGTACACTATGGCACTCTACTATCTGCAAATTCCAGGGTGAGAAATTCAGCTCAAGCTCTTCTAATAACCTAACAATCATACAAAGAGTGAAAAGCAACCCAACAATTACATGAATATGATTTTAAGAAATCCATATTACAAAATGGATTAGGCAGAGAGTCATGCAATCAATTCTAAATGAACTCGCGACTGTTCTTTAAGGCCTTAATTATTTTTACCTTCATGTTAGGTTGGCTGGGGAACATTTTGGCAAAAGTTATAATGCGGGCTGGCCATGACTGATCTGACACAAACTGAGAGTGGCATCATGGAACAATTGGAAATTCCTTCAGAATAACTCTCCTATTTGCAAAAGACATTGTGGGATCATTAACATTAAAAACAAAAAAAAGTGTTTGCAGATGGGTCCTTGAGTTTAACACCTTTCCAATGGACAGCGGACACATAGACAAATCACTGTGCATGTGAAACACCAGGATGACAGTTTAAAGCTGGTTCAAGATTCGAACCCAGGCAGATTATTCAATGATGAATGCATATGTCCTCTAGAATATCCAGCCAACCCTTAAAAATATATATATATTCCTCCACCAATTTTGCAAAAAAGAGCAAAAGAGCAGACTGTCTCAGGTGATGACATTTCATGTGTGACCCATTTCATAAAAACACGAGATGGCAACCAAGACTTATTACCCTTGCCAAAGGAAGAAGGTATTGCACTTGGGTCTGTTTTTCTTTGTTTTTGTTTGTTCGTTTGTCTGTTTGGCTGAAATCCCTTCCGTGGTTCACAAGTTATCGGGTTAAGAAAGATTTGCAATTGAAGGTCACATGACCTTTGACCTTCTGAACCTAAAATCTAATATGTTCATCTTTGTATTACAGTTCATATTTTTCCAAGTTTGGTCAAAATCCCTTCAATGATTCACAAGTTATTGCGGTAACGAAAATCTGCCATACACGCACACACAGTCGGACTGACAATCCAAAAACAATGCTTCCGGCGCCTTTGGCTGCAGGGGCATAACAACTCAACTTTGTTGTTAAAAAAATGTTTTTTCAATATGTAGGTATGTTAATGCATTACAAGATAATCATTTTATTAATACATCTGTCCTTTTGCTCCATCCTTTTTGCTCCACCCAGGTACAAGAGAAACATTGTACTCGTGAAAAACTAGAGGATGAGGTTGAAAAGAAAACTACCTTTTAAGCATCTTGCAATCAACTGCCGAAAAATCAGAGGTCTGTGATCTCATCGAATAAAAAGAAAAAGAAAAAGAAGCTCTTCTTATTGTTTCTAACCAGATACTTTTCTAGTTTCTCCTAACCCTAACCCTTTGTGGTTTGAATAAAATTCTGATGTACATAACGTGATATACATACGTAACTTGCACAAAGTTATGTATATTCTGATATACATAATTTTATGGATGTTATGTGCATCAGAATTTTATTTTATTTTCTTTGGCCATTGAGCGAAGGCAACTAACTTATTGCTTCAACACTGAAAGTTTAATGCTAATAGCAGTCAGTACAGATAAAGAATGTATTTGTTCAAAATATACCTATAATTAAAATTTAAAAAAATCATCGGCTTTAAAAGCAATTCTCTCAAAAAGTTGAAATGATATTCAGATGTAGGTTTCTTAAATGTGAGTTTCTATGCAATGCACAGGTCAACTCTGCCCATGTAGTCAACTCTCCACTACAATGAGGTATTTTAGCATTTTCTTTTTTTCTTGCAAAGCCATATTTTAACTCAGGCCGTGTTATTTATAAATTAATCGATTGATTAATACTTGCTGGAAAGTCAGGCCTGACCAACCAGTTTGTGAAAGACTTAAGGAAAAGACCTTCCTTAGCTGAACCCACAAAGGAGGTGGGGATAATCGAGATCATCATTAAATAAATAACGGTAATCGTAGTATTGGGGCTATACCTAGGCATAGAAATCTATATTAAAATAACAAAAAACTTCCTCTGACTACTTGCGGGCACTTTGCGATCTCCAAAAATGAAAGAACTTAAGACAAAATGTGTTTTGAGATGGCGAAAGCTGAACTGCTTTTTATAACCGATTCTGAAAGTTTGCGTCAAAGCTATCCAGAGTTCAAGCGGAAAAAAACTTTAACAAGTGACAACATATGGGCCTCACAAAATGTCATTTAAAAAAGCATGCAAATGTAAGAACTTTGCACAAACCATCGTGCAAAATAACATGGGCCTGGTACATTGTTTATAAGGGGCCAGAACCCGAAAACCACCGAGTTTGGGAGTGAAATTATTTGTTGTAGCATTTTTAGGAATTTCTTTCATCCACACGTGAGATTGTAACCTGGGGAATTTTTGCAAAGTTACGCAAGTTGATATGGAATTCCTGACTGAGCACAGCCCACCTAGAAGAAAATTAATTTTCTGAAAATAAACATACTAACACGAAAGAACATTGATGCAAAAAGTTTTGGTACTCAGTAATGAAACAAACTTTATGTGGAATCGATGAATAAAATTATACAGGTAAATTGAATACAATTTAGAAAGCCTCCACTTGCTCCCCCTTGCAGACGTTTGCACATACAAGACAAAGGTGGTTGAATTTTTATTAATTTGCTCATTGTATTTTTCATGGACATCACCCCAAACAAGGCATAGAGCCACCCTAGGTAAAGGGGCTAAGAAAGAAAAAGAAGAAGAGGAAAAACTGGCAAAACCTTAACCTCGTCCTGAAACAAAGAAACCCTCTTTACAGGACCACTGTGCACGGAGGGGGGGGGGGGGGGGGTAACTAGGCCAAGTGGAAAAATAAATTTCTCCATCCCCATTGGGTGTTTTTAGGAGACACCATCTCCGCAGTGGATGGCCGTTGGCTCCCGAAAGGAGCTCACCCACCCTTTGGCAGGTGGTGTTTTTCATCCTGGCAAGGTGTCACAGTCACCCTCTCCACTAGCAAAGCCAGTTAGGGCTGTTGGGTTAGTCACCGACAACCCGACCATGCAGCAGGTAGCACTGGGTTACATGTTACCAGTGGCAGTCCCAAAAGACTGACCTGACGTCATATCTAATACCCACGAAACATACAGTACACATCACAGGACTTAAGCTCCTTTCCTAAAAGCAGTCATTTGTGGACAAAAAAAAATTGAGGGAATCTTTCTTCATGGACGTGTTTGTACAAAACAGCGATAACTACACGTTTCCTGTTCTTATGCGAGTGCTGGAAATGAAGATAACAGCAAGTGAGGTAACAAAGAGTGTGGAACAAAAACTAATTATATTTTTGCTCAATGAAAACATAAAATATGTTGTAATTTATAAACGATTAGATGCACATTGCGGTGACAATGACCTGTCATGCGCAAATGTGTGAAGAGTGCCTCGGAGGGAAGAACTTTTTGGTGAATGAGGCCGGCAATTATGCCGGCAATGTGCGCATCCTAAATAATTATACACTGAAGGCCTATTAAAGCTTCCACTGTGATGGATCAAGTCTGTGTCCAAAGCTCGAGGGCACCTTGAAAAGTAATGGAAGTATTGTTTTTGTAATACATAAAGGCTTAGTTATGAGTATAAATAGTTTACATAAAATTTTAACCATCATCGTATACTCCCTGTTCTTTTGAGGGCTAAATAACTTGAACATCACCTCTTAGGATCCCACATCGAAATTCACAAAAACATCTTTCTCGTGAAACATTTTACTTTGCTGCCTTTACCTGGATGGCCTCCTCAAGGTAGTACATATCACAGGACTTCAGAAATGGGAGGACAGCAGTTGGTTTCTCGCCACTGAGCAACTCCAGGTAAGTCTTTGCCACCACTGGCCCTTCGCCGATGTTACGTACACCTTGCCCTGAGCCCCTGCAAGCATGACAGCCTTCACCTACTCTGCATTATAACAAAATCAAACTCATTGAGACCTAGTTTTTGTGAACTGTCAAGGCTGTGTGTTTTGCTTGAAATACATTCAAAGCCTCTTGCATTATTCAATGTAAGGATATGAAGTTTCACCATACTTGTCATGCAGTCTTTCATCTGGAGATTTGTACAAGGCTAAAAATTAGCAACGAGCTTGGTTTATTCTGTGCATTTATTCTCAGTCACAAATTGTAACAATCAAGGTTGATGATACAACAAAACGGAAGAGGGCTTACAAGGGCTCCAGCAGGCTTTCCAGGAAGTGAAGTAGCAGTTGTGGTGAACTCTAGGGATAAATGAGCCAAGTTAGTCTATTTTGCAGGCAAGCTGTTGAAATGAAAAAAAATATATATATATATATATAAAACTTTAATAAACAGCAACCTTCCAGGCTGCAACAATCAACATAGCAAGATAACTGATCAAAAACAAAAAGCAAAAACAAATTTCTCAAACATGTTACCGACTAATCTAATACCCACTAAACATATACAACCGATCATTCTTGGGGTTGAAAACTAGCAGTTCAAGGCCTCCTTCAGAATACTGTGGTACAAGTTTGCTGGATAATTTTGAAAGCCTTCCAGGCACTCACAATGATGGCTTTTCAAAGTTAGTTGTTGAAAATAAGGATATAGAAGCTCAACATAAGCTTTATATGGGAGGGGGGGGGGGGGGTTAAGGAAGGTGTGTGTGTGGTTGTTATCTCCATATGTGGCTTTCAGAAGGTGGAACGAAGACACACACACACACACACACACACACACACACACGAGGGTGTGCGTATGCACACGTATATGTACATGCAAGTTGCTGTTGTTGGCTGCTATCTCCACACATGGGTGGGTTTCAGTAGATGGAACGGAGTCCTCCCAGGTCTCAAAGTGTGCACCTCCGTTTTAATTAGGGAACACGATTCAGGGACCAAGTTATGAAGTCTTATTTTCAGAGTTTTGTTCCGAGGACTCTTTTCAGGATCGTCACTGAGCCCCGGACAGCTTCCAACTGTAGTTTGTTTGTAGTAATGTTCCTAGGGATGTTATTCAAGATCTCTGTAAGGTTATTTTGTTATCATTCCCATTTGCTCCAGTTATCACTTGTACAATGTCGGCACGCTTCAGCTTCCAGGATCTTTTCACTTCATTTTTGAGATCTTGGTATTTGGTCATTTTTCTTGATTTCTGTGTTGTTTAGGCCAGAATCGCTGGGTACTGACGCCTCAATTAGCAATGCCTTTTTTTCCTTTTTGCACCTAAGTACTACATCTGATCGCAGTGCTTTATTTTCTATGTTCACACTTGATGGGATCATCAGGTTCTAGGTGAGCGTTACATCCTCGTTTTCAATGATTCTTTTGGTTTCATGTTTCAAAGAGTTTTCATTAACTGGGATATAGATATAAATTTTTGAGGATGTGCCAGTTGTTACTCCACATACTTCGTTGTGCCTTTGTGTGTACAGCTGTTCTGACATGAGTTTTTTTTACATACCGATAGGAGGTGACCCGTTCTTTCTGTTTCTACCTTGCAGAACCTAAACCTGTCCGATTGACTCAGTCCTGGCATTTTCTTAAAGCCAATCATGTAGTGTCCTTGGTCTTGGGCATTTATTGATTCGTTCTCCATCCAAGTTGATCTGACCTCTTCTTAGCCATTCCAATGAGCCTTCTTTGTCTATGCCCAATCTGTCCAACTCTTCATTTTTTCTTTTTTTTAGTATCTCTCTGCTCTTTTATCATTCTCCCAGTTGTCGGTGCATATCTGTTAATATTTTGCCTTATATTTTTATTTTATTGTTTTTTTGCAATTGTTGCAGCTTTTTCCATTGCTGTTTCAGTTTTATGTGTGACATCTTCTATTAACAACTGTTTTTGGAAAGGTTTTGCAAAGTAGGTTAGGGATACCTTAAGTGACTTGCCGTCTTTGTGGTTGCATACAAAATGGGTTTGGTTATCTGATGAACTTTTCACATACTCAGCCAATCATACATTTTTTTAATGCATGCTCTCGGCTCGTGGAAGACGTATGACGCAGAACAAATCAGGACACAACCTAACAAAGGGAACAGCAAGAGAAAGGGGAAACACCAACACCATGGCAGAGGAAAAAAGTACTGTAGATGGAGACGGACAAACAAGGGATGCAAGTAATGACGAGGGGTAAGGAGAATGGTGTATAAAATATCATGATTCTGGATGGGGGATGACTTGATATGGTGGTGAATAGCTGTCTTGAAGACCTGGGAGGAAGAATGAGATTGAATCGAGCATGGAAGATGGTTCTACAGGTGGGTAAAACATAGTAATAAAAGAGTGGAGGTGAGCAGTGGTTCTGGATTTAGACCATTTCATTAGGAGGGGTTTACTGGTGGACCGTGTGAATCCTGCAGATATCTGAGGAGGGGCGGGGGGTGGGGGGACAAAGCACGAAGAGGGCAGAGGATGCAAGTCCACAAATGAGTTGGAAGAAGACAGAGAGACCACTGACCTGTTGGTGATGGTGAAGTGATAGACCCATAGACTCAGCTTCATCACGAAAAATTCCAATGATATTGAAAGCTTTTGTTTCCACAGCATCAAGCTGAGCGAGATATGAGGCAGGGGAGCCAGCCCAGAAGAGAGAGCAGTACTCCATAAAGTTGTGGATGAGAGTCTTGTAGGTGGATAGGAGCTCAGGTGTGCCAAGGAAGGACTTTTCATGATGGAGGATGCCCAGTCAGCGTCTGGCTTTGGAAGCCAATTTTGAAATGTGGCTTGCCCAAGAGAGATTATGGCTGAGAGTGACTGAACGTCTTCGAAAGGGTTGTTGAGAAAATAGATGGGAGGATTTGCAGTGCAGTCCTTTCAGAGAGAGAGAGAGAGAGTGAGTGTGTGGGATTTCTCAGGCTTGAAAGACAAATTCCAAGTGTTTGACCAGTTTGTGATTTATTTTGTCAAGGTCTGAGGAGAGGGCAGAGGCTTCTGCCTGCTTGTGAGAAGGATGAGGGATGTCACAGCAGACAGTAGAGTCATCAGCAAAGAGATAAAAGAGGATTTTCTAGAGGGTCAGTGACAACAGTTTTCATTTTGTGCACTTGGTCGAGTTCCATCAGGCAGCTACTTCCCTCTCGTCTCAGCGGATACATTCTTGGGATGCACTGATTTTTGTGGAACATTTTGTGGATGGTGAGGAGTTTCCTTATTTTGATATCTTGTTTGTTGATTTCCGATTATGGCCAGTTTTTTTATTCCGCAGGTGTATTAGAACACTGGTACTGCAAGGTGGTTTATGGCTTTGATTTTGTTTCTTGGGGAGAGGTACATTTTTAGGATCAGCCTCATTCTACATCGGTATTCTTTGGCAATTCTTTTGCGCATTTGTGACATATTTGGTAGCCCTCTTCGACTCCGAGGTATTTGTATGATGCTTTGTTGTCCAGCTCCTGTTATATTTTTGTTGATTTTTATGTTGTCCGATTTTACCGGTCTACCTTGTCTGAACATGTACTTGGCACACTTATCTCGGCCAAATTCCATTTGAATGCCTTTGGAGTACCGTGGCACTAATTTCAGTTGTTCTGCCAATTTTTCATCGTTTGCTGCAAAGAGTATTATATAATCCATGTGCAGTAGAGGTGTCACCTTCCCCGTTTCTTTGGACGCTCTCTTATTGGATGTTAGGGGATGTTAGGGTGTATCTGTGTCCTTTGCCATTTACGAGGTTGATCAGTAGGTCCAAGGCCAGGCAAAACAGGAGGGGTGAAAGGCTGTCTCCTTGGAAGATCGTGCGTCATGTAGTCACTCCTGGTAGTTCGATCTTTCCTTCTGAGTGCTGTTATATCAATGTGATATTCCAGTGCTCCATTGCTTTCTCAATCAGTTTGATAATTATTTGTGGTTGATCTTGTACACTTGCATGCATTTTATCATCCAGGAATGTGGAGACACTATCAAAAGCTTTTATGTAGTCTATCCATGCTGTGGACAATTTTGTTCTTCTCGTTTTACAGTTTTCTGAGTGTGACCTTTAGTAGTAGATGGTCTATTGTTGCGTCGTATCCTCTTTTACATCACTTCTGTTCTGTCTCCAGGCATCCTAGTTGTATTAGGTGGTGGGAAATCATTGTGTGTGTGTGTGTGTGTGTGTCCATGTAGGGGGGAGGGATGTAAGGAAGGTGGAGTGGGGAACCGAGTAAGTGGCGAAGGAAGGTGTGAGAGAAAGAGGTTACCAAAGGTGTGGGGGAAGAAAAGGCATAAGAAATGTGCAGAGAAGGGGGTATGGCATTAAAGGAGGGAAGATAGAAGATAAGTTAGCCTAAAAAGGGGTGGCAAAGAAGTCAGCCATAAGAGGGAGTGGTGTGAGTAAGGAAGGCTATGGTAAAAATTGCATTCGATTTTACAATGTGAAATTTTTTTTTTTAACCCATTGAATCAAGGCTAAGGGATCAGCTTGCACATAGACTGCATGCAGTACAAGAACATCCGGTATTGGTGGACAAACTATATATGAATTGAATGAAGGTACGATCTCAACGTGCAAGCGACATGCTCAGATGGGATGCCAAATAGGCCAATAACTCATGCAGTGCTTTCTTTTTCTTGGGAGTATAAGATGAGGGGTAATTTTTCAGAGCTATGGAAATACAAAGCAATTTGCCCACATTACTATTGGAAACTCTCTGCACATGCGTCATACATATACAAGCAAACCCTCTTTGCTGAGAAACAAATATGGAAATGACTCACCTGGAGTGAGTCGAGCACCTGCAAAATCTCAGCACCAAAATGATCCACAACCAGATCGGCTGTTTTCCTGGCATTAATCTCAGCCAGATCCTGAAAAAGGAGGAAAAATCAATAAATTACCAATGCTTTTTTTTGTTCTCCAAAGCTACAGCTATGATTAAAAAAATTTTTTTTAAAGGAAAGGTGTTCATAAGGCTGGAAAATAACACCATCTTATAATTCTTCAAAAGCCAATGGAAGCAACTACTGCCATACAGTGGCCTGCAAAATTATTCACCCCCGACCAATAATGCCACATTTTTTTTACTCATAACTGAAGAGATCAAACTAAACACTGTTATTACTTGAAGGAGGTAACATGGCAGGAATACCTGCAAAAAAACATGTACAAATAAAAATTCACCGGTTGAAAAATATTAACAAGTATTTTTGGGTAGGTCTCTACCAGCTTTGCGCAGCGAGATGGTGAAATCTTTACCCATTCTTCATGTGAAAATTGCTCAGGTTCTGTCAAGTTTGATGGTGATCGTCGATGGACTGCAATCTTCAAGTCTCGCCATAAACGTGGCTTTGTCTTTGTGCTTCGGATCATTGTCCTGCTGAAATGTGAATCTCCTACCCAGTTTCAGATTCATGGCTGATTCAAGCAGGTTTTCATCAAGGATTCTCCTGTACTATGCACCATCCATTGTCCCTTCTATCCTGACAAGCTTACCAGTCACTGCTGATGAAAATCAGCCCCACAACAAGATGCTTCCATCACCATGCTTGACAGTAGTGATAGTGTTGACTGGGTGATGTGCAGTGTTATGCTTGCACCAGACATAACTCTTTGAATTTAGACCAAAAAGTTCAATTGTTGTCTTGTCTGACCACAAAACTATTCTCCACATGCCTGGAGTATCATTAAGATGCTTTTTTCACAAACTCCATATGAGCTTTTAGATGTCTCTTTTTAGCCGCGTCGCGTTGCGAACGCTGGCTCTAAGAGAGCTCCGCGTTGTTCTTCTTGTTCTTCTTCTGGTGAAGACAAAACCTTTATGACGCGGCTATTGTTCAGTAATGGCATCTTTCTTGCCACCTGCCCATGGAAGCCAGCTTTGTGAAGGGAACAGGATATTGTTGATTGATCAACTCTGACCCCCATCTCAGACACAGAGCCTTGCAGATCTTTCAAAGTCATTGTTGTATTTATAGTGGCATCCCAAACTAGTTTCCTGCTTTCCCGGCTGCTGAATTTGGATGAGCGACCTGATCTGGGTAGAGTATGGGTGTTATGATACATCTTCCACTTCTTAATGATGGATTTCACCAAACTCAAAGGGATAATGAGTGACTTTGAAATCTTCTTATAACTCTCCCCTGAACGGTGTTTCTCCACCACTTTATGTCTGAATTCTTTGGAAAGTTCCTTGGTCTTCATGTTTGCCTTGTTGGTTGACCAAGCGAGTTGCACCTTAAAACTACTTAGATAAGTGAGGAATCTTAATTTTAAGTTAAACCACTGATTACATACAGGTGAAACCTATTACACTCATTTTATAATCTTTCAAACCAATAATTTGTTCCTGAAGTGATTTATGATTCATTAGGCAAAGGGTTTCAATACTTATGGAACTGAGAATCATCTGATTTTTCTCTGTTAATCCAACTTATTCACATTTTATCTGTATTTTTCAGCTTTATCACTTCAAATTACTTTGTGAAGACTCCATATATTAAGTTTTATTTGAAAGCATCATGAAATAAGCTCAGGTGGCATCAAAATG
>CM068958.1:141700042-141712468 GCA_035128595.1 Eptatretus atami
AGGTTAGGTGAATGAGTGAGTTTGATGAGGCTTTTGGGTTAATGAGTGAGTTAGATGAGTGAGGTGACGTGAGATGAATGAGTGAGTTTGGGTGAATGAGTGAGTTTGATGGGTGAGGTTGGGTTAATGAGTGAGTTTGATGGGTGAGGTTGCGGATGAGGTGAATGAGTGAGTTTATATGTGATGTTGGGTGGACGAGTAGTACCGCCACCATTGTCCATCACCACAACCCCCCCCCCTCCACCCCATCGTCCATCACCCACAACCCCCCCCCCCCCATCGTCCATCAGCCACAACCACCCCATCACCCACAAAAATTCCCCCCCCCCAGCACTACTCACAACCCCCCTGCCCCCCCATAAAAAAGGTCCCCCCCCATCACCCACAACCTCCTCCTCCCTGCATCATCCCCCCACCCCCACCCCACTCATCAAACTCACTCATCCATCCATCCATCCAACTCACTCATCACCCAACCTCCTCCATTAAACTCACTCATCCAACCAACCTCACTCATAAATCACTCATCCAACCAACCTCATCCATCAAACTCACTCATCCAACCAACCTCACTCATCCAACTCATCATCCAACACAACTCACTCATCCAACCAACCTCACTCATCAAACTCACTCATCCAACCAACCTCACTCATCAAACTCACTCATCCAACCAACCTCACTCATCAAACTCACTCATCCAACCAACCTCACTCATCAAACTCACTCATGTGAGTATATTAAAAGTGTTTGATATCAAATTTGTGACTTTTGTCTTTATTTTATCGGGCCGGTAGAAATTCTGCTGGGCCGGTAACTTTTTCTAGTCACCGGCCCTGCCGGCCGGTGGATAAAAATGTTAATTTGCACCCCTGGTGTGAACCTTTTGTTCCTCATGGATAGGCGGTCATACGTGTAAAGTTTTGCCTCGATCTGTTCAGCCATTTTCAGAGAAGATTTTTGAAGGTTTTATTTTTTCTTAAAACAAAAAAAACCTGCTGAATCACGTGACCAATGACGTCATCAAAAATTTCTCCAGACCATTTATTCTACATGACACACAAAAACTTTCATACCGATGAGATATAGCGTTCCACATATGCAATTATGATGTCATAACAAAGGCACCCATGACGGTCAAAAAAACATATTTTTTTTTTTTTAATCACACTTATTCCCCATGAGGCATACTTGCTATCTGCCAAGTTTTTTCCATGGTGCGGTTTCAGAGATACAGAGATACAGAGATCCAAAGCTTTTCCGTTTTACCAACATGGCTGCCATACCATGTGACCTATGACATCATAATTATGATTAAATAATTCTACATGAGTAGTCACACGCATGGTGAAAATTTTGTCTCAATCCAACAAGCGGTTGTGAAGAAAAACATGAAAGTTCTGTGCAGACAAACAAACAAACAAACAGACAGACAAACAAACAAACAAACAAACAAACGGACCCAAACACAATGCCCTCTCTTTCAACGATGGCAACTTGCTCAGCACTCGGTAGAGTGCATACCTCTGCCAGGCTGAACAGTTTGCGTTTTGTAGCCCACTGACAGACCAAATCTGCATCCACACCTTAACCAAAACTAATCAGCTTGTTCTTGTCAGCTGCCCAAATCATCCCCCAAGCGTCATCTGAATCCATCCACAACGTTTTGAAATACTGTGCTATTTATCGTCTTTGGCCCGATCTTTCAATGGTAAAGAATCACCTGGAAAAAAAATTAAAAAATTCTCATACCCTTGTCCGGATCATCACCAAAATTGAATCAATTTGTCCTCGTCATACACCCAACCTGCCCACCATGATTCATCCGAATTAGTCCCATCACTTTTTGAGATACCGTGCTATATTTCATTTTTAGCCCTATCACTCAATGGGGGAAGAATCAGTTCAAAAAAAAAAATTCGGATCCATATCCGGATCTTCACCGAAATCGAATCAATTCATCCTTGTCACACACCCAAACTGTCCGCCAAATTTAATCCGAATCCGTCCATAACCTTTTTGAAATATCCTGCTCACAGACAGGGAAGCAAACAGACAGAGACAATGGTGAAAACATAACCTCCATCTACCTTCATTGGAGGAGGGAACTGAGCACACATGGCTTGTGTTGTTCCACAAACATGTTGATGACAAGAACATCAAAATTCTCAAATATGCATTCACATGAATGAGCTATCCCAATACCAAGTGCACACAAAATAATAGGAGTAGCTTTGAAAGAAATCAGTTTATTCCATTGTTTCCATCACAAGGTGACCTTTTTGATGAGGAAAGCAAACAAGGATCACCAGCAAGCCCTCTGAAGTCAAAATCGAAATCTTGAAACTGTATTAAAAAAATTAATAAAATAAAATAAAAACCTCTTGTTAGTGGGTGTGGCCAGGTGAGGACTTTAGGCAACAAGGCACAATGGAAGTGCTTCATGCTTCAAAAGGAGCAATTGTGATCTGTCTGGTCGGTGCACCACAAGCCATGGCGGCGAGATGCACTGTCGGGCCCGAAACAGGGGACAGACTTTTTTTTTTATTGGGGCCATCCGGTGGGCTGGACAGCCCGAAGGATGGCACCTCCCACAAGCAGAGAGCAGCTCATCATGGGGCCCGACGCATGCAAAGGTGGTCTCAGGGTACGGAGGGCAGGCCAGAAGACCCACCGTGGAGAAGCTCCGTGGTAAAATACAGACAGAGTTTAAGTGGGATCGTTTGGAAAAACAACATCGTTCTCTGTTTCTCTCGGTCTTCGTCTCGCTGGTTCTCTTCGTCTTTGGAAACATGGACACTGCCTCAAAATCCCTCACCTCCACCGGTACCCTTCCTGTTCTTGAACTGCACCATCACACTGTACCCCACTCATTCCCATTGGGAAGTCCTCGCCTGCTTACCCCCATTGTTTCGTAAGAGTGTAATCTGTGGCACCTAGCGGAGTGAGGATTGTTATTTATTCATCCTTGTAGAAACGCTTGTGTGCCCCACATCCATCTTTTCGTTTGTCGACTCGTTTGGTTTGTACCACCCACCTTTCTCCTTGTACTCATTATAAATAAATCCTTTCAAAAGGTAAGAAATGTCTTCTATCCTTCTGCTTCCGGTGCATGACGCCACCAAATTTGGTTCATTTGGGTGACCTTGAGGAACGGTAAAGTTGTCGATCGATTTCACTGAATGCAGCAGTTAGAAACATTTGGACTGTTCACGGGATTTTTAAAAAAAGAAAAAGAAGAAGACGCCAGCGCAGACGACCCGCGTTAACGGAAGCTGTCCAGCACGACAATATTGGATCAAACAAGGATCAATCAAACTCGAGGAAAGGTGATAGAGGAACAGGAAACTGCCAATACCTTCATGTGAGACAGCGCTTGCTGGCGAACAGCAGCACATTGTGCTGGGGTGTATCCAGGCAGGGAGAGCAGGTTATGGATGTAAGGAAATACAGCCTCCTGGAAATGATTAACAACGACAACAACAACGCCGCCATTATTTATGCACCAAATTATTTATGCACCATACAAGTGGCCCATAGTTGGGTTATTTGACAAACCGAATCAAGATCATCAGTAGATGTCAACAAGAAAGTAATTTTGAGAGCATTCCTTTAAAATAGACTATATACAGTAATTACCAATTACATTAATCACCATAAATAAATGTAAGGGGGGGAGAGAGGGGTGAAATGTGAGTCTCACAATGGGAGATGTAACCTCTCGTATTGCTGCCTAAAAACCCCCCATAAATAACTCCATGTTTGGTTAGTTGCACCCATTAAGCGGTTAAAATTAAATATAACCAACAGTTGTTTATGCTCTGTGTTATATTAAAGTAACACATTTGTTTAAGTGTTACGCAAGACGCCACAACTTTCCCTTTCAATTTCCTTGATATTTTCCTGTCTGCCACGAGTCCCTCCACTTTCCTCCGGTCACATTCTCCCACCTGTGCCTCCGGAATACTATCCTCAATCACCGTTTGACCTCGATACTCAAATCTGCTCCTATGTCAGATCTTGTTCCCCTCGAAACTGATGTTCAGTGCCTTTCTCTGCCGTCTGAACCACATTACCCCAGTCTTCTCCAACGCCGTATGCTACATTCATATCTTCATGACACTTCTTGCTTCCACTCCTAAAAGTAATAAAAATAAAAATTTGAGTAATTCCCAGAAGTTAATCAGATTAACAATATGAATCGGATGCAGGGCTTAACACGAGTAATCCGAGTGCAATGCGTGATGGATTTTCGATACACCTGGCCTTGTGTTTGAAATGAGGAACGATTGATCAGGTGATTTCTTCTTTCTGAATCCCCTTTTGGGATGGAATTTTCACCAAAATTGGAATCATCGCATTTCAAGGATTTTGGACGCATTCATGGATTTTAGGTGGTCAGTTAATTTTTGAATCCTCATTTCTTATTTTCTGAATTAATTGCAAAATTCCACATTGACCATAATTACCTCCGCCACCAAAGGTGAAGGAGGTTACGTTTTCACCCCTTTCTGTTTCTTTGTCCGTTTGTCTGTGTAAAGGAAATCTCAAAAAGTTGTGAACAGATCCAGATGAAATTTTGTGGACAGGTTCAGTGTGTGGGAAGGAATAATTGATTCGATTTTGGTGAAGATCTGAATCCGGATCTGGATGCGAGAATTATTTGATTCTTAAAGTGATGATTCTTCACCATTGAGAGATTGGGCCAAAAACGATACACAGCACGATATTTCAAAAATGTATCGAGTGGGCCAGATAAGTTCTCGTGGATCAGGCATTACAGGGTGGAGGTATGTGCTCTACCGAGTACCCTTCTAGTTTGTTCTGTTAAGTGGCAATTTGATCATTTCCTCCCAAAGCAGAAGAAACCAACAGTGAGGATTTCCTGTTCAGTAATCTGTTTACAGTAACACATTATTCCCCAATTTAAGAGTATTTGAATGTTTGACAGATGTGATGGATAACGGGTGTGGGCCTTATAGTCTACTGTGTGTGTAAGGCTGTTTTATCAATTGGGAAAAGTCAGGTCGACAGGGGAAGGCCACATTAGTACAATATATAAACAGTGCAGGATTAATCTAATAAATAATAACAATGTCAAATGTGCATGCATAGATCATCACCTGACGGGCGTGGTCTCGCAGATAACACAGGACAATGCTCCCGTACTGTTCCTTCCTCTCCAAAATAAACTCGCAAACATGATAACTACATCCATGGATCACAGAAAAAGGGGGAGGACAAAACGGGTTGGTGCTGTTTATGTCGCTATAAAAACTACAGTATTTCACATATTATGAGCACCAAAGTAAAGGACGGCGTTACATGAACCCAAAGCAATTGCATGCAAGACTGCAACACACAATTGGGCTTTCTCAGCAAGGCCGAGCAAATACTCTTCCTCAAAATGAGACGTCCCTCCGGCCTGTAACAGTTCCAGCAGTGCCTGCCAAGGAGAATCAAGATGTGGTTAAACACCTCAAATGTACCACAACAGGTCTTCATGATGAGCAGTACAACAGCAACCCAAATTAATCACAGGGGGGAAAGGAATCGTAAGATGGGGGGGGAAAAAAAAAACATGCAACAACGATAGAGTTGCCAAAACAGTAAACCCTTAAATAATGTGGGTTCTAATTTCGTGGGCTTCGACCGATCGTGGGCAACCTACTGTGTTCCGATTTCATTTTCGGGGTATTCCATTTTGATCAATTGCAGTTTTTCAGCTAATGTAGGTCACAATTTGAGAGTTTTGTTTCATTGAAACCTTTAAATTAAACCTAATTGTGACCTTTAATTTAAACACCCCTTTTGAAGATAATAATTAACGGCCTTATTTAATTATCCTTTAGCAAGGCGTCATCCTTTGTCAGCCTTCTGTCAGCCTGCTAGGGTCTTAATGTGCCTGCACAACAATGCCTTGGACTTGGAACGGGCCGCAACAGTTTAACGATAAAGGACTCAAAAAAATTTTTGCCCACTTTCCTCACTCATATCGAATGCCTGATCTTCATACTTACGGATCGCTGGATACATCGCAATGCTTATGAACACCCGGAGATGCCAGTGTTCATGGCTTTATTTCATTTCCACAAATGAAATAATCTCTAGAATCCCTTAACCTGAACCGGATTTCAAAATTTAAACTGCGGAAGTGAATTTAGCAGCAGTTCCGACAGCGACAAAAAAATAAGTGTTAATTTGTCCAATTTGCACATTGCATTATACTCCGGACGTCTCCGGTCATCTCCGGATGGTGTTTAGTATGACCTAGCCAGCCGTTCCTTATCATCCATTTCGTTGGTGTGCTTGCTTGAGTGCTTAATAGTGGTGGGTGGAACTGATTCCAAAGTACTCGAGTCCAACCATGGAATCAAAACGGAATCAAGTAGTGAACGGGAATCGATGTCGATTCCGAATCATTCCTACTTCACAGAAAGAAGCGTTTATTTTTTTTTCAGGGGAATTTTTTTTGTCGCTGTTGGGCACGTTACAGTGAGTCACGCATGGCCTGGTAATGTATTAATTGAAAAGGAAAAACACCCTTGGGACATCCCGTTTGCAATACAGCAGCAAAAGCAAGTCACTTGCAAAATAAACACACCCCAAGTGCGTGTTCCTTTCAAATGAATAGCAAAGCGTTTGGAGTTGGCCGGTAAAGCGTGCCGATTGCTTTGCTGACGGACGGGTAGGCAATACATCGATTGATAAAGTTTCGACAACATGTCATTCAAAAGGTCTAAAAGTGCAGTTTTGGAACTATTTCAGGAAGGTTAAAGAAGAAAGTCCAAAAGTTGCATGGTCACTTTGTTCAATAGACCATGCTCATCACTGTAATAAGTACAATATGCTGAAACATTTGAAAACCAAACACCAGGGAGAGTACCTATTTGTGACGGTTGAGAATGCAGAGTCTAAGAAACCAAAGTCTGCAACAGCAACAAGTTCGCTATTGAAACCGATGACTGAAAGTAATTTCGCCCCAGTAATGCCCCGGTATGCTACCTTCCCTTCCCCTCACACTTCCTTCCCTTCCCCTACCCCTCCTGGCTCCACCACCCCTCACTCACTCACTCCCCCAACTCTCCTGGCTACCCCTCTCCCCTCTCTCTTCCCCACCCCTCCCTCTCTTAGTATTCCTATCAATATCCTACAAGGCGAACAGGTGGTATTTCCCAGTATTTATTATACTAGTACGTGCCCGTACGTGCGTGGCAGTACATTCAAAAAAAAAAAAACTTTAAACCACGTGCCAGAAACAACCACACAGGCCGTTCCTTCGCTCTCGCGTGCCCGCACGTGCGTGCTGTACGTGCAAAAAAAAAAAAATCCTTTGAAACCGCGCGCCAGAAACAACAACCGTTCACAGCACAACAAACACCACAGGCCGTTCCTTCGCTCTCGTAAACGACGACTGGATTGGGGCATTGTGTTAATCTATAAATGCGCATAAGAAATCGAGAAATTATTAGAATACATTAAGTCATCACTATCCGGAAGTGGTGCGTGCACGTACGGAATGTTCACATGCATTCCACGAATTATCGCTTTCATTGAAGTAACAACTGCTGTGATACTTACACACACAGAGTATTAATTAAAATCCAAATTAAAATCAAGTTTACCTCCCTTGCTTTGCTGGCCATGACATTCGCTGCCATTGACCATTGCCACTCCTACGCCACGGTAACTAAGACGCCCTTTCCCCATCGGCCACGCCTACGCAGCAACGTGTCCTGTCATTGGTTTGGTAAATAAATGGCCGCAGCAACGTGTCCTGTCATTGGTAACTAAGGTGCCCTTTCCCCATCGGCCACGCGCTACGCAGCAACATGGTCCTGTCATTGGTTGGTAAATAAATGGCTGCAGCAACGTGATCTGTCATTGTAACTAAGGTGCCTTTCCCATCGCCACGCCTACGCAGAAACGTGTCCTGTCATTGGTTTGCTAAATAAATGGCCATAACTTGGAACCACTTGTCCGATTAATATAAACTTGAAAAGGCGCATACTCAGGGCCCCAGCAAATATACCTGGCAGGTTTCAATAAGATCGGACCAGTGGTTGCGAGAAACAGCGGACACACACACACACACACACACACACACACACACACACTGCTGGAATTATAGATAGATAGATGAGGCGATTATTTAATTATATTTGGTTAGGAAAAATAAATAAATCGCTTTCCTAATTTTTTTCCGATTTCATTCTAGATTTTGACATAATTACTTAGGCCATGAGGTCTGATTGTTAAATATGGAATCAGATTTTGAATATCAGCTTTTAATAAGCCTATATACAATGCATTATTCAATCTTGCCAGGAGCCAATCAAATTGCATCTAGCCTCAGACAGTCAATCAGCATTTTAGGTCCGATTTCAACCCGTTAATGAGCACAGATTTTGATGCGGTCAATATACCTTCATCAGGCATCAGACATGAAACTTGTGGTCAAGTTTCATCAAAATTTTCTGCTTGGTTCAAGCGTTAATGATTGAAGTGTTGACAGACTCAATGACTGACTGAACTGATTTACCGACGGACACTGCTCGATCACATAAGCTCGTGGGACTAAAGTCCAGGTGAGTTAAAAATGAGTGACTGAAACAATCCAAACTGATGATCAAAGATCAGGTTCTTTGAAAAAAACAGGAAAGACAACATGAGCAGCAGTGGTCAATTCCACTCCTTTGCTTATAATTGGAAGTAAAGCTGTTGGCTTGTCAATGAGAGGATCTGTATTTTAACCTTTGTGATTGCGAGTGATGTGAGCTATCTTCCAAGAAGATGGGAGGTGGTTAAAGAAGGACAGGCTGAAAAAGCAGGCATAGAAAAGGTAAAAGATAGAAGAGCAGGATTTGAGAAGATGGGCACTGATGTTATCTGGGCCGTCACCAATGCAGGACAATACTAACTCAACCGTATCAAGTGAGAAAGACAGTCCAGTAAAGGCAGGCGGTACGAGTGTGTAACATGGGGATCGAGTGCAATGGACTTGGTACAGGATTTGGAGACAACCGTTGAAACGTTCTGCTTGTGCTTAAAAGTCTTCAGTGAGGCCACGTTTGAGGTGGAGGAGGGGGTGGTGGAGAAGGAAAAGCCAGACGGACTTTACAAGTACCACCAGGATCTTTAAGGAGACAGGTTAGAGAGTTCAGTCTTGAAATTAACAAGATGTTGTTTTCTGCCCTTTTTTTTTTTGGTATACATTGTCGAGGCTCGTATGAGAGATAACACACAACGCACAACAAGAGGGCAGGAGACAAGAGGGGCAGGAGAGGGAAGGTAAAACAGTGGGGAACAGAGACGTTAGGAGATCTGTGGAAGGGAGAGGGATGGGGGGGAACATGGGGAATAGAAGATGGACATTACAGGGACTTTCAGGAAGGAAAGCAGGGAATTTGAAGGAGGTGGTTTGGAGTGGATTTACGGGGATAGAAAAGATCGAGGTTTTGGATGGGGAAAGACAATAGTGGTGGTGAACAGCTGTTTTGAAGATCTGGAGGAAGAATGGGATTGAACACAGTGAGGGAGTTTATTCCAAAGGTGGGAAAAAGGGGAATGAAAGAGTGAAGGTGAGCAGTGATTCGTGATTTTGGTAGTTTACCAGAAGGAGGTTGTTGGCGGACCTTGAGCGCCTGTGAAAATATGGGGGGGGAACAATCGCAGACAAAGCGGGGGGGGGGCGGGATGGATCGAAAAGCACGTGATATGTCTCGTGAGATGGATCTGATTTCATGTCTGGCATTGAGGACCTCCATCCATTGTTGGGAGAGCACAAGCAGCATATCCAGGGTAGAGTGATCTGGTCTGAAACCAAATTGATGATCGGAAATCACATTGGAGAAGAGGAAGGATTTAATGGTCTGAAGGCGATGCTGGATTCCAAAACCATGCGCGATGATTGGGGTCTGTAGTTGAAAGGTTTTATAAATGTATGCATCATAGTTCCAGATTAGCCATGTAAAATGGTACAATTTTAAACAGGTGTTCCAAATCATACCCCAACATCCCTTCTCCATGCAACCACATTTCCGTTTTCTCCGTTCAGCATTTACCCCGCTTTGTGACATATCTGTCTTTATTGTTGATCGTTAAGGTTAGATTGATAAAAAGGAATGTTTTAAAATGAGGAATTAAGAGAAAAAGGGGGGGGTAAAGAAGGGGGGGAGGGGTAAATGCTGACACGAAGAAACGAAATTGGTTGCATGGAGAAGGATGTTGGGGTATGATTTGAACACCTGTTTAAAATTGTACCATTTTACATGGCTAATCTGGAACTATGATGCATACATTATAAAACCTTTCAACTACAGACCAAATCACTTCTGCCCAATCATCGCGCATGGTTTTGGAATCCAGCATCGCTTCAGACATTAAATCCTTCCTCTTCTCCAATGCGATGATTTCCGATCATCAATTTGTTTCAGACCAGATCACTCTACCCTGGATATGCTGCTTTGCTCTCCCAACAATGGATGGAGTCCTCAATGCCAGACATGAAATCAGATCCATCTCACGAGACATATCACGTGCCTTTTCGATCCATCCCGCCCCCCCCCCGCTTTGTCTGCGATTTGTTCCCCCCCCATATTTTCACAGGGCGCTCAAGGTCCGCCAACAACCTCCTTCTGGTAAACTACCAAAATCACGAATCACTGCTCACCTTCACTCTTTCATTCCCTTTTTCCCCACCTTTGAATAAACTCCCTCACTGTGTTCAATCCCATTCTTCCCTCCAGATCTTCAAAACAGCTGTTCACCACCACCTATTGTCTTTCCCCATCCAAACCTCGATCTTTTCTATCCCCGTAAATCCACCTCCAAACCCACCTCCTTCAAATTCCCTGCTTTCCTTCCTGAAAGTCCCTGTAATGTCCATCTTCTATTCCCCATGTTCCCCCCCATCCTCTCCCTTCCACACGATTCTCCTAACGTCTCTGTTCCCCACTGTTTACCTTCCCTCTCCTGCCCCTCTTGTCTCCTGCCCTCTTGTTGTGCGTGTGTGTTATCTCTCATACGAGCCTCGACAATGTATACCAAAAAAAAAAGGGCAGAAAACAACATCTGTTAATTTCAAGACTGAACTCTCTAACTGTCTCCTTAAAGATCCTGGTGGTATTGTAAAGTCCGTCTGGCTTTTCCTTCTCCACCAACCCCCTCCTCCACCTCAAACGTGGCCTCACTGAAGACTTTTAAGACAAGCAGAACGTTTCAACGGTTGTCTCCAAATCCTGTACCAAGTCCAGTGCACTCGATCCCCATGTTACACACTCGTACCGCCTGCCTTTCTGACTGTCTTTCTCACTTGATACGGTGAGTTAGTATTGTCCTGCATTGGTGACGCGCCCACATAACATCAGTGCCCATGTTCTCAAATCCTTGCTCTTCATCTTTACCCTTTTCTATGCCTGCTTTTCAGCCTGTCCTTCTTTAACCACCTCCCATCTTCTTGGAAGATAGCTCACATCACTCGCAATCACAAAGTTAAAATACAGATCCTCTCATTGACAAGCCAACAGCTTACTTCCAATATAAGCAAAGGAGTGGATTGACCACTGCTGCTCATGTTGTCCTTACCTGTTTTTTTCAAAGAACCGCACTTTGATCATCAGTTTGGATTGTTTCAGTCACTCATTTTTAACTCACCTGACTTTAGTTCCCACCGAGCCTATGTGAATCGAGCATGTCGTAGGTAAGTCCAGTTCAGTCAGATCATTGGAAGTCTGTCCAAACACTCATATCATATAACGCCTGAACCAAGCAAAAATTTGATGAAACTTGAACCACAAGTTCATGTCTGATGCCTGATGAAATGGTATATGTGACCAGCTATCAAAATCTTGTCTTTAAACAAAAAGGTTAATCAGAACTAAAAATGCTGATTGCTGTCTGAGGCTAGGATGCAATTTGATTGGCTCCTGGCAAGATTGATAATGCATTGTGTATAGGCTTATTTAAAAGCTATCATTCAAAATCTGATTTCATATTTAAACAATCAACCCCATGGCCTAAAGTATATGTCAAAATCTAAGAATGAATCGGAAAAAAATTAGGAAACGACTTTATTTATTTTCCTAACACAATATAATTAAATAATCCCTCATCTATCTATCTATAATTCCAGCAGTGTGTGTGGATGTCGTGTGTGTGTTGTGTGTGTGGTGCTCCGCTGTTTCTCGACACACTGTCCGATCTTATTGAAACTGCCAAGATATATTGCTGGGCACTCTATATGCGCCTTTCCAAGGTTTGATATTAATCGGACAATTGGTTCCCCAAGGTATGGCCATTTATTTAGCAAACCAATGACAGACACGTTTCTGCGTAGCATGCCGATGGAAAGGCACCTTATTACCAATGACAGGACAACGTTGCTGCGCGCCATTATATTACCAAACCAATGACAAATCTCTCTCT
>CM068958.1:141728883-141744382 GCA_035128595.1 Eptatretus atami
CTGGTATTAATTCAACAGCCAAGCAGGATTTGAACTCGGGACCCTAGGATCCGAAGCCCACCACCCTAACCATTAAGCCAACACCAGGCATACAGGATACCTGAATGGCTCATTCTTCCCAATAAGCTGGTACTAATTTTACCGACCTAAGAAAGATGACAGCCTGAGTAAATCCATCTGATGTTATTTTAACAAGACAGGGGCCAAACTCAAGACCCTACGATCTCAAGCCAGCCACCTTAGCTGCGAAACTAACACCACGCCCAAAGCACAATAATCCGCGGACAAATTCCTGTCAGATTTTATAGAAACTAGTACGTGCCCGTACGTGCAAAAAATAAATAAATTAATAAATAAATAAACTTTCAAACCGCGAGCCAGAAACAACAACCACACAGGCCGTTCCTTCGCTCTCGTAAACGACTGGATTGGGGCATTGTGTTAATCTATAAATGCACATAAGAAATCGAGAAATTATTAGAATACAGTAAGTCATCACTATCCGGAAGTGGTGCGTGCCCGTACGGAATGTTCACATGCATTCCACGAATTATCGCTTGCATTGAAGTAACAACTGCTGTGATACACACACAGAGTTAATTAAAATCCAAATTAAAATCAAGTTTACCTCCCTGTCTTTGCTAGCCATGACATTCACTGCCATTGACCATTGCCACTCCTACGCCACGGGAACTAAGGCGCCCTTTCCCCATCGGCCACGCCTACGCAGCAACGTGTCCTGTCATTGGTTTGGTAAATAAATGGCCATAACTTGAGAACCACTTGTCCGATTAATATCAAACCTTGAAAAGGCACATACTCAGGTCCCCAGCAATATATCTGGAAAGTTTCAATTCGATCAGACCAGTGGTTGTCGAGAAACAGCGGTCACACACACAGACACACAGACACACAGACACACACAGATTGCTGGAGTTATAGATAGATACATGCAGAGTGGCAAAGTATTCCAGGCGATGCAAGGTAAAGTCAACCTCTAATCAGGATGAGGTCATGGGATTCTGATCTAATCGCCGCAGTGCTCAAGCCACTTCAATTTACCTTACCATCAACCACAGAAATATATAATAGAATGGACATGCTGGTGTTTAGCACAGAATTTCTTGCAGCCATCTTGGTGCCTTCCAGGAAGTGACATTGCAGCAGTGGGGTCGAATGTTTTGCGATCAACTGCACAAACTACCAAACGCAGTCAAAGCTTCCACAAGTGAGTAGTGATTATTCACAATTTCTATGATGATCCATATTCAGCTATTACGAGCTTGAGTCGCATGATTTATTCAGCGAGGCTAATCAGCCTTGCTACGTCAGTGGCATACGAGGTCGGCCGAATGACTATTATTGTCAACATTACTGATTGTATGGAAGCCAGCGAGACTGATTGCATTTGATTGATTGGGACTGATGGTGGTTGATATCAGGCCGATGAGGGGTTGGGGTGGGGAAGAAAAAAAAATTGCTGCCCTGGGGTCCGTTGAGGGGCGAGAGCTTCTCCAGTAATACATTTTTTAAAACAGTGTAGCGAAACCCATCAGCTCATCCTCACTTCCACATTGTTACATGATTGAAGTGTCATGGCCAGTGAAAGATCACATTATGCTTTGTTTGAAGTCTCACTTTGTTGCGAAGTTAGCCGGGATAAGTGTGGCCAAAGTCTTTCACCAAGTGGCTGGTCAGGCGTGACGTTCAACTAAGGTTAGGGCAGGAATGTGTAATTTGCCCAGGGTTCCGGAAATAGCTTGTGGCCTCTTCACGAAGGACACCGTGGGATCTTTAACGTGTCCACTAATGAATGCTTATGGGCACCCTGTTTGAGGTTCATCCGAGGGACGGCCCCCACATTGATGAATTACCCAGTGTGCAAAACACTGGGATGATAGTTTATAGCTGCGTCGTGATTCGAACCCAGGCTAGAAAGACAAAAGCATCACCGAAAGCAGCCGCCAATGCATGGACAGAAATGAACTTCAAGTTGAATAATAAATTTATTAATACTTTATTTATTTTCAACACCGACTGTGGGCTAAAAAGGCTGCTGCTGTGATTGTGCTTTGTTTATGAGCTTCTTGTTGTTCTAATTTAGGATCTTTATAAAAGAAAGTTATTTTAAAAGTTACAAAAGAGAGAGAAATGGCTGGGTGGCGGGGGGGGGGGGGTGCGTCAGAGGTGGGGGCGTCTGTGAGGTTATTTTCCCCGGGGCCCAAGCTGCCTCTCAATGCTCCTGAGTGGAATGGTCAGTGTTTCAGTGAGTATGACTAGTTGGACTCTTATTATACATAGCCTGTGCCAACAAAAGCCCTCGTTTGTATGCCTTAATGAATTATTCCTTGTCGATCCTGTATGTAAGTCTTGTCGTAGCATGGTGAATCAACCTCTTACCTGTTGAAACTGACCGCCAGAGCTGCTCGGATCTATTATTTAATTAGCAGTTTGATGGCTTTCCCATAAAAATATATGTAGAGAACATAACGAGTGTTGTGGAGCACTCTGATGATATCTGATGGGCCACGAGTGGAGTATTCATGCAGAAGTATTTCACGAACAATAGCAAGTGAAATGCGACAAGTTCTCCACGGGTTATCCATCTGATATCAAGAGTGGTACACAATGCCAGTTAGGGTTTATGTTTATGCCGTGATCCCTAAAATTGGATGTTTATGGATGGAAAACAGCTCGGATCTATGATGTCACAGTTGGGATTACATACTCCAAGATGGCCGCCACAAGTTTCCTGTGCCACAAGAGGAATCAATTGTCCCAACTACTTTCCATCCACAGCCACACTCACCAAGGCCTGGCTCACGTTACCACCAGTTGCCAAAGACTTAAAATGGCTGCTGTTGTACACCAAAGCAACACGCTCCAGGTCCAGCGTCTGCAGATCTTCAACGCACATCACCCCGTCTGTTCCACCATCCCTCGAAAGCACACGTTCAATCACATGCAGCCTCTCATGGCAGTCGAGGACAGCCAGCACACGTGAGGTTACCCACTGTTAGGACAATAACACAATCAGCAGCCGTGAGAGAAAAATAATTCTCTTGTGGATAAAACTCTGCGGCATAAACGGAACGAACCTGCAAGCCAATCAGATCATATGGCAAACTGAGCTCACGCAGCTTGCTGAAGCCGATTTCGTCTGGTGAAGAGCAGTCAGCCTGCAACGTGTGCACACGTCGTACAGTGAGCTTCATCAGGTGCAGGTCACAGAGCACGTCATAAACAAACATCCTTCGAGACAAACTTTTTCTGCTGAACAAGCAATGCAGGAAAAGCTCAGAACCTGAACAATTAATCTCTAGACATATCCTACAATTACAGCTGCTCCATTTGAATAACATATATTTAAAATCAATTGACAGCATGATAGAAAAGCCAAGGTGTAATCTCATGTAATCCTATTTCCATTTACTGTTGATACCACATATTGATCAAAATATCCATGATTTGCTCGTTGGACATGTCTGACATTCAATTCAAATCGACATTTAAAGAAAAAATCAGCAATTTTTATTTATTTATTTATTTTCCACCAAATTGGCTGACATGATTCCATCTGGGACGTTGTTCAGACACAAACACACAAAAAAAAATCTTATGCAACAAAACTAGTATCATTAGGCAATCCCTCTCATTCTTGCATTAAAACAAATGACAACCCACCGGGCACAGGCATCTCTCAACCGTTCATCGGCATTAATTCATACTCGTCACAGACTGCTGGGTAAGCAGTTTTCCCAAAACATGCGGTCATGAAATTGAGCAAAAGTGGTCCCTGATCAAAACATTGACCGAACCTCATGGCTTATGGTCACGTTTAACAGGTGGTTGTACTTTTCTTGTGGTTATCAAAGGAAAATACATCCATGAATTAATTAGGTGGTCACATACAGCATCAAATGTATACAGTACATTTTATTATCGCGTGTATGCGCCGGCATATGTGGGAGCACATACCACCATGTACACGCGAGTCATGGCCCAAACTAAGGCCAACGGTATTATTGGCCAATTGGACCGCTGGTCAGGCACGTCGACATCACTCAATTTTCCTCGAGAGAGGGGAATTATAGAGAGACCATCACTGAATTATAGGGAGACCATCACTCAATTATAGGGAGACCATCACTGAATTATAGGGAGACCATCACTCAATTATAGGGAGACCATCACTCAATTATAGGGGACCAATCACTCAATTATAGGGAGACAATCACTCAAATTATAGGGAGACAATCACTCAATTATAGGGAGACCATCACTCAAATGTATAGGGAGACCATCACTCAATTATAGGGAGACCATCACTCAATTATAGGGAGACATCACTCAATTATAGGGAGACCATCACTCAATTATATAGGGAGCCATCCACTCAATTATAGGTGAGACCATCACTCAATTGTAGGAGGACCATCACTCATTTTAGGGAAACAATCACTCAATATTAGGGAGACCATCACTCAATTATAGGGAGACCATCACTCAATTATAGGGAGACCATCACTCAATTATAGGGAGACAATCACTCAATTATAGGGAGACCATCACTCAATTATGGAGGAATCATCACTCAATTATAGGGAGACAATCACTCAATTATAGGGAGACAATCACTCAATTATAGGGAGACCATCATCAATTATAGAGGAGACCATCACTCAATTATAGGGAGAACATCACTCAATTATAGAGAGACCATCACTCAATTATAGGGAGACCATCACTCAATTATAGGGAGACCATCACTCAATTATAGGGAGACCATCACTCATTATAGGGAGACAATCACTCAATTATAGGGAGCCATCACTCAATTATAGGGAGACATCACTCAATTATAGGGAGACAATCACTCAATTATAGAGAGACCATCACTCAATTATAGAGGAGACCATCACTCAATTATAGAGAGCCATCACTCAATTATAGGAGACCATCACTCAATTATAGGAGAACATCACTCAATTATAGGGAGACAATCACTCAATTATAGGGAGACCATCACTCAATTATTAGGAGACAATCACTCAATTATAGGGAGACCATCACTCAATTATAGGGAGACAATCACTCAATTATAGGGAGACAATCACTCAATTATAGGAGAACATCACTCAATTATAGAGACCATCACTCAATTATAGGGAGACAATCACTCAATTATAGGAGACCATCACTCAATTATAGGAGAAACCATCACTCAATTATGAGAGACCATCACTCAATTATAGGAGACCATCACTCAATTATAGAGAGCCATCATCAATTATAGTGAGAACATCATCAATTATAGAGGAGACCATCACTCAATTATAGGGAGACCATCACTCAATTATAGGGAGACCATCACTCAATTATTAGGGAGACCATCACTCAATTATAGGGAGACCATCACTCAATTATAGGGAGACCATCACTCAATTATAGGGAGGACCATCACTCAATTTAAGGGAGACCATCACTTCAATATTATAGGGAGACCATCACTCAATTATAGAGAGACCATCACTCAATTATAGGGAGACATCACTCAATTATAGGAGACATCACTCAATTATAGGGAGACCATCACTCATTATAGGGAGACCATCATCAATTATAGGGAGACCATCACTCAATTATAGGGAGACTCATCAACTTCAATTATAGGGGAGGACCATCACTCAATTATAGGGAGACCATCACTCATATAGGGAGACAATCACTCCAATTGTAGGGGGGACCATCACTCAATTATAGGGAGACAATCACTCAATTATAGGGAGACAATCACTCAATTATAGGGAGAACATCACTCAATTATAGAGACCATCACTCAATTATAGGGAGACAATCACTCAATTATAGGGAGACCATCACTCAATTATAGGGAGAACATCAAGTGTGCGTTCTCCCTATAATTGAGTGATTGTTTCCTTAATTGAGTGATCGGTCTCCTTAATTTTAGTGATGGTCTCCCTATATTGATTGGTCTCCCTATAATTGAGTGATTGTTCTCCGCTATAATTGAAGTTGATGGATCTCCTCTATAATTGAGTGATGGGTCTCTCTATAATTGAGTGATGTGTCTCCCTATAAAATTGAGTGATGGTTCCAGAGGTTCTCCTATAATTGCGTGATTGTCTCCCTATAATTGATGAGTGATTGTCTCCTATAATTGAGTGATGGTTCTCCTATAATTGAGTGATTGTCTCCTATGATGATACCTATAATTGAGTGATGGTCTCCCTAATAATTGAGTGATGGTCTCCCTATAATTGAGTGATGGTCTCCCTATGAATTTGAGTGATGTCTCTCTATAATTGGAGTTGATGTCTCCCTATAATAGTGATGTCTCAATTGATGATGTCTCCTATAATTGAGTGATGGCTCTCCCTATAATGAGTGATGTCTCCTATAATGTGATCGCAATGATGATGTCTCCCATATTAGTAATTGCTATATGATGTGGCTTTATTAGTGCTCCTATAGTGATGTTCCCTATAATTGAGTGATTGTCTCCCTATAATTGAGTGATGGTCTCCCAATTGAGTGATGGTCCTCCCTATAATTGAGTGATGGTCTCCCTATAATTGAGTGATTGTTTCCCTATAATTGAGTGTGTTCCCCTACAATTGGAGTGATTGTCTCCCTATAATGAGTGATGTTCCATTGAGTGTTCTCCTATAATTGAAGTGGATGGTCTCCTCTATAATTGAGTGATGGTCTCTTCTATAATTGCATGAATGGTCTACTAATGAGTAATTGAGTATCTATGATTGTTCTAATGTGTGGTCTCCTATAATTGAGTGATGTCTCCCTATACATTGACGTTGATGGCTCTGAGTGTCCCCTATAAATGAGTGATGGGTCTCCCATTAAATTGAAGTGATGGTCTCCCTATAATTGAGTTATGGTCTCCCTATAATTGCAGTTGATGGTCTCCCTATAATTGATGATGTCTAAATTGAGAGTTCCCTAATATCTCCTATAATTGAGTGATGGTCCTCCTCTATAATGATGATTGTTCTCACCTATAATTGATGAGGCCATTGATTGGTCTCACCTATAATTGTGATGACTGGTCCTCATAATTGAGTGATGGTTTCTCCTATAAATTGAGTGATGTCTCCTATAATTGAGTGATGCTCCCTATAATTGAGTGATGGTCTCTCTATAATTGAGTGATGGTCTCCTATAATTGAGTTGTTGTTCCTATAATTGAGTGATGGTTCTCCCTACAATGAGTGTGTCTCCCCTATAATTGGATGATGGTCTCCCTATAATTGAGTGATGTCTCCCTATGAATTGAGTGATGTCCTATAATTGAGTGATGTCTCCTATAATTGAGTGATGGTCTCCCTATAATTGAGTGATGTCTCCCTATAATTGAGTGATGGTTCTCCCTATAATTGAGTGATGGTGTCTCCCTATATTGGTGATGGTCTCTCTATAATTGAGTGATGTCTCCCTATATTGAGTGATGGTCCCTATAATTGAGTGATTGTCTCCCTATATGAGTGATGGTCTCCCTATAATGAGTGAATGTGTTCCCTATTAATTGAGGATGGCTCCCTATAATTGAGTGATGGCTCCCTATAATTGAGTGATGGTCTCCCTATAATTGAGCATGATGTCTCCCTATAATTGAGTGATTGTTTCGTTCCCTTATAATTGATGATGGTCTCTCTATAATAGTGATGGTCTCCCTATAATTGGTGATGGTCTTTATAATTTTGAGTGATGTTCTCCTATAATTGAGTGATGGTCTCCCTATAATTGAGTGATTGTCTCCTATAATTGAGTATGGTCTCTATAATTGAGTGATGTTCTCCCTATAATTGAGTGATTGTCTCCCTAATATTGAGTGATTGTCTCCCTATAATTGAGTGATGGTCGTCCTATAATTGAGTGATTGTCTTCCTATAATTGAGTGATGGTCTCCCTATAATTGGAGTTGATGTCTCCCTATAATTGAGTGATTTCTCTATAATGAGTGATGGTCTCTCTATAATTGAGTGATGGTCTCTCTATAATGAGTGATGGCTCCCGTATGTCCCTATAATTGGTGATGTCTCCTAAAATTGAGTGATTGTCTCCCTAATAATTGATGTGATTGGTTTCCCGTATAATTGAGTGATTGTCTCCCTCATAATTGAGTGTGGTCTCCCTATAATTGAGTGATGTCTCCCTTATTGAGTGATGGTCTCCCGTATAATTGATGGTCTGTGGTCTCCTTAAATTGAGTGATTGTCTCCTTAAGTGTTGTATGGTTCCCTATAATTGATGAACTTGTCTCCCTATTAATTGAGTTGATTGTTCCCTATAATTGAGTGCTGATCTCCCTATAATTGAGTGATGGTCTCCCTATAATTGAGTGATTGTCTCCCTATAATGAGTGATGTCTCCCTATAATTGAGTGATGTTCTCTATAATTGAGTGATGTCTCCCTAATGAGTGATGTCCCTAAATTGAGTGATGTTCCTATAATTGTGATGGTCTCCCTATAATTGAGTGTGGTCTCCCTATAATTGAGTGATGGTCTCCCTATAATTGGATGTGTTCCTATAATTGAGTGAGTCTCTTATAATTGAGTATGGTTTCCCTATAATGAGTGATGGTCTCCCTATATTGAGTGATGTCTCCTATAATTGAGTGATTGTCTCCTATAATTGGTGATGGTCTCCCTATAATTGAAGTGATGGTTCTCCCTATAATTGAGTGGATGGTCTCGCCATATTGAGTAGGTTCTAGTAGCCTTAATGAGTGATGTCTTCCCTATAATTTCGAGTGCCTCTAGGATGGTCTCCCTATAATTCATGATGTCTCTCATAATTCCCCTCTCTCGAGGAAAATGAGTGATGTCGACCCGCTGCCTGACCAGGCGGTCCAAATTGGCCAATAATACCGTTGGGCCTAGTTTGGGCCCATGAACTTCGCGTGTACATGGTGGTATGTGCTCCCACATATGCCGGCGCATAACCGATCAATAATGTACTGTATACATTTGATGCTGTATGTGCACCACCTAATTAATCATGGATGTAATTTCCTTTGATAACCACAAGAAGTACAACCACTCTGTTAAACGTGACCATAGCCATGGGTTTCGGTCAATGTTTTGATGCAGACCATTTTGCTCAATATTCATGACGCAATGTTTTTTGGGAAACTGCTTACCCAGCAGTCTGTGACGAGTATGAAATTAATGCCGATGAACGGTTTGAAGAGATGCCTGTTGCCCGGGTGGGTTTGTCATTTGTTTAATGCAAGAATGAGAGGGATTGCCTAATGATACTACGTTTTGTTGCATAAGATTGTTTTTTTTGTGTGTTGTGTTCTGAACAACGGTCCCAGATGGAATTCATGTCAGCCCAATTTGGTGAAAAATAAATAAATAATACAAATTGCTGATTTTTTCTTTAAATGTCGCATTTTGAATTGAATGTCAGACATGTCCAACGTAAGCAAATCATGGATACTTTTGATCAATATGTGGTTATCAACAGTAAAGGAAATAGGATTACAATTGAGACTTACACCTTGGCTTTCTTATATGCCTTCAATTTTTGATTTTAAATATATGTTATTCAAATGGAGCAGCTGTATTGTAGGATATGTCTAGAGATTAATTGTTCAGGTTCTGAGCTTTCCTGCATTGCTTGTTCGCAGAAAAAAGTTTGTCTCGAAGATGTTTGTTTTGACGTGCTCTGTGACCTGCACCTGATGAAGCTCACTGTACGACGTGTGCACACGTTGCAGGCTGACTGCCTCTTCACCAGACGAAATCGGTTCAGCAAGCTGCGTAGAGCTCAGTTTGCCATATGATCTGATTGGGCTTGCAGGTTCGTTCCGTTTAATGCCGCAAGTTTTATCCACAAGAGAAAATTATTTTTCTCTCACGGCTGCTGATTGTGTTTATTGTCCCTAACAGTGGGAAACTCACGTGTGCTGGCTGTCCTCGACTGCCATGAGAGCTGCATTGTGTTGAAACGTGTTGCTTTCGAGGATTGGTGGAACAGACGGGTGGATGTGGCGTTTGAGCATCTGCAGACTGCTGGACCTGGAGCGTGTTGCTCTTGGTGCTACAAACCGCAGCCCATTTTATAGTCTTTGGCAACTGGTGGTAACGTTGAGCCAGGGCCTTGGTGAGTGTGGCGTGGAGGAAAGTAGTTGGACAATTGATTCCTCTATGTGGCACAGAAACTTGTGGCGAGCCATCTTGAGTATGAATCCAACTGTGACACATAGATCCGAAGCTGTTTTCCAATCATAAACATCCATTTTAGGGATCAACGGCATAAACATAAACCCTAACTGGCATTGTGGTACCACTCTTGATATCAGATGGTAATAACCGTGGAAGAACTGTCGCATTCACTTGCTATTGTTCGATGAAATAACTTCGCATGAATACTCCATCGTGGCCCATCCAGTATTCATCAGAGTGCTCCACAACACCTCGTTATATTCTCTTAATAATATTTTTTATGGGAAAGCCATCAAACTGCTAATGTAAAAGAGATCCGAGCAGCTCTGGCGGTCAGTTTCAACAGTGTAAGAGGATTGATTTCACCATCGCTAACGACAAGACTTACATACAGATGCGAACAAGGAATAATTCAATTAAGGCATACAAACGAGGGCTTTTGTTGGCACAGGCTAATGTATAATAAGAGTCCACTAGTCATACTCACTGACACTGCCATTCCACTAAGGAGCATTGGAGGCACTTGGGCCCCGGGAAATAACCTTCACAGACCCCCCACCTACTGACCACCCCCCCCCCCCGCGCCACCCACCATTTTCTCTCTCTTGTTGTAACTTTAAAATAACTTTCTCTTTATAGAAAGATCCTAAATTAGAACAACAAGAGCTCAAATAAACAAAGCACCCATCACCAGCGCAGCCTTTTAGCCCACAGTCGGGTGTTGAAAATAAATAAAGTATTAATAAATTTATTATTCAACTTGAAGTTTCATTTCTGTCCAATGCATTGGCGCTGCTTTACGGTGATGCTTTTTGTCTTTCGTATGCCTGGGTTCGAATCACGACGCAGCTATAACTATCACTCCCAGTGTTTTTGCACCTGGGTAAATTTCATCAATGTGGGCCGTCCTCGATGAACCTCAACAGGTGCCCATAAGCATTCATTAGTGGACACGTTAAAGATCCACGGTGTCCTTCGTGAAGAGGGCCACAGCTATTTCCTGGAAACCCTGGGCAAAATTCACACATTCCTGCCCTAAACTTAGTTGAACGTCACGCCCTGACCAGCCACTTGGTGAAAGACTTCTGCCACACTTATCCCGGCTAACCTCGCAACAAGTGAACTTCAAAACAAAGACAATGTGATCTTTCACTGGCCCTGACACTATCATCATTGTAACAATGTGGAAGTGAGGATGAGCTGATGGGTTTCGCTTACACTGGTTTTAAAAAATGTATACTGGAGAAGACTCTCGCCCCTCAACGGACCCAGAGGCAGCAATTTTTTTTTCTTCCCACCCCAACCCCTATCAGCCTTAGTAATCAACCACCATCACGTCCAATCCAATCAAATGCAAATCAGTTCGCTGGCTTCCCATACATCAAGTAATGTTGACCATCAATAGTCATTCGGCCCGACCTCGTATGCCACTGAACGTAGCAAGAGCTGATAGCCTCAGGCTGAATAAATCATGCGACTCCAAGCTCTAATAGCTTGAATGATCATCAATAGAAATTGTGAATAATCACTACTCACTTGTGGAAGCTTTGACTGCGTTTTGGTAGTTTGTGCAGTGATCGCAAAAATTCGACCCCACTGCGTGCAAATGTCATTCCTGAAGGCACCAAGATGGCTGAAGAAATTCTGTGCTAAACACCAGGCATGTCCATTCTATTATATATTTTCTGTGGTTGATGTAAGGTAAATTGAGTGGCTTGAGCACTGGCGGCGATTAGTATTATGCAGAATCCCATGACCTCATCCTGATTAGAGGTTGACTTTACCTTGCAATCGCCTGGAATACTTTGCCACTCTTGAATGTATCATATCTATATACTCCAGCAATCTGTGTGTGTCTGTGTGTCTGTGTGTCTGTGTGTGTGACCGCTGTTTCCGACAACCACTGGTCTGCAATCGAATTGAAACTTTCCAGATATATTGCTGGGACTGAAGTACATGTGCCTTTTCAAAGGTTTGATATTTAACGTCGGCAAGTGGTTCTCAAGTTAATGGCCATTTATTTTTACCAATCCAATGACAGGACACGTTGCTGCGTAGGCGTGGCCGATGGGAAAGGGCGCCTTAGTTCCGCGTGGACGATAGGAGTGGCAATGGTCAATGGCAAGTGAATGTCCATGGCTAGCAAAGACAGGGAGGTAAACTTGATTTTAATATTGGATTTTAATTAACTCTGCCTGTGTGTTATCACAGCAGTTTTACTTCAATGCAAGCGATAATTCGATGGAATGCATCGTGAACATTCCGTACGGGCACGCGCACCACTCGGATAGTGAGATGACTTACTGTATTCTAATAATTTCTCGATTTTCTTATGTAGCATCTTATAGATTACACAATGCCCCAATTCCGGTCCGTTTACGAGAGGCGAAGGACACGGCCTGTGTGTTTGTTGTTTCTGGCTCGCGGTTTGAAGTTTTTTTTATTTATTAATTTATATTATTTTTGCACGTTACGGGCACGTAACTAGATTTCTATAAAATTGACAGGAATTTGTCCGCGGATTATTTGTGCTTTGGGCGTGGTGTTATTTGCAGCTAATGGTGGCTGGCTTGAGATCGTAGGGTCTTGAGTTTGGCCCCTGTCTTGTTAAAATAACATCAGATTGGATTTACTCAGGCTGTCATCTTTCTTAGGTGCGTTAAAATTAGATACCACTTATTGGAAGGAATGAGCCATTTCAGAGTATCCGGTATGCTGGTGTTGGCGTAATGTTAGGGTGGTGGGCTTCGATACCTAAGGTCCCGAGTTCAAATCCTTGCTTGGCTTGTTGAATTAATACCAGGTGGGGTTTGACTCAGCCTGTCCATCCTCTCCGAGGTCAGCAAAATGAAGTACCAGCTGCTCGGATGTATTGAAGCCATTATGAGTAATCCTGCGTCGGAGTTGGCAACCCATCCAGGATTTTGCCAAATAGCCAGGAAACTGCTTCGGGAGCACTGACGCTCTGTACAGTTTATGGTTCAGATGGATGGATGGATCCTGTGTCGGAGTGGCAACCCAAACAGTATTGTGCCCGAGTCAAGAAAAATCTGCCTCGCAGCCATATTCATCTGAAGTGTGAAGGGATGTGCTTTTCTTCTCCTTATTCTTATTCTTATTCTTTTTCTTATTGTTTATGGGGTTTTGTAAGGGTAGATGGGAGGATCTCATAGTGAAGATAGGAAAAGCATAGCATGGTCGTGACGATGGAGAGACATCTCGAAGTAAATTAAGTAGGGAAACTGTGAGCTTAGGTGTGTTTATTGTGTCACCACATGTAGTGGTCTGTTTTAAAACTGGGTAGGGTTTAAAGGCAAGTTTCTCCCTATATGTAGTGTCTTGCCTCCTGTGACCTTTTCTATGTTTTTGGCATTTTACAAAGACGTGCATTAGAAAGGACCAAAGTTTACACAACTACAACACACGCAGACCCGCTTCTAACGGAGTCCGAAACAATCGCATTGTAAAGCCGCTTCCCGGGAATGGCAGACGTCCAGGCCACTCCCCTGAGGTTCATTGAGGTCGTGGTGTGATGCTAGAGGGAGAATGGATCGAGTGGAGAACGGCGGTCGGAACATAGAGGGTCGCTCCCTTTGCCTCTCTGGCACGGTCACGAAAGCGGGCCCCTGGCCGTGATTTCGCTTTTCCCGGGGTTCGTGTCTGTATTTGCTCGTGTTGCTGGAGCAAGAGCAAGCCTTGACAGTTCGCTGGCCGTGAAGTTTGCTACGCTTTCAGAGGGGATGAAGAGAAGAAGAGTGCATCTCTCAGCTATATCAGCAGTACGCCTTGTTATTGTTTGAGGATAACGAAGGCGGCACCATTTGCTGGTGAGTGGCCCTGATGCTGAGAGAGGAGCGGTGTGCAATCTCGATCGTGAGAAGAAACTGTATGGCGGTTTGTGGGGCTCCTGGCTTGAAGACCGCACATGGCTATACCTCACGGACATGGGCCGCGAGGAGAAGACTTGGTGCCTATTTGGTCGGTTTCTTGTGCAGTGCTTCGAGGTTTCGCGACCACCAGGCTCCTCGAGGGCATTTACTGGACGCAAGCCGAGTGCCAACAATAAAGGGAGGAATTTATTTATATCTTTATCTTTCCCTTGTCTGTTTTTGTGACCTGAGTGGAGACGTCTTCAAATTAGGAATTTTAGTTTACTCACGTTCATGAACCTCACTCGTTGAGTTATTTTTTACGTCATTTGTGATTCATTTTATTAAACCATTATTTTGTTGAAATTACTTTGTGTTCGTTTACTCGGTTGTGGTTCGAGAAATAAACCCGTGTGTGCTTCCGTTCTGTGTGTGTGTGTGTGTGCGCGCGTCATAATCGTCAAGATCCTCGGCTGTTCGACCTCTAGTGAAAACCGTTCGGCTTCCATCCAGGTCCAGTGTTAATAGGCCTGAACACACATTATTGTTCCTCCACCATCCGAAGGTGGGACAGAGGTTATGTTATTACCCCTGTCTTGTTTATTTTTTTATGACGAAAATTCCATAATTTTAATCATATGTTGGTCTCTCGTTATGTTTTGTTTGTTTGTTTGTCTGTAGAGTGGCAGATAACTGCGCGAGTTGCTTTCAGCAATCTTCTTCAAACTTTACCAGAGGCATTCTGAAGGATGAGAGTGAGAGGTCAATGTTTTTTTTGACGATATATTGTCAAAGGTCAAGGTGACGGGTGAACGTTCTTCTGCAATGATTTTCATCATACCTGCTCAATTTGTTTGCGTAAGAGTGCTATGACATCCTCAAAAATGTTGTTTGGATGGTATTCGCGATACGAAATTTGTGTGTGACAGGTTGCGTGTGTGCGAGGCTGAATTGATTCGATTTTGTGTAAAATCCGAATCCGGATATGAGAATTTTTTTTTATTTTTAAGTTGATTCTTCACCAATGGGCGATGGGGCCAAAATGATGGACAGAATATCTCAAACGAGGGAGATTATAACATGGGAGTTGGTGAGTTGGTCATGTGATGGAACAAGCCGATTCGATTTTGGGTTGAGGTGCGGATCTAGGTCTGCCTATCATTGGATGCAACATGTAAACTGTTCAGCTGGCGGAGGGTGTACTCTTTCGAGTGCCCTTCTAGTTTTATTGTGCTTACAATTGTTTCGAATACCATGACCGATGACCCTGTGCTTCCTTCTCAAGTGCATGTGTGTGGAGAGAGGGCATGTTACCAATCATATGCAACTATATATTCAGATTTCCTCTTGGACTCAGTGCGTTTTGACAACCCATTTCTTATTTGCTTCCAAGATTTGTTTCTCAAACATCTCTTCT
>CM068958.1:141771320-141801649 GCA_035128595.1 Eptatretus atami
TAAGTCAAAAATGGTTCATCCGTGACCTTTGACCTTCTTAAGTACACTTTCCACCACAATTACATTCTTAAGTTGATGAATAAAACTTATATTGTCTATGGGTAAATTTTAATGTTGGTTTTAGACTTGCACCTTTTATGTTAAATAAATGTCTAATTAGCAGTTAATTAACCTCGTTCTTATCAAGTACCCTCTCCACCACAAATCCCATTCTTAAGTTCAATTTTCTCATTCAGTGTACTTTCCTCTACCAAATGACACTGGTGTGATATTTGCACCCTTCATGTTGAACAAATACAATTTGGGTGCGGTTTGGGGTGGCACCCCCACCCACCCACCACTGGCGTAACTTAAGAATTGGGTTTTTGGGGTCCCCTAACCTAATTCTACAGCACTGGCACCCGAAACCTTCTGCACCTTCCATGTTGAACAAATCTCACCTAGCTCCCGGACTACAAGGGAAAGAGAGAGAGGCAGGAGAACGAGAGGAAGAGAGAGAGAGAGAGAACGAGCGGAGGAAGGAGAGAGGGAGCGGGAAAGAGAGAGGCAAGGGAGAGAGAGAGAGGCAAGGGAGAGAGGAGAGAAGAGAGCAGAAGAGAGAGAGGGAAGGAAGAGAGAGAAGAGAGAGAGAGAGGAGAAGAGAGAAGAGAGGCAAGGGAGAGAGAGAGAGAGAGAGAGAGAGACGGGAAGAGGAGAGAGAAGAGGAGAAGGAAAGAGGGAGAGAGAGAGAGAAGAGAGAGGAAAGAGGGAGAGAGAGAGAGGCAAGAGAAGAGAGAGAGAGGCAAGGAGAAGAGAGAGAGAGAGAAGAGAAGAGAGAGAGAGAGAAGGGGAGAAGAGAGAGAGAGGCAAGGGAGAAGAGAGAGAGAGCAGGGAGAAGAGAGAAGAGAGAGAGAGAGAGAGAGAGAGAGAGAGAGAGAGGAGAGAGAGAGAGAGAGGAGAAGAGAGAGAGAGAGAGAGAGAGAGAGAGGAGAGAGAAGAGGAAGAGAAGAGAGGAGAGAGAAGGAGAGAGAGAAAGAGGAGAGAGAAGAGAAGAGAAGAGGAGAGAGAGAGAGAGAGAGAGAGGCAAGGGAGAGAGAGAGAAGAGGCAAGGAGAGAAGAGAGAGAGATGCAAGGGAGAGAAGAAGAGAGAGAGAGAGAGAGAGAGAGAGAGAGAGAGAGAAGAAGAGAGAGAGAGAGAGAGAAGGGAGAAAGAGAGAGGGCAAGGGAGAAGAGAGAGAGAGAGAGGCAAGGGAGAAGAGAGAGAGAGAAGGCAAGGAGAGGAAGAAGAGAGAGAGGGCAAGGAGAGAAGAGAGAGAGAGAGGCAAGGAGAAGAGAGAGAGAGGCAAGGAGAAGAGAGAGAGAGGAGGCAAGGGAGAAGAGAGAGAGAGGCAGGGAGAAGAGAGAGGCAAGGGAGAGAGAGAGGCAAGGAGAAGAAGAGGGGAGGAGGGAGAAGAGAGAGAGGGAGGAAAAGGGAGGAAAGGGGAGAAGAGAGAGAGAAGAGAGAGAGAGAGAGAGAGAGAGAGGAGGCAAGGAGAAGAGAGAGAGAGGCAAGGGAGAGAGAGAGAGAGAGGCAAGGGAAGAGAGAGAGAGAGGCAAGGGAGAAAAGAGAGAGAGAGGCAAGGGAGAAGAGCAGAGAGAGGCAAGGAGAGAAGACGAGGAGAGGCAAGGGAGAGAGAGAGAGAGGCAAGGGAGAAGAGAGGAGAGAGAGCAGGGAGAAAGGAGAAGAGAGAGAGGAAGAGGAGAGAGAGAAGAGAGAGAGCAAGGAGAGAGAGAGAGAGAGAGAGAGGCAAGGAGAAGAGAGAGAGAGAGGCAAGGAGAGAGAGAGAGAGAGAGAGAGCAAAGGGAGAAGAGAGAGAGAGAGGGAGGAAAGGGAGACAAGAGAAAGGAAGGCAAGGGAGAAGAGAGAGAGGCAAGGGAGAAGAGAGAGAGGCAAGGGAGAAGAGAGAGAGGGAGGCAAGGGAGAGAATGAATAAATATAAAAATATGGAAACCAGTGAGATTGAAAAAAGATTGGAGGTATTACACTAAAAAGGTTTGAAACTAAAAGGTTTTCGCACTCGGAAGGAATTTTTCTCATAAATAAATGAGTTATTGTGTCAAATGTAAAAAGAAAAACAATAGTAAACCAGAGTAATTCGACTGCACGCAGTCGACGGGTATGCCTCCGCTCTCCCGCACAAACACTTGAGTATTGACATATTGCAATAATCCTTCATAGTAAAATACTGTATAAGTTTAATGTACATGAGTGGTACCAAAATATGCTCAGACAAGAGCATGAAGAGAGGTTTGTCATTTCATCTCTGCTCAACAAAGATACTTAAAGGTCTAAAGAAGAGTGTATTAAAAGAGACCATGAACTTTCAACATTAATTTGAATGTATCTGGAAGAGAAAGGATGTTTATAGAGAGATGAATCCTCTTAGAAATTATAAACATGAAGTATTCTCAGAGACTGTTAGTAAGAAAGCTCGAACAGCATTTGATGAGAAAAGATATATAATGAGTGATGATATAAATACATTACCTGATGGGTTTAAAGTACAGTACAAGTATTAATAACAAATGGGGTTGGGGGTTTTAACATGCGACCGCTGCATTACATTTAATTGATAAATAAATTAAGTTATTCCTGAAAATAAAACACAAATATTTATAGGATCTCCATTTGACGACTCAATTTGGTTAAATAAATGATCATGTGAAAGGGAGGCGAAGCCCAGCACCAGGCAGGGGAGTAGTGTCAAAAGGGAGGTGTTTGACGCAGTAATGTGTTCCAGTTTGAAAAGTAGAAATATGAGTGAGCGTAAGCGAGCGAATATTGTGACTTTGAGAAATATGACACATTAATGCATCAAACCCTACATTTTGACACTACTTTGGCGAGTGGAGTTAGCTGTGACCAGCGGCCTCAGGAGCAGTCGTTTGGGAAGGACCCGAGTGCTTCCCCTCGGGGCAAGCCTCAAAGCCCGGATCCACAACACTATACATAGTTTTTCGCACCATCTCTCAATGGTAAAGAATCACTTAAAAAAATAAAAATAATCGGATCCGGATCTTCACCAAAATCGAATCAATTCTTCCTCGTCGCATACCCAACCTGTTCACCAAGTTTCATCCGAATCCGCCCCCAACTTTTTGAGATATTGTGTTATATATAGTTTTTGGCCCTATCTCTCAATGGTGAAGAATCACTTTTAAAAAATTATCGGATCCAGATCCGGAATCGGATCTTCACGAAAGTTAAGCGTTGCTGTCCTTGGCCGGTCAACTACATACACAAAAAGTTTCAGAATGATTGCTTGAAAAGTGTGGCCAAAAATCGTTTGACAGACACAGACAGACAAATGCTACAGACCAACATTTTTGCCAAGTAACAAACAAAGACTGACAGGGGTGAAAACATAACCTCCGTTCAACTTCCGTGGCAGAGTTAAAAAGGTTTTATTGATGTGCAGTATTAGGACGTCATGGAATAGACTCACCTTTCCATAAGACACCGACAACAACACCCGAAGCACCGGTTTCAAGGTCACAACAAGCACCTGTGGTAGCAACAGCCAATCAATGTCACAGGTCCACACAATTTTCTTGATAAAGTAACATTGAATCACTTCTACAATGAGAATCTCCTCGGTTGGAAGAGTCAATCAATTTAACCTGCGGGCAGAACAGCTAATTTCCCTCATGATAAACTAACTATATCTACTGCACATTATAATCCAGAGTCAAATGCAACAAAGCCATTTCACGTAAGTGGAGAATGAGAAGAAAAAAAAATGTAAACATCAATCAAGAAAAAAAAAAAACCATTTCTTTGTTCAAAGGTAAGAAACTAAATGGTTGGATTATGTTTGAGAAGATAGGACCTTGGTGAGGGATGCCAGAGCAAGCAGTAAGCAGGGTGAAGTTGCACGGCTACTGGAATACGAAGGACTGCGAACGGGCTCGATGCAACAGGCCTCACCCTTGGCACCACTGAAGATGCATCGTGACTCGCATGTGCGTACACCGAGCACGCGCCTTGGACGATATACATACAGGGAAGCCATCAAACGGTAATCTCAACACCAATATTCTTTAGCTAGTCTGCGAAGCAATGAAGATAATGCATTGATAAGCTGCAACAGAAATGGAAAAATTGCTTACGTAATATGTAGAGTAATTAGTTATACGTGTTTACACACAATGTAGAGGTCATTTATTTGTGTTTACATCGCTTTCGATGGAGAATGTTTCTAAATGCAAGGAGGCCAGCAGGTGCACTATTGATTTAGGCAGGCTGGCAGGCAAGTCTTTTTTTAACCCCGTGCACGCGAACCGAAAAGTGGGGTTCAGCAATAGGTTCACTTGTCCGTCCGTTCGGAAAACGAACGTGCAATTTAGCAGTACTTTGGCTCTGAATTCGACCCGATCGCACATGAGCAGAGAGGAGTGAGATACTTTATTTCTTACTCCGTCTACCTGTCTGGCAGTCAAACAACATTGAAAATCATTCCAAACAACTTACTGTTTTTGAGGACATCGTGAAGGACGGGCATGAAGAACTCATGTAACGTACTTAAAGAGGTGGTGCAGAAGACCATCAAAGGCCGTAAAGCTTCCGGAATTAATTTTTTTTATCCGACCTTTAAAATCTTTATTTATATTTCAATTGGATTATGCACCTGAACACTGCATGGGGTAAGGTGTTCGATGAACTCTCTCATTTTATACATTTATATTTCAACAAATTCATTGCACTCTTCCCATTATTTTCCTTCTAATTTTTTTCCCACCTTCCTGTTGATATTCCTGCACGATGGGAGACAGACTGACCAACTATCAGTCACAGCTCTAACATGTGCCATGTTAGATGCTATATGAATGAACCAAGACGAGCCGAGATCCCGCAGGGGGGCCAACCGCATGGAGGGAATAAAAGGTGCATAAGTGTGAAGAGCGGAGGAGCAAGGTGAAGAAAGGATGTTCTGTATGTATGGGTTGGAGCTGGAGCAAGAATGTGGATAAAACAAAGCAGCGGGCTCACTATTGTGGGGGGGGGGGGGGGGTGGTTCACACAGTCTGCCTGCAGGAGGTGGGGGGGCATTTTGTGCTGTGTGATGAGCAGTCACCAGGGATCCAGCGATGCATCACCTGAGAAGGGAGTGCAGGGGAGGGGGGCTGAGGTTCCCCCATAACCTAACCCTGACTGTGGCAGAAGGCAGGACAGTTCACCACTTCAGTCACTCTTCCATTTGGTTCCTTATTTGGTGCTTACCTCCATGATTTTCTCCCTCGGCTCATTTTATGTTGTTAAATTATGCTGACGATTTACTTTGCCTCCCCCTTTTGGCATCTGGCGGCTCGGTAAACTTGTATAAATGATATATAATTAGTGTAATCGTGATTTTTTGGCGTTCAAAGTTTGTCATGATATGACTAAACCTTTTTCTAAGCATCCTATGTGTGCGGCTATTTCCCCCATTTCCATGCTAGGTGCCAAGCGGACCATTATTTAAATCAAATAAAAATAATCTTTAAATCCACCCAGTTACGGTATTCGAACTCCAGGCAAGAAAGCTCTGCTCCTGATGTGCCAGGCATCAGGATGGACACCAAGTGGGTGTGACAATACATTTCTCCAGATATTAATAAACTGTGATGGACACCTCTGTTTTGGATATACGGAACCACAATTGAAATCACACGTGTGGTTTGAATTACATAAACAAATTCATCCAAAAACAAAGTGTTTCATCACACATTTACAACAACCCAAGACTGCACAAGTGAATCCGGTACAAGAGACCAATTCCAAAACCTTCGGTGTCACCAATATTATGATCTCTAGAGATATCTGCAACTTTGGGATGTACATTATCGTTTGAAAGCAAAAATTGCATTGAACTGGAAGAGGAAGCACAGTATTCAATGTGTTGCATTTGTGCTGCTGTGTTACCTGTACCAAATTGTGCTGCTGCATTACCTGTACCGATTTGTGCTGCTGCATTACCTGTTACGATTTGTGCTGCTGTGTTACCTGTACCGATTTTGTGCTGCTGTGATACCTGCACCAAATTGTGCTGTCTGCATTAAACCTTGTACCGATTTGTGCTGCTGCGTTACTTGTACCGATTTGTGCTGCTGCGTTACCTGTACCAAAATTGTGCTGCTGCATTACCTGTACCGATTTGTGCTGCTGCGTTACCTGTACCAAATTTGCTGCTGCATTACCTGTACGATTTGTGCTGCTGCGTTAACCTGTACCGATTTGTGCTGCTGCGTTACCTGTAACCAATTGTGCTGCTGCATTACCTGTACCGATTTGTGCTGCTGCATTACCTGTACCAATTGTGCTGCTGCATTACCTGTACCGATTTGTGCTGCTGCGTTACCTGTACACATTTTGCTGCTGTGTTACCTGTACCGATTTGTGCTGCTGCATTACCTGTACCAAATTGTGCTGCTGCATTACCTGTACCGATTTGTGCTGCGTGTTACCTGTACCGATTTGTGCTGCTGTGATACCTGCACCAAATTGTGCTGCTCGCATTACCTGTACCGATTTGTGCTGCTGCGTTACCTGTACCAAATTGTGCTGCTGCATTACCTGTACCGATTTGTGCTGCTGCATTAACCTGTACCGATTTGTGCTGCTGCGTTACCTGTACCAAATTGTGCTGCTGCATTATCTGTACCGATTTGTGCTGCTGCGTTACTGTACCAAATTGTGCTGCTGCATTACCTGTACCGATTTGTGCTGCTGCGTTACTGTACCGATTTGTGCTGCTGCGTTACCTGTACCAAACTGTGCTGCTGCATTACCTGTACCGATTTGTGCTGCTGCGTTACACTGTACAAATTGTGCTGCTGCATTACCTGTACCGATTTGTGCTGCTGCGTTACCTGTACCGATTTGTGCTGCTGTGTTACCTGTACCGATTTGTGCTGCTGTGATACCTGTACCGATTTGTGCTTGCTGTGTTACCTGTACCGATTGTGCTGCTGTGATACCTGTACAGATTTGTGCTGCTGTGTGTACTGTACGATTTGTGCTGCTGTGATACCTGTACCGATTTGTGCTGCTGCGTTACCTGTACCGATTTGGCTGCCGTGATACCTGTCCGATTTGTGCTGCTGTGTTACCTGTACCGATTTGTGCTGCGTGTTACCTGCCCTATTTGTGCTGCTTTGATACCTGTACCGATTTGTGCTGCTGTGTTACCTGTCCAGATTTATGCTACTGTGTTACCTGTACCGATTTGTGCTCTGTGTTACCTGTACCGATTTGTGCTGCTGTGTTACCTGTCCAGATTTGCTGCTGTTACCTGTACCGATTGTGCTGCTGTGTTACCTGTAACCGATTTGTGCTGCTGTGTTACCTGACCGATTTGTGCTGCTGTGTTACCTGCACCGATTTGTGCTGCTGTGTTACCTGTACCGATTTGTGCTGCTGTGTACTCTGTACACGATTTGTGCTGCTGTGTTACCTGTACGATTTGTGCGCTGTGTTACCTGTACGATTGTGCTGCTGTGTTACCTGCACCATTTGTGCTGCTGTGTTACCTGCACCGATTTGTGCTGCTGTGTTACCTGCACCGATTTGTGCTGCTGTGTTACCTGTACCGATTTGTGCTGCTCGTGATACCTGTACCGATTTGTGCTGCTGTGTTACCTGTACCGATTTGTGCTGCTGTGTTACCTGTACCGATTTGTGCTGCTGTGTTACCTGTATTGATTTGTGCTGCGTGTTACCTGCACCGATTTGTGCTGCTGTGTTACCTGCACCTATTTGTGCTGCTGTGTTACCTGCACTATTTGTGCTGCTGTGTTACCTGCACTATTTGTGCTGCTGTGTTACCTGCACCTATTTGTGCTCTGTGTTACCTGCACCAATTTGTGCTGCTGTGTTACCTGCACAAATTTGTGCTGCTGTGTTACCTGCACAATTTGTGGCTGCTGTGTTACCTGTACCTGCACTTTGTGCTGCTGTGTAGTATATGACGCTGTTTGCCAATTTGCTGCTGCTGTGTTACCTGTATTGATTTGTGCTGCTGTGTTACCTGTCCAGATTTATGCTGCTGAGTTACCCGATATATGTTACCCGTATTAAATTATTTTATTATTTTCAGCATAATTATAAATTCCGAAACAAGTTAAGTGTAAAAACAAAAGAGGTTATCTCCTAATTGCAGCAAAGTCTTTTGCTCACGTTAATGCTGCAAGATGTCATATGAACCGACTATTGTCAAAACTCCTTGGCGTTTCCCACATTTATCTACAGCTCTAACACACCAGGATCTCACCTGAAGTTCAGCTCAAACACAGAACCACCACTGTCATTACAAACTGCAATCGTTGGATCATCTGTGAACTGAGACACAAAAAGTCAAACAAATCAACACATCAGAGCAACTCTCTAAAGTAATTTGAGCAACAAAAATAAAAACTAGAACAAGTGACTGAATGTCAAACTCCAGCTAAACAGCAAGGTGAGACATTGATTATGTTTGGTTCACCATTATTTTGTCTGCCTTAAAACAGGATTTTTCATTGTATGTGTGTGGCCTATATACCCTTGTTTACTTTAGCCGGTATCCACTAGTCACCCCTTCCACAAAGAAACAAGATTTTGACTTCTCATCGATAGGTAGCACCATGATAGCAAGTAAATGACTTGAAAATGAGGTGCAAAGCCGGAGTGGCGCCTGCGATATCGGAGGGTTTCACGACAAAAGCAGGAAGCACTCTGGGCAAACGGAAGGGCTCACAAAGTAGATTGTCCAAAGTACAGCACATGCACAATTATGCCACAACAGACTCTCGCTCCACCTGCAGCCGAGCTACACAAAGAGCGTGCAGCCAGAGCCTATAGAGTCCCGAAGAGCTTCAGTAGGCAGAGTGGAGTGCGACGTGAGTGAGTGACCCTGGAGGACACGCGAGAGCAGAACATGTCTCATGGAGAGCACAAGTGCAGCAGAGCAGCACGGGTCAGCTCTTCCAACTCGCAGAGGTTCTCAGCCAGGCAGTGTCGTATCATTCACCTCTTTTAAAAATTACTTCTTTCTACACCACTTCTTATTTACTTCCCCACCATTTTTACTTTAAATTATTTTGCTTGCAGCCACTTTCCAGCTATCCTTGAGTTCCCCCCTGTTTGAGCTTAGAGAAGGATAAGGCTCTGATTACTGTGCAGAAATTTGATGTCCGTACCCTCATATTCGTTGTTCGCCGGGATAGAAGGGACTGGGTTACATGTTGCTGCCTCGCATGTAGGATCATTCCTGTTGCATTAAAATTTCAATGTTGAAATCTAACCTTGTGAAGGAATCTCCTTTTCCAGACTTTGCAAATTATTTGCATACAAAAAATAAATAAACAAGAGAGATGCCGTGTCAAGCACAATACTTGCAAAATCCCGAAAACAAATTTGACCATAAAAATAATTGGTGGTTGACTTCAATGACATATATGCAAATTTCAAGTACATTGGATTAAAATTGAAGATTTTAGAAAGTTGGTCTATGTTGACCTTTTGACCTCAAAAATAGTTGGCGGTTGAATTTAGTGACTTGACATGCAAATCCTGTTCAAATTTCAAGTCAATCGGATGAAAATTGATGATTTTAGGAATTCCACAAACTTGTTGATCTTTGGCCGATGTTGACATTTTGACCATTTGACCTCAAAATCAATAGGCTTCTTTCTTATGACCAACTCTACCATTTTGTGAAGTTTCATTAAAGATCAGTTTAGAATTGTGACCTGTAGGCAATTTACATACAGACAAACAAACAAGCCGGTAGGCAGACATGGGTAGTCGACTACCCAATAGAACCTGAGCGAGGGTCCCATTCGATGGGGAATGACGTAGGATTAAGCACAAGAAAATTCATGATCTAGCTTCAAGGGTTAATGCTGCAGATTGTTTTTTCGTTAAAATACCCCACATTTAGAGGTTTTTCGGCCGTTGCTAGGCAACGAGGGGTCCATAGCAACGGTTCTTTCTCACACATAACTAGGACATACCATGAACCTACATACCAGTTTCAGTATATCTGACTCATAGTCCCTGAGATATAACGAACTTCGTTTTTTATTTGTTTTCGACCAGGGTTCATTCAAAGTCTATCTTCTCCGACAGTTTTCATAAGGATCGGCTGGAAATTTTGACAATATGGCTGAATGTACTGCCCAGAGTCGCTCGTGGCCCGATTTTTGATTTTCGAAAAATAATTTTTTTATGATTTTCAAAAAATTTCAAAGTCCCGTTGCTAGGCAACGGTGGTGTCCATAGCAACGGTTCTCATTTGCACACAACTAGGTCATGGTATGAACCTACCAACCAAGTTTCATCGAAATCGCCATTGTATTAACGAGCACTGGACCGAACAGACAGACAGACAGCAGGTAGGCGGACATGGGTAGTCGCCTACCCAATAGAACTGACGCGATGGGCCCGTTCGATGGGGAATGACCTGAGGATTAAGCACAAAATTCATGATTCTAATTCAAGGGTTAATGCTGCAGATTGTTTTTTCGTTAAAATACCCCACATTTAGAGGTTTTTCGGCCGTTGCTAGGCAACGGAGGGGTCCCATAGCAACGGTTCTTTCTCACACATAACTAGGACATACCATAAACCTACCATACCAGTTTCATGTATATCTGACTCATAGTCCTGAGATATAACGAACTTCGTTTTTTTATTGTTTTCGACCAGGGTTCATTCAAAGTCTATCTTCTCCGACAGTTTTCATAGGATCGGCTGGAAATTTTTGACAATATGGCTGAATGTACTGCCCACGTCGCTCGTGGCCCGATTTTGATTTAGAAAAATAATTTTTTTATGATTTTTCAAAAATTTCAAAGTCCCGTTGCTAGCCAACGGTGGTCTCCATAGCAACGGTTCTCATTTGCACACAACTAGGTCATGGTATGAACCTACCCACCAAGTTTCATCGAAATCGCCATTGTATTAACGGAGCACTGGACCGAACAGACAGAATATACATATCATACAGACATACAGACATACAGACAGACAATACAGACAAACATATCAACGCGAAAAGTGAATAAGGTAGAATAAAAAAAAATTTTTTTTTTTCGACTTTATCGACGACCCAACAGACAGACAGACAGACAAACATATCGACGGAAATACTGATAATAAGGGTAGATAAAAAAAAATGTTTTTTTTTTTTCGACTGGATCACTACCCAACAGAACACAGAATGACACCACAACCGACCAATATAATTGCCGAAATCCGAAGGATTCCGTCAATTAACAAAGACAATAATGCACTTGACAAACCAATATACTGGAAAAATTTTCGATTTTCGCAAGTAATAAAGATTGGGTCACTTACACCAGAAAACACCACTTGATGATCTCGGCCTAAGGCCTCTACTTTTGGCACAGATGCGTCTAGTTTTGGCGAAGCATCCTGTGTATGTGACAGTATATTGTGAGGTTTTGCTTTAAATTGGAAAAATCAGCAGAATTTGCTCATTTCAAAAACATAGACTGAAGAACTGGTCTTGCCGGTGAAGGCTCGTGTCAATCTGCATTGCTGGACAAGTAGAACAATGGACAAAATCAACAGGATGTCGATATATGTATGGTTGGGAAGCGAGGAGGAGCTGACGTTTCAGGCGTTAATCCTTCAAAGCAGAAGAGTAGAGTTAACGCCCGAATATTAATTAATTAATTAAGAGGAATATTAATTCCTCCCTGCTGATATGGAATTAATTTTATATCAGCAGGGAGTGTGACAGCTGCTGTCCATCGATAGCAACACATTGACTGTGCAAGTTGGAGGCAGTCAGAGACCCAAGTTTGAAGGAAGTCCTGTATGCCACAAGAAGCAAGCTGGACAAGGAGAGCAGGAAGCCAGACTGCCAAATGCCCAGAATATGTCCGTGTCCCGAGCTCTGCTGGAATCTGGATGTATGCCTCATAGATGCACTGACCAGACAACCTGTGGCAATGGGCTTTCAATGTCATCATTTTGTTTCTCTTTTACATCAAACCTCAAACTACCATATTGCTCTACAATTTATAGGAGCTGAGCCCAGTGGAAGGACAGTCAAAGCTCGAGTTTAAGGAGAGATATGAGAAAAGACAGAAGTTCTAGTGAATTAGGAATAGCAAACATTACGAGAAAAATCAACACCACTTTTAAAGCCTGTGACTCCAATACATGCAATAAAGTTAATGAACTATCGAAAAGGAAAGCTATTATGACGATACATACAGGTTCAGAGCAAACTGCACAACATCACCTACCTTGATATGCAAAATGGCATTCCCTGGTGGGTGAGCATCGATGATGGTCCGTAACAGTTTGCCGTTCAGCAGGTCCCACATTGTGATCTGAAACACACTCGGGTGCATAAACTCACAGACTATTCACAGTGGTAATATCACCATGTTATGTCATTTATTGCCAGATTATAGTGTCAAATGCATAGTTGATTGTCAAAAGAGAGGGATGGTGGCACACTTGGAAAACTTAATGCTTTCTCTTGTATTGTCAAACGAACAAATACAACCCGACGCTTCGTTGACAGGGGTATTAAGGAGGGGGGGGTGGTTGAGAGAGGAAGAGAGGAGAGATGGAGAAGGAGAAGAGGCAAGGGCAAGGAAGCTAAGAATGGGGAAGAGCAAGGTGGGGGGGGGGAGGGGTGGGGAGTTACGAATGAAGTGAGAAGATCTGGAACTGAAGAATGCCAAAGTTGTACCAGTGATAGCTGGACCGACAGGAATGATGATGAAGAACCTCACAGAGATATTAACATAGGGCAATTCCCTGGGCGCTACTGTGTACTGGATAAGTAACCAGGCAACCACTGGTAGAATGGATGACCCACAAAATATATTATGGAGAAGAAAGTAAATACCGATGGATTTTTTTCTCATGCCATGAACAAGCCTTGATACATCACGGGTGATAAAGGTTGTGGTCAGGTTCATTGATATTGTGTGTGTGTTGTGTGTGTGGTGTCAGAAAAGAAGGCAAATACATATTTTGGGGGGAACCCCCGCCCCCATAGACCCTCCTAGACCCCAATTTTTTTAATGTCGTGAACAAACTTTAGTACATCAGTAGGTGGTAAATGTGGTCAAGTTCCATCGGAATTGTATGTGTAGTTTTCGAGAAGAAAGCAAACACATTTTGTGGGGGCAACCCCCCTTAAATCCCCTTAGACCCAGATTTTTCTAATGTCATGAACAAACTTTGGTACGTCATGGGTGATGAAGGTTGTCATGAAGTTTCATTGGAATTGTGTGCATTTTTTCTGAGATGAAAGCAAATACCTCTTTGGGAGGCAACCCAATTCCCCCCCTACCCCCCTCCCAGTATACTCCTCTGTAGGACCCCCCCAGACCCCTTTTTATGCAATCACAGATAATAAGGTTGTGATCAAATTTCATTGAAATCATGTGTAGTTTCTGAGAAGTTGCAAGTATTTGTGGCGGACGGACTTACGACACACCACCCCTAAGTTCCCTGGAACTATTTTACAGGTGAGCTAAAATCCATCCCTGGAAATATATTGCAAACGAAATACAGTAGAGGATGTCCGGTGCTCAGCGACGATCCTGAAGAGAGCCCTCGCACAAAACTTTGAGAACAGAAAACTTCACAGCTTGGTCCATGAATCGTGACCCCTTACGAAATGAAGGTGGATACTTTGAGCCTGCCCTGGGAGGACTCCATTCCACATTCTGAAACCCACATATGTAGATACCAATCAACACACACACACACACCACACACACATATGAGAGATGTGCAGGGTCGAGTCCACACTAAAGGTTAATCCACACCTCCTAAGGGAAGGGGCTTAATGGATTATGCCAATTCACACCCCCCCCCCCCACAACCAATAACGCCACACCAGACACCATAACCGATCATGGGGCTGTTATGCGACCCAGACTGCCAAGAAATCAAAATGCCAATTGGTAATTACCTGGGAAATAACTCGTGCTATAATGCCAATTATTTCAACATAAATCATTATTTATAAATTAACACCATGGAAATTACAATAAACAAATCTAGCTTTATCTATCCGATCCTTGTCCACAGCACTTCACTCAATGGATATTGGATATTGCAGGCTCTAGATATTCCAGTTCATTGCAACAGTTAACTTACTTATGTACAGTATTTGGTCCCAAATGAGGCAACTTTGGCAATGGGCAAGAAACATTTAATGATGCATCGATGACTATTTTACCAAATATAAACCGAAAGTCCAATGGGAAACCAGTGTAATTTAAAGTCTTGGAAATATGCCCACGCCGCTCCTCTTCCAAAGACCTTTCTGATGAGGCATGGAACGTCGTTGTACATGAAGAAATTAAACTGCATGATTGACTGACAGACAACATTTTGGACATGGCTTTCCTATTAATGTCACAGGACAACTATACAGCTAGAACAGCTTTAAGGCAACGAGATGGTGGCGTTTGTCATGCAAAAACAGATCGTTTTAGCTTCAAAACCCATCCAAATCAAATCAGACGAAGTCCAAATCAGACAAGACCACAGAAGGGAGCAGAGACAGCAGCGTTCCAAAGGAGATAAGCATACCAAGTTGACCCCTCGGCGTATTTTAATACACATCGTGATCACGATTAATATCGATATTCCCAAAATTGTACAAAGCAAATTATGCAAATTAATAAATACCACCACAAATATGCAAATGTTATTGGATACAGTAACTGCACGTTATCAAAATATCAGCAAATCATGAATAATGACACAACGATTCACATTTTCATCACAAAATCCACCGGGAATTATCAAACCGCACACTTTACTCACCCTCCTTCCATTTTCCGACATTTTAAAGCAATTTATGCCTAACATTGATAATTTAATGTTTAATGTTTCTCAGCCTAGTTTAAAGGTGACAACCGACTGAACCAGCAATGTGGAATTGCCAAAGTTTATTATCAAGTTTTATCAAAAAATTAAAATAAATTTTTTTTAAAAATTTCAACCAGTTTTCCCTACAAGAGGCACATGTACCTGTCCATGTGCGTGTCCAACTAGGAGGCAGAGCAGTTGTTGTTGATACTCAAGCAGACACAGAACCGTACGCACTCCGGTCGACAAGCTCCCCAAGGACATTTTCAAAATTTGCTGAGGGTCTGCGAAGACATCGGGTTATTGTTATCCAAGCAATGGAATGCTCATGTATGCCAACATTCCACAAAGGCTGAGATGAAAGGGATGGGGGGGGGACTAAAAGGTAATGATTTATCATTTTATCATGCTTATCTAATCGGTATTCACGTTATTCAATACATACAGTACATTGAGTCAATGAATGTCATTGAAGTGCGAGCCAGAAAAGATAATTCAAAATAATAAACACAAAACTCATGATAATGGTCACGGAGGTAAACGAGAACAGCACTCAGTTGAGTGCACACCTCCGCCAGGCTGAACAGTTTACATTTTGTATCCTACTGATAGGCCGGATCTGGATCCGGACCTGAACCAAAATCGAAACGGATTGTTCTCGTCAACTACCCAACTCGTCTACCAAGTTTTGTCATAACTCGTCCTTCAGAGGGCTGGCTGCCTAAAGGAAAGCAGCACAGCAAATTGCCATCAGCTGTCGTATACAAGATGCACTGACGTCGGACACCGTGAAGGAGGTGTCCGGCACACAATGGCCTCCTATTGCAAAATACACCACAAGGCGTAGCATATTCAACATCCATCAGCAAATGCGAGCAGATGCGATGCCCAGCATCACTCTGTATGCGAAACACCAAGGTGACAGTAAATAGTTCGGTGAGGAATAAAACACAGACTGGAGAACTCAAAGGCAAATGCACACACAACCTCTGAGCTATCCACCAGCCACTGGAAGGTGACAACTTGGGTGGCATTCTCGATTTGGAAGTTTTCAGTCTTTGTAATTGATAAATTGGTTTTTGAAAATCACGGCTTACGCATTCCACCTCGAATGCATGTAATCGCTGCTTTTTAGACTGACGGCAGATTATGAGTCGAGAGACAACTGTGGGAATAATGTGTTCGTGTGCCCACAATATGTGCACGAGGAGAGTTCTCGGAGCAAATTCATATTGCTCAAAAAGCTCGAATAATGATTCCATGCTTATTCAAAGTGTAATTATTATCATATAGCATGGCTCCAAGTCTCTCGTGCATATTTCAAGACCGAACAACGCGTCATCTATCATGAAAGAAAGATAACAACTTGTGCATGTTTTTTTTGGGGGGGGAGCGATCAGGCAGCGGTCTACTATGCAACTCCCAGAAACAAAAAAAAAACTTTTGTAAAATTGTGCCAAGGTGAATGCCAAAGATTCACTTTCTGTGCTGTTATTGGTTATTTTGACGTCGGAAATGAACGCAATCACCTTTGATTGAACGGGATGTTATTGTCGGTAATGACGTATCAAGTGATATTTTAGAAGGCTTAATTTTGTTGTTGTTCAATTTCAATTTTCACTGTGTTCCATGAAACTGTTAATTTACTTGGAAAGTAATTTGTATGAACTGATGAACTAGCGATGGACGCATTGTGGGTCCGTTCAGTCGGCTTGACTGGGTTGGGGGGCACCACCTTCGAGGTTCGTGAATGCCTGGTTCGAGCTCTTGTCCGTTTGAGATCTCAAAGAAGCCAAACTGCATGAATAAACTCTGATGGCCATGTACACTTAAAAGTCTTGTAAACCACCATCCTGGTCTCTCTATCGAGTGCAGCCTGTGGCTGCTGGTTGCATCATTGGTTGGGATGCGGCTTTGCCGCTGATGCAGTGTCCCCCTTACCAGTACACTGGTACTCATTTTGCCGACCTCGGAAGGATGACAGGCTGAGTCAACCTCCTGGTGTATTAATTCAGTGGCCAACGGGGCTTGAACTCAGGACCCTCGGATCCCAAGCCGCCACCCTAACCACTAAGCCAACACCAGGCTTACCATCCTGGTGACGGGCTGGAATGTTTCGTGTATTCCATGAATCAATTCGATTGGAGAATTAAAATATTCCATGTTCAGTTTCTCCTGATTAAATAGCAGTTTTGTAAATATACCCATCAGAGATAGGGAATCCCCCACCATTGAATGAAAAAGGTCATACATATTCCAGATAATGAGGGAGGTGAATTGGAAACAAGACACCATTTGGTCATCATCTCAAAAAGTTCCCCAGGGGTGAGGAACGTAGTAACCAAAAATAATTTAAATCAGATAAGCAGTTTTCCATTTATTACAAAAAACATTTTTTTGAAGATGGCCGCCCCAGTCGGCCATCTTGGATCCGGCCACACCCAAAATCAATAGGGTTCTTCCTTTTCAGGTGGTACATGTGTGACTCAAATTTCAAATCCATATGGCGAACAGTTTATGAGTTATCGCAATCACAGCTATAAATGTTGACGCCCGGACGGACGGGCAGCCGGCCGACCTGGGTGACAACAATATCCCCCTTCCGCCACGCGGCGGGGGATAAAAACCGTTACCTTGTGTAATAATGGGGTTGTCACTCATGGCCTCTCATTGTTTGGAGACAACCCTTCCACTGCTTTCTCTTCTCTCAATTACATTCAAATAAACTCATTGTGCATGACTGTGAACGCGTTGCCAACTATGGTGTTGAGTCATCGGGAGTATTGGGTATATTAAACACCCCTTTTGGAGAAAATTAACAGCCTTACTTAATTATCCTTTATCAACACGGTGTTATTCTTACCTCGCTGGGGTCTTAATTACCTCCACCACCAAAAGTGAAGGAGGTTATGTTTTCACCCCTTTGTCTGTTTGTTAATTGCTGGGATCCTTCGGATTTCGGCAATTATGTTGGTCAGTTGTGTGTCATTCTGTGTGTCTCTGTTTGTTTGTGTGTTTGTTTACCCTGTAGCAGCCACACCGTTTCAGCAATCATGATCAAAGTGGGTACAGACGTCGGCCATGGTCCAACTTAGACACTTGTCGTTTTTGGTGAATCTAGGTCAAGGTCACCGAAAAACCGAAATTCTTATTTTCGCAATAACGTCCGCTAAAATGGTCGTATCGACTTCAAACCAAATCCAAAATGTGCATCTTCCAATTCTGCATCCAACCATATGTCTCATTGGGGTTTCACACCAACACCCTTCTTAGCGGTCGGGGGTCCAATGTCAGGGGGGTCGGGTCAAAAATTTCATATTGCGATAAAAACGCCATTTCAAGTCCGATTGACTTTCAAGTTATGATCATGACCAAACTAAGTGCGATTGTTGCGAATCTGGAAGCCATGAGCACACAACATTCAGGTCCTATAGCTCAGTTATTTCAAGAAGTGAATGTGGATACATAGCTCCCTTTTCCCTTGTCTAATGGATAATTAAATGTTCCTGCGCTGTGGAGTTACTTTAATAGTCAGGTTTTTCTTCTTTTATTTTGCACCACCAACGATAACAACAACACCAACGATGACAACAACACCAACGATGACAACAACACCGAAAACCCTCTGCTCCCGGCATTCTCCGCGCGCTCGCTGAAATGCGGGTGTGTTCAGAGTGCATTCGGGTGTGTTCAGAGATATGACAAAGTTATTCCGGCAATTCCTTGCTCAACGAGCAATTTCATTTGTTTGTTACTTAAGAAATCTAAAGATTTCGTAAGTATATTGATGACTTCCGTCATGTGTTTGTGTGTCTGTGTGTGTATCTGTGTGGTGTGTGTGTGTGTGTGTGGTGTGTGTGTGTGTTTGTGTGTAGGCACGATAACTCGAGAAGGGAAGAAGCTACCAATGTCAAATTACACACGTGATTCAGGAGGGTGATGGCTAGTGCTGATTAGATTTTGGTCAAAATCGGTCAAAGGTCAAGGTCACAGTGAGGTCAAACATTCGATTTTTGATGTTTTTGTACAGAATCATCGTAGAAACTTCTGGTTTGCGTCGCTACCTTCTCTAGAGACAGCTTTATAGACAAGGTCAGAGGTCAAGTTGACGATTTCGTAAGTACCAGTCTATGACTGCTTGTTTGTTTGTTTGTTTGTATACAGGATATCTCAAAAAGTTGTGGCCGAATTCGGATGAAACTTGGTGGACAGGTTGGGTGTGTCGCAAAGACGAATTGATTCAATTTTGATGAAGATCCGAATCCGGATCCGGATATGATAATTATTTAATTTTTAAAGTAATTCTTCACCATTGAGAGAAAGGGCCAAAAACGATATCGTCCTGTACAGCATGACATTTCAAAAATGTATTTGGCCTGATATGCTCTCGTGGATCAGGTATTACGTGGCGGAGGTATGCGCTCTACCGAGTGTTCTTCTAGTTTGTCATTGTTTTTCGCATGCCTAACAATGCCTGGACTTGGAACAGGCCACAACAGTTTCTTAACGATCAAGTTGGTTTTTTTTTTCCACTTTCCTCACTCATATCATCGAATGTCTCATCATCATATCTACGAATCGCTGGATACATTGCAATGCTTATAAACGCCCGAGAAACCAGCGTTCGTGACATTATTTCATTTCGCCACAAGCCATAACCTCTAGAATCTCAATCTGAGCCAAATTTCAAAATTTAAACTTCTTACTTGACTTCAGCAGCAGTTACAATGAGTAAAAAATGTTTTCAGGTGTTACAAAGCAATGAATCACCACATCATGGCACAATAGTCAAAATGTATGCATGCTCTCTCTCAGCTGTCTATCCTGACTTCGAATCCTGACCCAGCCATAAACTGTCATCCTGGTATTTCACAGGCAAGGCGATTCATCAATGTGTGCGCAAGCCCCTCGGATAAACATTAAACTAGATGTCACATCTGCCGGAAGCCCACCATCTCATTCCCCCCCTCCCTTCTCCTCTCTCCTTTCTCCAACCCCCCCTCTATTCATCAACAGTAAATATGTTTTCAGTGGTTACAAAGCAATGAATCACCACATCACGACACAATAGGCAGGGTGATTCATCAATAGCGTGGGTTTTAAATGCTCCCATCCGGTTTTATATGGAACCCGGAAGTTAAAATAAAATGTTGCTCTGGGCGCTTTTATCGCCTTCCCCTTCCCCTCAAGCTGTCTTCCACCCTCCCCCTTCCCACTCCCAACATTCTTACCTCCTCCCAAACCCCCTCCCCTCTCCACCCCCATAGACATCTCCAGGCAGTCTCCACATGCTGTTTTAACATACCCCATTTCGTTCAATCCTGTACTACCAAACGCAAGTTGAGAACCCCTCCTCCCCTTCAGTCCCTTTACCAAACCCAAGTCCAGAATCCCCTGCCCTCACGCTTACCTCCTCCCAAACCCGCTCCCTCCACTTCCCCTCCTCCCCATCCTCTCTCCCCCAACCTCCTCTCTCCCACCCACCTCCCGGAGTGTATAGCAACGTTTGGTGAGGTGACCTAGCTGCCCCCTTCCTCACCTCCTCGTAGTTCCCCCACCCCTCCTCGCTCCCCCCTCCTCACTGCCTCTCTCCTCCCTCCACCCCCATACTATTCCCTCAGCGAAGCGACGGATTGTATTTGCTTGTGATTAATAATTCAAGTGTTTAATGAAAAAAAACTTTTGGTTTTCACCCGAGTTTTCAAGGCTGAATAGTGTGCAAACACAGGGCTGAATAGTGTTACAACAAACTGTACTTATGATGTACATGGACATGTAATTCATACATTATGTGAAGTAAATAAACACGTGGGAAGTTGGAGGCGACGTGAAACCAGGGTTGGTCGAAATCAAAAGCAGACGTTTTACTTACTTTTACCAAACGTGGTAAAGACGCTATGATCTGAGAGATCGTCAGTGACACAAAATACATCTGAATACTGAGTTTATTGATGAGTAATGATAAGGAGGCCCCAAGTAAGACAACTTCAAACTCGGTGATTGTGGTGACAATATTAACCCTTTGAACCCGAGCGGCCTGATTTTTCTCCAGGGAGTCCAGGGTGGGAGAGCCGAAAGTCCAAGGAGCTCAAGGTTCAAAGGGTTAAATATATAATGATCGATGTAAGAATGTCATCTTGCTTTTATGGATGGGAAAAGGGGAGGGAGAACGGGAGGACAGAGAGTTGTGGTTCAGAGATGGGGGGAGGAGCAAAGATGGGACACAGTTGGGAGGGGGAGGTTGAGACTTTGGTGGGGAGGAGATTGAGGAGTTGCGGTGTGTAGTGGGGTTGAAGGCTTGGAGTGGGGAGGAAATTGAAGCCTTCAGGTTGGAAGGGGGAGGTTGAGGACTTGGGGTTTGGGAGGAGGTATTGATGACTTGAAGTTACATTTTACATTCCATGGTTGTCCTGCAGCTCCCTGCTAGTGCCAACTGAAGAAAATAACTTTACTAAAGAAAGACTCCTTTTTGGTCATGGCAGCCAAAGGAAACGAAGTGATATTATGATAGACAAGCAGCAACAAACAATAAAACTCACCAAACACCAAGACCAGACCGTGTGCTGTGCCAATGGCAATCACTTCTGAAACTGCCTGCACAACACAATGGAATAAAAAGTCATCAGGTTTTTTTTGTTTTTTGTTTTTTCTTCTCATGCTGTGCATTTCCTGTTCCTTTATGGGGAATTTTTAGTCAACAGCAAGGAAATACAATGAAGGTCAAACTCTTGTGTATTCCCTTCATCATATGGTCACTTCAAATTTTCAATAAGTTTTTAGGATTTAACCACCAGTTCATCTTGTCCCAAAGAGTGGGGACTTAGGGTCACAGAGGTCAAAACAGAAGATTTTTTTTTCCACTCTAAATTTGATATTGGGTCATTTTCTGGTGGAACTTTTTAACCATCTTTCAACTTTGCTTTCGGTGGGAAGCGTGGGGATTTAGGTGGGAAGTTGGTACGATTTTCAGCGTTGCTCGCCCTGTCATTGGCAACTATGACGTACAATCCCAATTTTAAATACATTTCATCATTGATTCACTTTTACCAACATTAGATTTTAAAATAAAAATTAAAAAAAAGAAAAGTATTTTTCAGATAAAAATCGATCTTTTTTCTTTCTTCAGGCCATGTATCCACGGAAAAGACAAAAATTAATCAAAAGCTGCGTTTTGAATGTGAAAAGGGCGGCTTCTTGAGACGGAGGAACAAAAAGAAGCACGAAGAAGAAGAGCAAGTTAGTCTGTGACCAATTTAAATGCATTTAGGGCACAAAACAGAGAAGCTCAGCAGAGATTTGTTCGCCAACAAATGGATGATGAGAGGACATTAAGGCAGATACCTCCCCCCCCCCCTCCTCCCATAGACCCTCCGAGACCCCAATTTTTTTAATGTCATGAACAAACTTTAGTACATCGGGGTGGAGAAGATGGTGGTCACGTTTCATCAGAATTGTGTGTGTAGTTTTGGAGAAGAAGTTGCAAGTATCTGTGGACAGATGGGCGACGCGCCATTCCATAAGCTCCCCAGAACTACTTTACAGGTGAGCTAAAAACCATCCCTGGGAATATCACTACAAACGAACTACAGTTGGAAGCCATCCGGGGCTCAGCGACGATCCTGAAGAGATCCTTTGGCACAAAACTTTGAGAACAGAAAACTTCACAGGTTGGTCCATGGATTGTGACCCCTTACTGAAATGAAGGTGGATACTTTGAGCCCACCTTGGGAGGACACCATTCCACATTCTGAAACCTGCATATGTAGATACAAATCAACCACACACACACGTTATTTAGTATAGAAGCATATACTGTATGTGTGTATATATATATATACTGGTGGGGTCTGCTTACACATTGTGTAAGCAGACAAAGTGTGCTTCCCGATTGTCTCGGGTCGCTCACCTGCATTTTATTTTTTTCATTTATTTATTTTAACTTGCAGACACTTTCCAAAGGTTCTGTGATTTTTCCTGGTGTACCGGCTTCGATGTCCATCGGCACACAAAATTACTGTGCTTCCCCAATTTCTCGGGTCGCTCTCCTGCATTTATTTATTTATATTTTCATTTATGGATGTTGGCCGACAATTCTGCAATTTTTTCCCCTGTGTATTGGCGTCGATGTCCAGCGGAACGCAAAATTTCAGCTTTCTCCATCTCCCAGAAGGTACTGCTCTTTAAAATCAGTCGGTGAATCAGTCTTGTGAGGAATACGTTCCTGAAAAATGCCGCGAATGTTGAATCCACGAATGTTGGGGAATTGTTTCAATAGGAAAAAGGGGGATAGGTTACCGGCGGTTCATGATTCATAAGGGAAAATCAAAAATCCCATGAAAAACCATGAAAACGCGAAGCACAACACTGCAAATGTAGAAGCAGGTCACATTTTATGAACCGCGAATACGTGGGGTCCAACAGAATATATACACACATTTATTGGAAAAAAATAATGAATAAATAATACATAAGAAACTAGAAGGGCACCGAGTAGAGCGCATACCTCCGTCATGCAATGCCTGATCCACGAGAACATATTGGGCCCATTATATATATTTTAAATATCACGCTATGTATTGTTTTTGGCCCAATCTCTCAATGGTGAAGAATCACTTAAAAAAATTATCAGATCCAGATTCGGATTTGGATCTTCACCAAAATTGAATCAATTTGTCCTTGTGACACACCCAACGTGTCCACCAAGTTTCGTCTGAATACGTGCACAACTTTTTGAGATATCGTGCTATATATCGGTTTAGCTCTATCTCTCAATGGTGAAGAATCACTTAAAAAAATTATCAGATCCGGATTCAGATCTTCACCAAAATCTAATCAGTTCGTCCTTGTCACACACACACAACCTGTCCACCAAATTTCATCTGAATCTGTCAACAACTTTTTGAGATATCCTGCACACAAACAGACAAACAGCCAGAGAGGGGTGAAAACAAAACCTCCTTCCACCTTCGGTGGTGGAGGTAATAAAAATGTACAAGTACATAAACGAATATAAATATTTAAAATGAATACAAATCAAAAAATTATTTGCCAGTAAATAGTAAATAAATAAACAAAAACAAATACAAACAGCCAGCCAGACATGCACCAACACCATTGATGTTGGCATCGTGGTTCGACAGCAACTTACCATTGCCGTGGGGTTTCCTGCATCTGCTTTCTCCTGCAAAACAAATCCGCCAAATGAGAGAAAGGTATAATCTCAACTTTGAGCAAAATTGATTCTTGTTATTTTCAGGAATGTCCGAAACAGGACAACCTCCTCCAACAAGGAGTACACAGTACATTGTGGTGGGAAGGGGTGGGGGGGGGGACATTAACTCTAGTAAAACAGCATGTGGATGAAAGGTCTCTCCTTGCAAAGTACTTCCAAGAGTCGGTGATGAAGAAAGTAATGTATGATAATGATTATGATGCCGATAAAATGCTAACCACTGCTTGGCAATTACGACCGTAATTTGTTGGACATCTTTTAGGAGAAGACAAATCATCATTTACAAAGATTTACTTGAACAACATCATGCACATTCAACAGTGCAATGCGATTTTTCACTTGTCTGCATTTCTACAATCGTAAAGTTCTCATCCCTCCCTTCACCCTAATAAGGGGTGACGTCCAATGGCACCAAGCTTCTGCCCTGCCTCAGCCACAATACTCCTCCACTTCCTTCTGTTCTCAGCCAACTCTCTCCACTCTCCAGATACTCCTATCTTACTGATATCTCGACTCACACAATCCTCCCATCTCAACCACGGTCTACCTATTTTCCTCCTACGTTGCTCCCTCAATCTATCCGCTCTCTGACATTGTCTCTTCCCCCATCCGTACCCAAGTGTCCAGCCCATCTCAGCCAGCATTTCACCAATCTCCCCATCAAGCTCATCTGCACACCAATCTGCTTCCTCAGTTCATCCATCCTCCTTTTATCCACCCTCTTCACTCCTGCAATCCTCCTGACACAGTTGCTCTCACAAACCTGCAACCTCTGTTGTTGTCCTTGTCAGTGCCACCGTTTCCAGACCATAAAGGAAGGCCGGCGTTACACACATCAGGACCTTCCCTTTCAATTTCCTTGATACCTCCGAGTCGGACTTACCATCCCCAGTCACTGTTCCTCCCAGATATTCAAACCTATTCCCCTGTCTGATCTCCTGTCCGTGTAACCTGATATCAATTTCTCTTCTTGCCACCTGACCCACATCACCTCAGTCTTCTCCATACTCATCTTCAGCCTGTGCTTCCTAAATGCCTCTTTCCACTCCCCCAGTACTTCCTGCACCTCTCGCCCACTCTCCACCACAATTAGACAATTAAACAAATAAACAAACACAGTACATAATTCAAGAAGCGTCTGTTTGCATGTATATGTGTTTGTTTATTTGTTTGTCTTCTAAGCCCTTCTGAACCACTGGATGGAACGGGTTGAGAACACATATCCCAGGAAAGTTTGAGAGTAATAATAAAATAAAATCACACACGCACACGTCAATTTATGAAGAACAAGAAGGTATAACAGAATTGTGCTACTCACATGGAAAACAGCATCCTGGTTCCCATGGCAACCACTTTAGATGACGAACGTATGTCGCGACACACCGTCTCCACAGTCTATGTACCAAATATGAAACGTGAAAGTTGAAAACTTTGGGAGTTAGAGTGCGGTTTCTGAGTTTAGTGCGGACGGACAGACAGACGGACGGACGGTATCACATAATACGCCCCGATATATATATATATCGGGCGTATAAAAAGTAACATTAAAAATTATCATAATAATAATAATAGTTTTTGCAGGTAATTATCAAGGCTTTAAAGAGCAGCAACACCTAAAGTTAAAAGAAGGAAATACAAGACACCTTTAAATTTAGAATTTTTCAAACCAATGGAACAACAAACCGATAAAAATGTGTTTTAATTACCAAATAGGCATTTGTGTCTTGGTTGCTGTAGATGCCATCTTAGTTGTAAAGGGAGGATTTGCAGGATATAATCACATGTGTTCAGGTCAATCATTATAGTATATTTAAATATATATATATATATATACTGTATATAGAGGCAGTTTTCTCCATCAAAAATCAATCAAATTCCCAACATCAAAAAATGCTCCACTTTGATTGGCCGCCTGTGTTGGCCGTTTCATTTTACAGAGCGACTCCTTTGCAAACTTGAAGTAGCCCAGTCCTATCAACACGTATGTGAAGTTCATCAGATTCGGTCAGTAGTTCTGGAAATGTTAGATTTTTTTTTTTGAAAAAAAAAAAGTTGATAAACACAAGAAGACCTCCAAACTTTGGACAAATCTGCTTCATTGAAGATTAGGCAATAGATCTCATGATTGCCAACTCGGTAAAAGTTATATGTTTATTGGTGTAGCAGCCTCCATGAAGAAGTCAAAATACAATACATGACCAAAAGTATGTGGACACCTGCACGTCCAACATCTCATTCCAAAATCATGGGCATTAATATGGAGTTGGTCCCCCTTTTCTGCGAAAAACACCTCCACTCTTCTGGGAAGGCTTTCCACAACATGTTGAACATTGCTGCGGGGATTTGCTTCCATTCACCACAAAAGCATGAGTGAGGTCAGGCACTGATGTTGGGCGATTAGGTCTGGCTCACAGTCGCGTTCAATTCATCCCAAAGGTGCTCATGGGGTTGGGGTTAGGGCTCTGTGCAGGCCAGTCAAGTTCTTCCACACCGATCTCAACAAACCATCTCTTATGGACCTCGCTTTGTGCAGGGGCATTGTCATGCTGAACAGAAAGGCCTTCCCCAAACTGTTGCCACAAGTGTTGGAAGCACAGAATCGTCTCGAATGTCATTGTATGCTGTAGCTTAAGATTTCCCTTCACTGGAACTAAGGGGCGAGCCAGAACCATGAAAAACAGCCCAGACCATTATTCCTCCTCCACCAAACTTTAAGTTGGCACGATGCATTCGACAGGTAGTGTTCTCCTGGCATTCGCCAAACCCAGATTCGTTCGTCGGACTGCCACATGGTGAAGCGTGATTCATCACTCCAGAGAACACGTTTCCACTGCTCCATGTCCAATGTTGGTGAGCTTTACACCACTCCAGCCGACGTTGGCATTGCGAATGGTGATCTTAGGCTTGTGTGCGGCTGCTCGGCCATGGAAAGCCATTTCATGAAGCTTCGACGAACGTGCTTGTGCTGACGTTGCTTCCAGAGGCAGTTTGGAACTCGAGTGTGAGCGTTACAACTGATGACACGATTTTTCTGCACTACGTGCTTCAGCGCTCGGCATCCCGTTCTGTGAGCTTGTGTGGTGGCCTACCACTTCGCGGCTGAGCTGTTGTTGCTCCCAGACGTTTCCACTTCACAATAACAGCACTTGAAATTACCGGGGCAGCTCTAGCAGGGTGGAAATTTGACAAACGGACTTGTTGGAAAGGTGGCATCCTATGAAGGTGCCACATTGAAAGTCACTGAGCTCTTCAGTACGGCCCATTCTACTGCCAAGTTTGTCTATGACTCCATGGAGAGTGCATGGCTGTGTGCTTGATTTTATACACCTGTCCGCAATGGGTGGCTGAAATAGCCGAATCCACCAATAAAAGACGTGTCCACATACTTTTGCATGCAGAGAGTATTTTGGAGTAATAATATAAATAGTAATCATATCAATAAACACCAGCAAACAATAGGCTTCCAACCATAAAAAAAATAACAAGAATAAAAACAACAGCAGTTGCCAAAGAAAGTGAAAAACGCACAGCAGCAGAGACGAGCTGTGCAGAAATTCCTGAGTGTGGCATGCCGCAGGACAACGCCATGGGATGAGGAGCTTCTCTCAACTCGCCGCCTGCAATGCATGAGAAATAAATAATAAATATCCGTTCAAGGGCACAAACCATCAAAATCAACAAAAGAGTAAAGGAATGCAAATGCATAATAAGTAAATGTGAAAAGCTGAGCAAGTACTCAGAACACAAGGGAAGTATAAAACTATAAAGGCACTCTTCGACGTCACGATGTCGCCAGATATGCCTGCACCACATCAGTAAATCATTACACATACTTGTACCAAGTTTGATTTAAATCCCTGAACCAAATTCAAAATATTAATAATTATGGCTGCCAGACCATGCATCCGATCAGTTGAAATGTAAAACATATCTTCCCCATGACTACCATCATAATCGGGATGTTTCACATCGATTAATGAAGCGGTTTAAGAGAAATAATTTTTATAAGATTTTCCGTTCAATCCAATATGGCTGCCAGACGTGTGACCTATTATTATTCGTGAACACCCCGGTATCCCCAAGGCTTGGGGACATGTGGTGACATTTCCCTCGATCGGTCAGCTGTGCTGGAGAAGATGACTTTTCAAGGTTTTTTTTCCAAAAAAAATCAGAGCTGCCAAACCATGCGACCTAGGACGTCATAGGTGGAGAACTTTCTGTTCCTCATGGAGAGTCCATCATAACCTATAAAATTTTGCCTCGATCTTGTTCACCATTTCGGAGAAGAAAATTTTTGAAGTTTTTTTATGTTAAAAACACGTGGCTGGAACCACTGACGATGACGTCATCATGTTTTTTCCCCAATACAATTTAACCCGAGAGGACCTCAAAAACTTTCATACTGATCGGATAAAGCGTTTGACGCATGCAATTATGACATCATAAGCCACCGATGCAAAAAAAAAATCACACAAGTTTCCCATGGGAGTACTTCACATGTGCCAAGTTAAAAATTTTCCATGGTACAGTTTCGAGATAAAGAGGTCCAAAATTTCCCCTTTTTCGAACATGGCTCCACACATGTGACCTATGATGTCATAAGTATCATAAAAACATTCCATATGAGAGTCACACTATGGTGAAAATTGTGTCAATCGGATAGCGGTTGCAGAGAAACAGAGAAAATTAGCATGGACAGACAAGCCAAAAACATAATGCCTCTGGCAACCGTCCGGAAAGCATGAAAATGGGGCAATACCCCTGCGCTCACCTGTAGCAGCTAGATAAGAAACCAGGGAACCACTGGTAGGCGTGGATGACCCACAAAATATGTTACAGAGAAGAAACTAAGGACCTATGGATTTTTTTCTAATGCCGTGAACAACTTTGGTACATATGGGCGATGAAGGTTGTGGTCAAGTTTCATCGAATCGTATGTGTAGTTTCAGAGAAAAAGTTGCAAGTGTTTGTGGATGGACGGACGGCCTGACGATGCGCCATCCCATAAGCTACCCAGAAAGACATTCCCGGTGAGCTAAAAAAATTAAGACTTAATTACCTCCGCCACTGAAGGTGGAAGGAGGTTATGTTTTCACTCCTCTCTGCTTGTCTGTTTGAGTGCAGGAAATCTCAAAAAGTTGTGGACGGATCGGGATGAAATCTAGTGGACAGGTTTGGTGTCACAAGACAAACTGTTTAGAATCGTTGAGCTTTTGGTGAAGATCCGGATCCGGATACTAGAATTTTAAAGCGATTCTTCACCATTGAGAGAGGGGGCCAAAAATGATATAGTACTGTATAGCATGATATTAAAATAATGTATTGGCCCGATATGTCTCTGGATGTGTGATCAGCATGCTGGCGGAGGTACGCGCTCGACCGAGTGCCCTTCTAGTTTGGTTTTGTATTTATGAATGCAAAAATTGAGGCTCATAGAAGAAAATGGTTGTCAAAATTAATCTTTGAGACTCGACATTTTAAAGGAAGTAAAAGTATACTTTATTCATGAAGCTACGTAAGATGATGTACTTAATGTTGAGCAGTTTTATGCTTTGTTATTATTTCTCTAATGCGGTGCTTACGAGCAGAGAGTTGATCGCTCCCACTGTCCGTGCTTGCCAGAGAAGCAGTGTCTAACGAGGCCGAGTCCGAACCATCTCCAAGGAAGGCCCAAACTCATGTCCACCAAACTCTTCTTCTTCCATCATCGACCTGGAATCAGGGTCATGCGGGAAGAAGAGTATTACAAGTGTGTCCATACTCAAATTTTTTTTTTTTTTGAACAGCAACTTAACAGATCAATTCAATAATCCTTCATTCCCACGTGACCCACTTTAAACATCAGCTTTCTGACAGTCTCTTAAAAATCATTAAACACCCTCCATCCTCCAGATATCACAAGATAGACCAGCAAGGACGATGATCCTACCTCATTCAAGATGCTCTCCAAAGTTGGGGGGTCTCCACAGGAGGCAATTCAAACTCTTTGTCGTCAAGCTGTGAATAAATGCACCTGGCTCAACAAACATTCAGAGCAACAAACAAAACTTTTGAGTTGATAGCAATTATGAAGACTTCCAAGCGGTAAGAGCTCGAGTTGATAGAAGGAACAACAAGAAACCTTGAAATTTAGCATTTTGATCCCGGCAATTACAAATCAAACTACAGAGGAGCCAACGGGGATGTGCAAAACCTCCGCGCCAATCTGCTGGGTCACTCAAGGTAAACCTATTATCTCTCTCT
>CM068958.1:141801674-141817774 GCA_035128595.1 Eptatretus atami
TGCCAACTCGGTAAAAGTTATATGTTTATTGGTGTAGCAGCCTCCATGAAGAAGTCAAAATACAATACATGACCAAAAGTATGTGGACACCTGCACGTCCAACATCTCATTCCAAAATCATGGGCATTAATATGGAGTTGGTTGTAAAGTTTGGTGGAGGAAGGAATAATGGTCTGCGGCTGTTTTTCATGGTTCTGGCTCGGCCCTTAGTTCAGTGAAGGGAAATCTTAAGCTACAGCATACAATGACATTCGAGACGATTCTGTGCTTCCAACTTGTGGCAACAGTTTGGGGAAGGCCCTTTCCTGTTTCAGCATGACAATGCCCCTGCACAAAGCGAGGTCCATACGAAGATGGTTTGTTGAGATCGGTGTGGAAGAACTTGACTGGCCTGCACAGAGCCCTAACCCCAACCCCATGAGCACCTTTGGGATGAATTTGAAACCCGACTGTGAGCCAGACCTAATCGCCCAACATCAGTGCCTGACCTCACTCATGCTTTTGTGGCTGAATGGAAGCAAATCCCCGCAGCAATGTTCCAACATGTTGTGGAAAGCCTTCCCAGAAGAGTGGAGTGTTTTTCGCAGAAAAGGGGGGACCAACTCCATATTAATGCCATGATTTTGGAATGAGATGTTGGACGTGCAGGTGTCCACATACTTTTGGTCATGTATTGTATTTGACTTCTTCATGGAGGCTGCTACAACCAATAAACATATAACTTTTACCGGAGTTAATGAGATCTATTGCCTAACTTCAATGAAGCAGATTTGTCCAAAGGTTTGGAGGTCTTCTTGTGTTTATCAACTTTTTTTTTTTCAAAAAAAAAAATTCTAACATTTCCAGAACTACTGACCCAATCTGACAACTTCACATACGTGTTGATAGGACTGGGCTACTTCAAGTTTGCAAAGGAGTCGCTCTGTAAAATGAAACGGCCAACACAGGCGGCCAATCAAAGTGGAGCATTTTTTGATGTTGGGAATTTGATTGATTTTTGATGGGAAAACTGCCTCTATATACAGTATATATATATATATATATTTAAATATACTATAATGATTGACCTGAACACATGTGATTATATCCTGCAAATCCTCCCTTTACAACTAAGATGGCATCTCACAGCAACCAAGACACAAATGCCTATTTGGTAATTAAAACACATTTTTATCGTTTTGTTGTTCCATTGGTTTGAAAAATTCTAAATTAAAAGGTGTCTTGTATTTCCTTCTTTTAACTTTAGTGTTGCTGCTCTTTAAGCCTTGATAATTACCTGCAAAAACTATTATTATTATTATGATAATTTTTAATGTTACTTTTTATACGCCCGATATATATATATATCGGGGCGTATTATGTGATACCGTCCGTCCGTCTGTCTGTCCTCGCACTAAACTCAGAAACCGCACTCTAACTCCCAAAGTTTTCAACTTCACGTTTCATATTTGGTACATAGGTGTAGACTGTGGAGACGGTGTGTCGCGACATACGTTCGTCATCTAAAGTGGTTGCCATGGGAACCAGGATGCTGTTTTCCATGTAGTAGCACAATTCTGTTATACCTTCTTGTTCTTCATAAATTGACGTGTGTGCGTGTGTGATTTTTATTTTTTTTATTTACTCCTCAACTTTCCTGGGATATGTGTTCTCAACCCGTTCCATCCAGTGGTTCAGAAGGGCTTAGAAGACAAACAAATAAACAAACACATATACATGCAAACAGACGCTTCTTGAATTATGTACTGTGTTTGTTTATTTGTTTAATTGTCTATTGTGGTGGAGAGTGGGCGAGAGGTGCAGGAAGTACTGGGGGAGTGGAAAGAGGCATTTAGGAAGCACAGGCTGAAGATGAGTATGGAGAAACTGAGGTGATGTGGGTCAGGTGGCAAGAAGAGAAATTGATATCAGGTTACACGGACAGGAGATCAGACGGGGAATAGGTTTGAATATCTGGGAGGAACAGTGACTGGGGATGGTAGTCCGACCAGGAGGTATCAAGGAAATTGAAAGGGAAGGTCCTGATGTGTGTAACGCCGGCCTTCCTTTATGGTCTGGAAGGGCACTGACAAGGACAACAACAGAGGTTGCAGGTTTGTGAGAGCAACTGTGTCAGGAGGATTGCAGGAGTGAAGAGGGTGGATAAAAGGAGGATGGATGAACTGAGAGAGCAGATTGGTGTGAGATGAGCTTGATGGGGAGATTGGTGAAATGCTGGCTGAGATGGGCTGGACACTTGGGTACGGATGGGGGAAGAGACAATGTCAGAGAGCGGATAGATTGAGGGAGCAACGTAGGAGGAAAATAGGTAGACCGTGGTTGAGATGGGAGGATTGTGTGAGATATACAGTAAGATAGGAGTATCTGGAGAGTGGAGAGAGTTGGCTGAGAACAGAAGGAAGTGGAGGAGTATTGTGGCTGAGGCAGGGCAGAAGCTTGGTGCCATTGGACGTCACCCTTATTAGGGTGAAGGAGGGATGAGAACTTTACGATTGTAGAAATGCAGACAAGTGAAAAATCGCATTGCACTGTTGAATGTGCATGATGTTGTTCAAGTAAATCTTTGTAAATGATGATTTGTCTTCTCCTAAAAGATGTCCAACAAATTACGGTCGTAATTGCCAAGCAGTGGTTAGCATTTTATCGGCATCATAAATCATTATCATACATTACTTTCTTCATCACCGACTCTTGGAAGTACTTTGCAAGGAGAGACCTTTCATCCACATGCTGTTTTACTAGAGTAATGTTCCCCCCCCCCCCCTTTCCACCACAATGTACTGTGTACTCCTTGTTGGAGGAGGTTGTCCTGTTTCGGACATTCCTGAAAATAACAAGAATCAATTTTGCTCAAAGTTGAGATTATACTTCCTCTCACATTGGGGATTTGTTTTGCAGGAGAAAGCAGATGCAGGAAACCCACGGCAATGGTAAGTTGCTGTCGAACGATGCCAACATCATGGTGTTGGTGCATGTCTGGCTGGCTGTTTGTATTTGTTTTTGTTTATTTATTTACTATTTACTGGCAAATAATTTTTTGATTTGTATTCATTTTAAATATTTATATTCGTTTATGTACTTGTACATTTTTATTACCTCCACCACCGAAGGTGGAAGGAGGTTTTGTTTTCACCCCTCTCTGGCTGTTTGTCTGTTTGTGTGCAGGATATCAAAAAAGTTGTTGACAGATTCAGATGAAATTTGGTGGACAGGTTGTGTGTGTGTGACAAGGAGAACTGATTAGATTTTGGTGAAGATCTGAATCCGGATTGATAATTTTTTATAGTATTACTATTGAGAGATAGAGCTAAACCGATATATAGCACGATATCTCAAAAAGTTGTGCACTATTCAGACGAAACTTGGTGGACACGTTGGGTGTGTCACAAGGACAAATTGATTCAATTTTGGTGAAGATCCAAATCCGAATCTGGATCTGATAATTTTTTTAAGTGATTCTTCACCATTGAGAGATTGGGCCAAAACAATACATAGCGTGATATTTAAAATAATATAATGGGCCCAATATGTTCTCGTGGATCAGGCATTGCATGACGGAGGTATGCGCTCTACTCGGTGCCCTTCTAGTTTCTTATGTATTATTTATTCATTATTTTTTCCAATAAATGTGTGTATATATTCTGTTGGACCCCCACGTATTCGCGGTTCATAAAATGTGACCTGCTTCTACATTTGCAGTGTTGTGCTTCGCGTTTTCATGGTTTTTCATGGGATTTTTGATTTTCCCTTATGAATCATGAACCGCCGGTAACCTATCCCCCTTTTTCCTATTGAAACAATTCCCCAACATTCGTGGATTCAACATTCGCGGCATTTTTCAGGAACGTATTCCTCACAAGACTGATTCACCGACTGATTTTAAGAGCAGTACCTTCTGGGAGATGGAGAAAGCTGAAATTTTGCGTTCCGCTGGACATCGACGCCAATCACAGGGGAAAAATTGCAGAATTGTCGCCAACATCCATAAATGAAATATAAATAAATAATGCAGGAGAGCGACCCGAGAAATTGGGGAAGCAAGTAATTTGTGTGCCGATGGACATCGAAGCCGGTACACCCAGGAAAATACCACAGAACCTTTGGAAAGTGTCTGCAAGTTAAAATAAATAGAAAAAAATAAAATGCAGGTGAGCGACCCGAGACAATCGGGAAGCACACTTTGTCTGCTTACACAATGTGTAAGCAGACCCCACCAGTATATATATATATACACACATACAGTGGGGAGAACAAGTATTTGATACACTGCGTTTATTTTGCAGGTTTTCCCACTTACAAAGCACGTAGAGGTCTGTAATTTTTATCATAGGTACACTTCAACTGTGAAAGACGGAATCTAAAACAAAAAATCCTGAAAAGACATTGTATGATTTTTAAATAATTAATTTGCATTTTATTGCATGAAATAAGTATTTGATACATCAGAAAAACAGAACTTAATATTTGGTAACAGAAACCTTTGTTGCAATTACGGAGATCAGACGTTTCTGTAGTTCTTAACCAGGTTTGCACAGCTGCAGCAGGGATTTTGGCCCACTCCTCCATACAGATCTTCCAAGATCCTTCAGGTTCGGGGCTGTCGCTGGGCAACACAGACTTTCAGCTCCTCCAAAGATTTTCTATTGGGTTCAGGTCTGGAGACTGGCTGGCCACTCCAGGACCTTGAGATGCTTCTTACGGAGCCACTCCTGTGTTGCCCTGGCTGTGTGTTTCGGGTCGTTGTCATGCTGGAAGACCAGCCACGCCCCATCTTCAATGCTCTTGTTGAGGGAAGGAGGTTGTTGGCCAAGATCTCGCGATACACTGGCCCCATCCATCCTCCCCTCAATAACGGTGCAGTCGTCCTGTCCCTTTGCAGAAAAGCATCCCTAAAGATTGATGTTTCCACCTCCATGCTTCACGGTTGGATGGTGTTCTTGGGGTTGTACTCATCCTTCTTCTTCTCCAAACACGGCGAGTGGAGTTTAACCAAAAAGCTCTATTTGGTCTCATCAGACCACATGACCTTCTCCCATTCCTCCTCTGGATCATCCAGATGGTCATTGGCAAACTTCAGACGGGCCTGGACATGCGCTGGCTTGAGCAGAGGGACCTTGCGTGCGCTGCAGGATTTTAATCCATGACGGCGTAGTGTGTTACTTATGGTTTTCTTTGATACTGTGGTCCCAGCTCCTCTTCAGGTCATTGGCCAGGTCCGTGGTAGTTCTGGGCTGATCCCTCACCTTTCTCATGATCATTGAGCTGCCACGAGGTGAGATCTTGCATGGAGCCCAGACCGAGGGAGATTGACTGTTTTTCTTGAACTTCTTCCATTTTCTAATAATTGCGCAACAGTTGTTGCCTTCTCACCAAGCTGCTTGCCTTTGTCCTGTAGCCCATCCCAGCCTTGTGCAAGTCTACAATTTTGTCCTGATGTCCCTTAGACGCTCTCTGGTCTTGCCCATTGTGGAGAGGTTGGAGTCTGATTGATTGAGTGTGGACAGCTGTCTTTTATGCAGATAACGAGTTCAAACAGGTGCAGTTAATACAGGTAATGTGGAGAATGGGAGGGCTTCTTAAAGACAAAACTAACAGGTCTGTGAGAGCCGGAATTCTTACTGGTTGGTAGGTGATCAAATACTTATTTCGTGCAATAAAATGCAAATTAATTATTTAAAAATCAATACAATGTGATTTTCAGGATTTTTGTTTCAGATTCCGTCTTTCACAGTTGAAGTGTACCTATGATAAAATTACAGACCTCTACGTGCTTTGTAAGTGGGAAAACCTGCAAAATCGGCAGTGTATCAAATTCTTGTTCTCCCCACTGTATATGCTTCTATACTAATAAACGTGTGTGTGTGTGTGTGTGTGTTGTTGATTTGTATCTACATATGCAGGTTTCAGAATGTGGAATGGTGTCCTCCCAAGGTGGGCTCAAAGTATCCACCTTCATTTCAGTAAGGGGTCACAATCCATGGACCAACCTGTGAAGTTTTTCTGTTTCTCAAAGTTTTGTGCCAAAGGATCTCTTCAGGATCGTCGCTGAGCCCGGATGGCTTCCAACTGTAGTTCGTTTGTAGTGATATTCCCAGGGATGGTTTTTAGCTCACCTGTAAAGTAGTTCTGGGGAGCTTATGGAATGGCGCGTCGCCCATCTGTCCACAGATACTTGCAACTTCTTCTCCAAAAACTACACACAAATTCTGATGAAACGTGACCACCATCTTCTCACCCCGATGTACTAAAGTTTGTTCATGACATTAAAAAAATTGGGGTCTCGAGGGTCTATGGGAGGAGGGGGGGGGGGAGGTATCTGCCTTAATGTCCTCTTCATCATCCATTTGTTGGCGAACAAATCTCTGCTGAGCTTCTCTGTTTTGTGCCCTAAATGCATTTAAATTGGTCACAGACTAACTTGCTCTTCTTCTTCGTGCTTCTTTTTGTTCCTCCGTCTCAAGAAGCCGCCCTTTTCACATTCAAAAACGCAGCTTTTGATTAATTTTTGTCTTTTCCGTGGATACATGGCCTGAAGAAAGAAAAAAGATCGATTTTTATCTGAAAAATACTTTTCTTTTTTTAATTTTTATTTTAAATCTAATGTTGGTAAAAGTGAATCAAGATGAATGTATTTAAAATTGGGATTGTACGTTCAATAGTTGCAAGAAGCAAACGCTGAAAATCGTACCAACTTCCCACCTAAATCCCCACGCTTCCCACCGAAAGCAAAGTTGAAAGATGGTTAAAAAGTTCCACCAGAAAATGACCCAATATCAAATTTAGAGTGGAAAAAAAATCTTCTGTTTTGACCTCTGTGACCCTAAGTCCCACTCTTGGACAAGATGAACTGGTGGTTAAATCCTAAAAACTTATTGAAAATTTGAAGTGACCATATGATGAAGGGAATACACAAGAGTTTTTATTGTATTTCCTTGCTGTTGACTAAAATTCCCCATAAAGGAACAGGAAATGCACAGCATGAGAAGAAAAAACAAAAAACAAAAAAAATGACTTTTTATTCCATTGTGTTGTGCAGGCAGTTTCAGAAGTGATTGCCATTGGCACAGCACACGGTCTGGTCTTGGTGTTGGTGAGTTTTATTGTTTGTTGCTGCTTGTCTATCATAATATCACTTCGTTCCTTTGGCTGCCATGACCAAAAAGAAGTCTTTCTTTAGAAAGTTATTTTTCAGTTGGCACTAGCAGGGAGCTGCAGGACAACCATGGAATGTAAAATGTAACTTCAAGTCATCAATACCTCCTCCCAACCCCAAGTCCTCAACCTCCCCTCCAACCTGAAGGCTTCAATTTCCTCCCCACTCCAAGCCTTCAACCCCACTACACACCGCAACTCCTCAATCTCCTCCCCACAAAGTCTCAACCTCCCCCCTCCCAACTGTGTCCCATCTTTGCTCCTCCCCCATCTCTGAACCACAACTCTCTTGTCCTCCCGTTCTCCCTCCCCTTTTCCCATCCATAAAGCAAGATGACATTCTTACATCGATCATTATATATTTAACCCTTTGAACCTTGAGCTCCTTGGACTTTCGGCTCTCCCACCCTGGACTCCCTGGAGAAAATACAGGCCGCTCGGGTTCAAAGGGTTAATATTGTCACCACAATCACCGAGTTTGAAGTTGTCTTACTTGGGCCTCCTATCATTACTCATCAATAAACTCAGTATTCAGATGTATTTTGTGTCACTGACGATCTCTCAGATCATAGCGTCTTTACCACGTTTGGTAAAAGTAAGTAAAACGTCTGCTTTTGATTTCGACCAACCCTGGTTTCACGTCGCCTCCAACTTCCCACGTGTTTATTTACTTCACATAATGTATGAATTACATGTCCATGTACATCATAAGTACAGTTTGTTGTAACACTATTCAGCCCTGTGTTTGCACACTATTCAGCCTTGAAAACTCGGGTGAAAACCAAAAGTTTTTTTTCATTAAACACTTGAATTATTAATCACAGCAAATACAATCCGTCGCTTCGCTGAGGGAATAGTATGGGGGTGGAGGGAGGAGAGAGGCAGTGAGAGGGGGGAGCGAGGAGGGGTGGGGAACTACGAGGAGTGAGGAAGGGGCAGCTAGGTCACCTCACCAAACGTTGCTATACACTCCGGGAGGTGGGTGGGAGAGAGGAGGTTGGGGGAGAGAGATGGGGAGGAGGGGAAGTGGAGGGAGCGGGTTTGGGAGGAGGTAAGCGTGAGGGCAGGGATTCTGGACTTGGTTTGGTAAAGGGACTGAAGGGAGGAGGGGTTCTCAACTTGCGTTTGGTAGTAACAGATTGAACGAAATGGGGTATGTTAAAACAGCATGTGGAGACTGCTGGAGATGTCTATGGGGGTGGAGAGAGGGGGTTGGGAGGAGTAAGAATGTTGGGAGTGGGAAGGGGGAGGGTGGAAGACAGCTTGAGGGAAGGGGAAGGCGATAAAAGCGCCCAGAGCAACATTTTATTTTAACTTCGGGTTCCATATAAAACCGGATGGGAGCATTTAAAACCCACGCTATTGATGAATCGACCCTGCCTATTGTGTCGTGATGTGGTGATTCATTGCTTTGTAACCACTGAAAACATATTTACTGTTGATGAATAGAGGGGGGTTGGAGAAAGGAGAGAGGAGAAGGGAGGGGGGGAATGAGATGGTGGGCTTCCGGCAGATGTGACATCTAGTTTAATGTTATCCGAGGGGCTTGCGCACACATTGATGAATCGCCTTGCCTGTGAAATACCAGGATGACAGTTTATGGCTGGGTCAGGATTCGAAGTCAGGATAGACAGCTGAGAGGAGCATGCATACATTTTGACTATTGTGCCATGATGTGGTGATTCATTGCTTTGTAACACCTGAAAACATTTTTTACTCATTGTAACTGTGCTGAAGTCAAGTAAGAAGTTTAAATTTTGAAATTTGGCTCAGATTGAGATTCTAGAGGTTATGGCTTGTGGCGAAATGAAATAATGTCACGAACGCTGGTTTCTCGGGCGTTTATAAGCATTGCAATGTATCCAGCGATCGTAGATATGATGATGAGACATTCGATGATATGAGTGAGGAAAGTGGAAAAAAAAAACCAACTTGATCGTTAAGAAACTGTTGTGGCTGTTCCAAGTCCAGGCATTGTTAGGCATGCGAAAAACAATGACAAACTAGAAGAACACTCGGTAGAGCGCATACCTCCGCCACGTAATACCTGATCCCGAGAGCATATCAGGCCAAATACATTTTTGAAATGTCATGCTGTACAGGACGATATACGTTTTTGGCCCTTTCTCTCAATGGTGAAGATTACTTTAAAATTAAATAATTATCATATCCGGATCCGGATTTCGGTCATTCATCAAAATTGAATCAATTCGTCTTTGCCGACACACCCAACCTGTCCACAAGTTCATCCGAATTCGGCCACAAACTTTTGAGTATCCTGTATTACAAACAAACAAACAAACAAGCAGTCATAGACTGGTACTTAGAAATCTCGACTCTGACCTTGTTCTAATAAAAGCTGTCTCTAGAGAAGGTAGCGACGCAAACCAGAAGTTTTCTACGATGATTCTGTACAAAACCATCAAAAATCGAATGTTTGACCTCACTGTGACCTTGACCTTGGACCGATTTTGACCAAAACTAATCAGCAGCTAGCCATCACCTCCTGAATCACGTGGTGTAATTGACATGGTGCTTTCTCCTTTCGAGTTATCGTGCCTACACCAAACACACACACACACACACACACACACACACACACACAACACACCACAGATCACACACCAAGACACAAACATGACGGAAGTCATCAATATACTTACGAAATCTTTAGATTTCTAAGTAACAAACAAATGAAATTGCTCGTTGAGCAAGGGAATTGCAGGGAAATAACTTGTCATATCTCTGAACACACCCGAATGCACTCTGAACACCCCCGCATTTCAGCGAGCGCGCGGAGAATGCCGGGAGCAGAGGGTTTTCGGTGTTGTTGTCATCGTTGGTGTTGTTGTCTCGTTGGTGTTGTTGTTATCGTTGGTGGGTGCAAATAAAAGAAGAAAAACCTGACTATTAAAGTAACTCCACAGCGCAGGAACATTTAATTATCCATTAGACAAGGGAAAAGGGAGCTATGTATCCACATTCACTTCTTGAATAACTGAGCTATAGGACCTGAATGTTGATGTGCTCATGGCTTTCCAGATTCGCAACAATCGCACTTAGTTTGGTCATGATCATAACTTGAAAGTCAATCGGACTTGAAATGGCGTTTTTATCGGCAATATGAAATTTTTGACCCGACCCCCCTGACATTGGACCCCCGACCGCTAAGAAGGGTTTGGTGTGAAACCCCAATGAGACATATGGTGGATGCAGAATTGGAGATGCACATTTTTGGATTTGGTTTGAAGTCGATACGACCATTTTAGCGGACGTTATGCGAAATAAGAATTTCGGTTTTTCGGTGACCTTGACCTAGATTCACCAACGACAAGTGTCTAAGTTGGACCATGGCCGACGTCCTGTACCCACTTTGGATCATGATTGCTGAAACGGTGTGGCTGCTACAGGGTAAACAAACACACAACAAACAGAGACACACAGAATGACACACAACTGAACCAACAATTGCCGAAATCCGAAGGATCCCAGCCAATTAACAAACAGACAAAGGGGTGAAAACATAACCTCCTTCACTTTTGGAAGAATCGACAGCGAGGTAAGAATAACACCGTGTTGATAAAGGATAATTAAGTAAGGCTGTTAATTTTCTCCAAAAGGGGTGTTTATATACCCAATACTCCGCATGACTCAACACCATAGTTCGGCAACGCGTTCACAGTCATGCACATGAGTTTATTTGGAAATGTAATTGAGAGAAGAAAAGCAGTGGAAGGGTAGTTACTCCAAACAATGAGAGGGGCCATGAGCTACCAACCCATTATATTACACAGTAACGTTTTTATCCCCCGCCGCGTGGCGGAAAGGGGGATATTGTTGTCACCCGAGTCGGGCGGGCTGCCCTGTCCGTCGAGCGTACATTTATCGCTGTTGAGTGCGATAATCTCATAACTGTTCGCTCATATCGATTTGAAATTTGTAGTTCACACATGTACCACCTGAAAGGAAGAACCCTATTTGATTTTGGGTGTGGCCAGATCCAAGATGGGCCGACTGGGCAGGCCATCTTCAAAAAAATGTTTTTTGTAATAAATACTGCTATCTGACTTTAAATTATTTTGGTTACTACGTTCCTCACTCCCTGGGGAACTTTTTGAGATGTGGACCAAATGGTGTCTTGTTTTCCAATTCACCTCCCCCTCATTATTCTGGAAATGTATGACACCTTTTTTCATTCAATGGTGGGGGTTCCCTATCTCTGATGGTATTTGTACAAAAAACTGCTATTTAATCAGGAGAAACTGAATGAATATTTTAATTCTACAATCCGAATTGATTCATGGAACAGAAACAATTCGCGCCTCACCAGTGTGCTGGTGTGGCTAGTGGTTAGAAGGTGGGGCTTGGGATCCGGGTCCTGACGTTTCAAGCCCCGTTGGCCACTGAATTAATACACCAGCGGTTGACTCACGCCTGTATCCTTACCGCGTACGGTCAAATGAGTACAGTCTGTACTGGTAAGGGGAACTGCAGCTCACGCGTACAAAGCCGCATGCCCAACCATGATAGCAAAGGAGCAGCAGCCTACAGGCTGCACTCGCTCTAACACTACGCCTAGAGAACCAGATGGTGGTTTACAAGATTCTTTAAGTGTAACATGGCCACAGAGTTTATTCATTGCAGTTTGGCTTCTTTGAGATCTCAAACGGAAAGAGCTCGAACGCAGGCAATTCACCGACGCTCGAAGGTGGTGCCCCCACAACCGTCAAGCTCGACCTGAACGGACACCACAATGCGTCATTCAGCTTAGTCATCAGTTCATACAAGATTACTTTCCAAGTAAATTAACAGTTTCATGGGAACAAGTTGAATTGAAATTGAACAACACACAAATTAAGCCTTCTAATATCATTGATACGTTCATTACCGACATAACATTCCCGTTCAACTCACAAGGTGATTGCGTTCTTTCCGACGTCAAATAACCATAACAGCACAGAAAGTGAATCTTTGGCATTCACCTTGGCACATTTTACAAAAGTTTTTTTTTTTTTGATTTTGGGAGTTGCTAGTAGACCGTGCCTGATCGCTCCCCCCCAAAAAACTGCCACAAGTGTTATCTTTTCTTTCATGATAGATGACGCAGGTGTGTGTTCGGTCTTGAATAATGCACGAGAGACTGGAGCATGCTATATGATAATATTACACTTTGAATAAGCAATGGAATCATTATTCGAGCTTTTTGAGCAATTGAAATTTGCTCCGAGGAACCTCTCCTCGTGCACATATTGTGGGCACCGAACACATATTCCCACAGTTGTCTCTCGACTCATAATCTAGCCGATCATCTAAAAAGCAAGCGATTACATGCATCGGTAGGATGCGATAAGCCGTGATTTTCAAAACCAATTTATAATTTACAAGACTTGAAAATTTCAATCGAGAATGCCACCCAAGTTGTCCCTTCCAGTGGATGGTGAATAGCGTCAGCAGGTTGTGTGTTGGCATTTGCCTTTGAGTTCTCCGTCTGTGGTTTATTCCTCACCGACTATTTACTGTCACTTTGGTGTTTCGCATACAGAAGTGGATGCTGGAGGCATCGCATCTGCTCGCATTGCGATGGATGTTGAATTGCTACGCCTTGTGGTGTTATTTTGCAATAGGAAAGGCCATTTGTGCTGCCGGACACCTCCTTCACGGTGTCCGCGACGTCGTGCATCTTTGTATCGGACAGCTGTATGGCAATTCGCTGTCTGCTTTCCTTTTAGGCGCCAGCCCTCTGCAAGGAGAGTATGACAAAAACTGGTAGACGAGTTGGTAGTTGCGAGGAAACAATCCGTTTCGAATTTTGGTTTACAGGTCCGGATCCGATTCCGGCCTATCGTAGGATACAAAATGTAAACTGTTTCAGCCTGGCGGAGTTGTTGGGCACTCACTGAGTGCTGTTCTCTGTTTCCTCCGTGCATGTATCATGGTTTTGTGTTTATTATTTTGGAATTATCTTCTGGATCGCCTTCATGACATTCTTGGACTTCATGTACTGTATTGTATGATAACGTGAAATCGATTAGTAAAGATGATAAATTGATAAATCATTACTTTTTGCTCCCCCCCCCATCCCTTTCATCTCAGCCTTTGTGAAAATGTTGGCATACATGAAGCATCCATTTGCTTGGCATACAATAACCGCGATGTTCTTCGCAGACCTCAGGCAAATTTTGAAATGTCCTTGGGGAGCTTGTGACCCGAGTGCAGTCAGGTTCTGTGTCTGCTTTGAGATGTATCAACACACAACTGCTCTCGCCTCCTAGTTGGACCACGCACATGGACGGTACTGATGTGCACTCTTGTAGGGGAAAAGCTGGTTGAAATTTTTTAAAAAAAATTTATTTAATTTTTTTGATTAAAACTTGATATAAACTTTGGCAATCCACATTGCTGGTTCAGTCGGTTGTCACCTTAAACTAGGCTGAGAAACATTAAACATTAAATTATCAATGTTTAGGCATAATTGCTTTAAAATGTCGGAAAATGGAAGGGGGTGAGTAAGTGTGCGGTTGATTATCCGCTGGAATTTTGTGCATGAAAATGTGATCGTTGTGTCATTATTCATGATTTGCTGATAATTTGATACGTGCAGTTACCTGTATCCATAACATTTGCATATTTGTGGTGGTATTTATTAATTTGCATAATTGCCTTTGTACAATTTTGGAATATCGAGATTAATTCGTGATCACGATGTGTATAAATACGCCGAGGGGTCAAATCTTGTTATGCTTTATCTCCTTTGGAACCGCTGCGTCTTCTGCTCCCTTCGTGGTCTTGTCTGATTTGGATACTTCGTCTGATTTGATTATTGGATGTGTTTTGAAGCTAAACGATCTGTTTTTTGATGAACAAACGCCAACCTCTCGTTGCCTTCAAAGCTGTCTGCTGTATAGTTGTCCTGTTGACCATTAATAGGAAAGCCATGTCCACAAATGTTGTCTGTCAGTTCAATCAATGGCATTTAATTTCTCATGTACAACGCGTTCATGCCTCATCAGAAAGGTCTTTGGAAGAAGGAGCGGCTGTGGGCAATTTCAAGACTTTAAATTACACATGGTTTCGCCATTTGGACTTTCCGGGTTTTATATTTGGTAAAATAGCATCGATGCATCATTAAAGTTTCTTGCCATTTGGCCAAAGTTGCTCATTTGGGACCAAATACTGTACATAAGTAAGGTTAACTGTTTGCAATGAACTGGAATATCTAGAGCCTGCAATAATCCAAATCCATTGCGTGAAGTGTCTGTGGGACAAAGGATCGGATAGATAAGCTAGATTTGTTTTATTGTATTGTCCATTGGTGTTAATTTATAATAATGATTTATGGTTGAATAATTGGGCATTATAGCACGAGTTATTTCCCAGGTAATTACCATTGCATATTTGATTTCTTGGGCAGTCTGGGTGCGCATAACAGCCCCATTGATCGGTTAATGGTGTCTGGTGTGGCGTTATGGTGTGGGGGGGGGGTGGAATTTGGCATAATCCATTAAGCCCCTTCCTTAGGAGGTCCTGGATTACTTTGTGTGGACTCGCCCCTTGCAACATCTCTCATAATGTGTGTGTGCGCGTGTTGTGTGTGTCAGTTGATTGGATATCTACATATGTGGGTTTCAGAATGTGGAATGGAGTCCTCCAGGGCAGGCTCAAGTTATCCCTTCATTTTCAGTAAAGGGGTCACGATCATGACCAAGCTGTGAAAGTTTTTCTGTTCTCAAAGTTTTGTGCCGGGCTCTCTTCAGGAATGTCGCTGAGCACCGGACATCCTCCTATGTATTTCGTTTGCAATAAATATTCACAGGGATGGATTTTTACTCACTGTTAAAATAGTTTCGCAGGACTTAAGGGGAATCGGTTGTGTCGTAGTCCGTTCGACCCAAATACTTGTCAACTCTCCAGAACAACTACACACATGATTTCAATGAATTTGATCACAACCTTCATTAATCTGTGATTGCATAAAAAGGGGGTCTGGAGGGGTCTACAAGAGGGAGTATCACTGGAGGGGGGTGGGTGGCGGGAATTGGGTTGGCCGTCCCAAGATGGGTATTGCTTTCATCTCAGAAACATGCACACTTCCAATGAAACTTCATGACAACTTCATCACCCATGACGTACCAAAGTTTGTTCATGACATTTTAGAAAAATCTGGGTGCTAAGGGGAATTTAAGGGGGTTGCCCCCACTAAATGTGTTTGCTTTCTTCTCGAAAACTACACATGTACATTCCGATGGAACTTGCCACTATCTTCCCAACCCCTTGATGTACTAAGTTTGTTCACGACATTAAAAAATTGGAGTCTAGGAGGTCTATGGGGGGAACGGGAGTTCCCCCCAAAATGATGTATTTTGCTTTTTCTGAACCAACACACAACACACACACACACACACACACACACAAATATCAATGAAACTTGACACAACCTTTATCACCCGTGCATGTATCAAGGCTTGTTTCATGGCCATGAAGAAAAATCCATCGGTAATTTACTTTCTTCTCCATAATATATTTTTGTGGGTCATCCATGCCTACCAGTGGTTGCTGCTGGTTACCTTATCCAGTCAGCGCCCAGGGAATTGCCCCTATGTTTATAATATCTCTGTGAGGTTCTTTCATCAATCATTCCTGTCGGTCCAGCTATCAACTGGTACAACTTTGGCATTCTTCAGAATTCCAAGATCTTCTCCTTCATTTCGTAAACCGAGATCCTCATCCCGCCACCCCCCCTCCCCCCCCGCCTGCTCTTCCCGCAATCTTAGCTTCCTCTGCCTCTTGCCTCTTTCCTTTCTCCATCTCTCCTCTCTTCCCCTCTCTAACCACCCCCCTCCTTAATACCCCTAAGTCACACGAAGCGTCGGGTTGTATTGTTCGTTTGACATACAAGAGAAAGCATTAAGTTTTCCAAGTGTGCCACCATCCTCTCTTTTGACATCACT
>CM068958.1:141817799-141836291 GCA_035128595.1 Eptatretus atami
GTTGGCACGATGCATTCGGACAGGTAGTGTTCTCCTGGCATTCGCCAAACCCAGATTCGTTCGTCGGACTGCCACATGGTGAAGCGTGATTCATCACTCCAGAGAACACGTTTCCACTGCTCCATGTCCAATGTTGGTGAGCTTTACACCACTCCAGCCGACGTTGGCATTGCGAATGGTGATCTTAGGCTTGTGTGCGGCTGCTCGGCCATGGAAAGCCATTTCATGAAGCTCTCGACGAACGGTGCTTGTGCTGACGTTGCTTCCAGAGGCAGTTTGGAACTCGGTAGTGAGCGTTACAACTGATGACACGATTTTTCTGCACTACGTGCTTCAGCGCTCGGCAGTCCCGTTCTGTGAGCTTGTGTGGTGGCCTACCACTTCGCGGCTGAGCTGTTGTTGCTCCCAGACGTTTCCACTTCACAATAACAGCACTTGAAATTAACCGGGGCAGCTCTAGCAGGGTGGAAATTTGACAAACGGACTTGTTGGAAAGGTGGCATCCTATGAAGGTGCCACATTGAAAGTCACTGAGCTCTTCAGTACGGCCCATTCTACTGCCAATGTTTGTCTATGACTCCATGGAGAGTGCATGGCTGTGTGCTTGATTTTATACACCTGTCCGCAATGGGTGTGGCTGAAATAGCCGAATCCACCAATTAAAAGAGGTGTCCACATACTTTTGGCCATGCAGAGTATTTTGGAGTAATAATAATAATAGTAATCATATCAATAAACACCAGCAAGAACAATAGGCTTCCAACCATAAAAAAAAATAACAAGAATAAAAAACAACAGCAGTTGCAAAGAAAGTGAAAAACGCACAGCAGCAGAGACGAGCTGTGCAGAAATTCCTTTGAGTGTGGCATGCCGCAGGACAACGCCATGGGATGAGGAGCTTCTCTCAACTCGCCGCCTGCAATGCATGAGAAATAAATAAATAAATATCCGTTCAAGGGGCACAAACCATCAAAATCAACAAAAGAGTAAAGGAATGCAAATGCATAATAAGTAAATGTGAAAAGCTGAGCAAGTACTCAGAACACAAGGGAAGTATAAAACTAGAAGGGCACTCTTCGACGTCACGATGTCGCCAGATATGCCTGCACCCACATCAGTAAATCATTACACATACTTGTACCAAGTTTGATTTAAATCCCTGAACCAAGATTCAAAATATTAAATAATTATGGCTGCCAGACCATGCATCCGATCAGGTTGAAATGTAAAACATATCTTCCCCATGACTACCAGATCATAATCGGGATGTTTCACATCGATTAATGAAGCGGTTTAAGAGAAATAATTTTTATAAGATTTTCCGTTCAATCCAATATGGCTGCCAGACCGTGTGACCTATTAATTATTCGTGAACACCCCGGTATCCCCAAGGCTTGGGGGACATGTGGGTGACATTTTCCCTCGATCGGTCAAGCTGTGCTGGAGAAGATGACTTTTCAAGGTTTATTTTTCCAAAAAAAAATCAGAGCTGCCAAACCATGCGACCTAGGACGTCATAGGTGGAGAACTTTCTGTTCCTCATGGAGAGTCCATCATAACCTATAAAATTTTGCCTCGATCTGTTCAGCCATTTCGGAGAAGAAAATTTTTGAAGTTTTTTATGTTAAAAACACCGTGGCTGCTGAACCGCGTGACCGATGACGTCATCAGTGTTTTCCCCCCCCCAATACAATTTAACCCTAGAGGAGCCTCAAAAACTTTCATACTGATCGGATAAAGCGTTTGACGCATGCAATTATGACATCATAACGAAGCCACCGATGACATCATCAAAAAAAAAATCACACAAGTTTCCCATGGGGAGTACTTCACATGTGCCAAGTTAAAAAATTTTCCATGGTACAGTTTCAGAGATAAAGAGGTCCAAAATTTCCCCTTTTTTCGAACATGGCTGCCACATCATGTGACCTATGATGTCATAAGTATCATAAAAAAACATTCCATATGAGTAGTCACACCTATGGTGAAAATTGTGTCAATCGGATAAGCGGTTGCAGAGAATACAGAGAAAATTAGCATGGACAGACAAGCCAAAAACATAATGCCTCTGGCAACCGTCGCGGAAGCATGAAAATAGGGGCAATACCCCTGGGCGCTCACCTGGTAGCAGCTAGATAAGAAAACCAGGGAACCACTGGTAGGCGTGGATGACCCACAAAATATGTTACAGAGAAGAAACTAAGGACCTATGGATTTTTTTCTAATGCCGTGAACAAACTTTGGTACATATGGGGCGATGAAGGTTGTGGTCAAGTTTCATCGAAATCGTATGTGTAGTTTCAGAGAAAAAGTTGCAAGTGTTTGTGGATGGACGGACGGCCTGACGATGCGCCATCCCATAAGCTACCCAGAAAGACATTCCCGGTGAGCTAAAAAAAATTAAGACTTAATTACCTCCGCCACTGAAGGTGGAAGGAGGTTATGTTTTCACTCCTCTCTGCTTGTCTGTTTGAGTGCAGGAAATCTCAAAAAGTTGTGGACGGATCGGGATGAAATCTAGTGGACAGGTTTGGTGTGTCACAAGGACAAACTGTTTAGAATCGTTGAGCTTTTGGTGAAGATCCGGATCCGGATACTAGAATTTTTAAAGCGATTCTTCACCATTGAGAGATGGGGGCCAAAAATGATATAGTACTGTATAGCATGATATTAAAATAATGTATTGGGCCCGATATGTTCTCATGGATCAGGCATTGCGTGGCGGAGGTACGCGCTCGACCGAGTGCCCTTCTAGTTTGGTTTTGTATTTATGAATGCAAAAATTGAGGCTCATAGAAGAAAATGGTTGTCAAAATTAATCTTTGAGACTCGACATTTTAAAGGAAGTAAAAGTATACTTTATTCATGAAGCTACGTAAGATGATGTACTTAATGTTGAGCAGTTTTATGCTTTGTTATTATTTCTCTAATGCGGTGCTTACGAGCGAGAGTGTGATCGCTCCCCACTGTCCGTGCTTGCCAGAGAAGCAGTGTCTAACGAGGCCGAGTCCGAACCATCTCCAAGGAAGGGCCCAAACTCATGTCCACCAAAACCTTCTTCTTCTTCATCATCGACCTGGAATCAGGGTCATGCGGGAAGAAGAGTATTACAAGTGTGTCCCATACTCAAATTTATTATTTTTTTTGAACAGCAACTTAACAGATCAATTCAATAATCCTTCATTCCCACGTGACCCACTTTAAACATCAGCTTTCTGACAGTCTCTTAAAAATCATTAAACACCCTCCATCCTCCAGATATCACAAGATAGACCAGCAAGGACGATGATCCTACCTCATTCAAGATGCTCTCCAAAGTTGGGGGGGTCTCCACAGGAGGCAATTCAAACTCTTTGTCGTCAAGCTGTGAATAAATGCACCTGGCTCAACAAAACATTCAGAGCAACAAACAAAACTTTTGAGTTGATAGCAATTATGAAGACTTCCAAGCGGTAAGAGCTCGAGTTGATAGAAGGAACAACAAGAAACCTTGAAATTTAGCATTTTTGATCCCGGCAATTACAAATCGAAATGAGCTGTTATTTTGTCGAAGTATCCATTCATGCCTCGGTTGCTATAACGATGCCATATTGCAGTGCTCCATACAAACTCCTTTTTCAGGTTGCCCCGTCGGGCAACCATTTCAAAATTTGGGTTGCCCGAAAAAAGTCCCCTCACCCTCCCCTCCCACACCCGTTTTCTGAATAACTTTCATTGTAACAAATGGGATACTGTTCGCGCCAATAGCTGTAAAATTCCTCCACATTCCCATTTCTAAAGAACTTGTATAACTTTTAGTTACAGTTTCAACTTGGCAAGTAAAACAAGGTAATGAACAACAGCGTACAGCGTCAATATATGCCTGGCGTTGGCTTAATGGTTAGGGTGGCGGGGCTTCGTATCCTAGGATTTGGAGTTCAAATCGTGCTCGGCCATTGAATTAATACCAGGTGGGGTTGACTCGGCCTGTCGTCCTTCTGAGGTCAGAAAAATGAGTAACAGCTTGCTGGGATGATCGAGCCATTCGAGTATCCTGCGTCGGAGTGGCGACCCATCCAGGATTGTGTCCAATAGCTCAGGAGACTGCTTATTGGCAGCACCGACGCTCTGCACAGAGTATGGTCCCGATGGATGATGGATGAATGGATGGATGGATGGATGGGGTCAATATGAATATTCAGGGCACGATCATGAAGTTGCCCAATCCGGGCATCAAAGTCATTTGTTTGGTTGCCCGACGCTAAATTTTGGGTGCCCCAGGCAGCCGTTAAGTGTTGAGCCTTGCATATTGGGTGCGAAGGAAGGCTTCAGAGGATATGGTCACCGATGTTCAAATAATTCACACGGTTTTCTCCAAAAACATCCATCAACTTCCCGATGGCAAAAAAATAATAAAAAGAACAGTTAATATTGATCGTCCATGCTGGCAATTTTCTTTTACAGGTTCTTCTTCACAAATATAAAGGCCATCGATTAGTTCTATGAAATTTTGCATTTATCACTTCTCAAGACCTTTATTTTATTTATTCTATTTTTTTTTTTTGGGGGGGGGGGAAGTTACAAATCCAAGGTGGACCAATCAGCTTTGAAGATTAGGAGCGTTTGACTTTATGTTGTGGGGGAGAGTGGGGCAAGGGGTTAACAAGTAAAGTTTTATGGATTGTCATTGGTACTAAACATACAATGTACACAAAATCAAAAATACAGTGTACTTCCACTGATTAAACCGTCCCACATATTTTGTTCATTGTGAGTAAAGTATTTGACATGATGATCAAATACCATGAACAGGAATTGATGCAAATGTTTAAATAAATAAAAAATGAACACTTTCATGGAACTACCCATACAGGATGTCTCAATAACATGTATCCAGACTTTATTTATTTATTTATTTTTATATTAAATAACACAAAAAGAGCAATGTTTATTGTACACAGAAATAATTGGTTGCATAAACTTGTTTACTTGCACAGATGTTCAAAAATGTTCACCGTTAGCAGCGAAGCACTCACTGTTCACGACCACGTGCAACTGTGTATATTTTATTGAAAGACCCTGTATTAATCTCTTAGTGTAGCAGCATAGCAAACCTGTTGTGCATTTTTGTGATACAAGCACCAAATTTGGCACAAATGTACATTAATATGTTGCGACACATTTTCAGATATTGGGCCACTTGAAATTCTCTTTTTATGTCCGCCATATTGGATTTCAAAATGGCCGCCACTTGAAATCTACATTTGCTATTATCTCTGGACGTAATGAGCTATTGACTTGATTCTGGTATCTAAATGTATGTTTTTGGGGGCAAGGAATCCAATGGTACCATTTCAACTTAATATTATCTATCACAGTCTGTTATATAATTTTATTTGGAAATTATCTAGGCAAATATTGGATTCAACACAATACTTTGAAAAGATGTCTTAGTTCTGTAAATGTCTTAGGTATAATACTGACATGCTACATGGTCTAGTATTTGAGGCTAGGTGTACTGGTATCTGAGGCTAGGTATATACCGGTACTGAAGATACGTGTACATAAACAGTGTCATGTTAACAAGTTCAGCATTGCCACAAGTACATGTATGTTGTTGACTCATCGTCATGTGCAGTCCCATTCACACACACAGAGGGCTGTGCACTAAGGGCAGCCTTTTGCACTTGCAGCGCCTCCACAACCCTTTCTTGCACTTGCAAGAAACCAGCTCAATGCAGCTGTGAGCTGCCTGAGTTAGCCTGGTCCAGTAAGGTGTGTACTGTCCTTCTCCAGTCCTTGACCAACCCCAGTTGGTTGGTGGAGGGAGCTCTGGTGCTGGCAGCAGTATCTGACCCCACACATGTCCACCTTGATACACTGCCCTCTTGGCATGTTCCTCCAGAGCTGCCTTCGTTGGAGGGATGAGCTGCACATTGTTCTTCCTTGCGAAGAGTTTCCTCCTGGCCTTGTCAATGTCTGTGCATTTGCTGGTTCGATCATACAACAGGATCACGAACTCTCTCGATGATGCGCATTGCATCGTCTGGTATGTCACGAGGTGCAGAGGACAGCAGCAGCAGCGCCTCAGTGAGTTCTGCAGTACCGTCCAGACTGCCCACGCAGTCTTCTTGCCATGTTATGAAAACTAGACACAGTGTCGCATCCAGTTAGAGCGTGGAACATTGCAGTGCACGAGCCTTCTCTCGTCGCAATCCAGCTGCTATTTCGTGTGCTGCTAGGTATCGGAAACTCTGGCCTGTTCCGAATGCCAGCCACAGTTTGTCTTCTGGTTGCAACTCCTGTGCAGGGACACTGCCAGCACCACAACATCGGTGTCTACAGTCCGGATGAGTATTGCATGGTGTCCATGCTGGACTGTGTGAGATGCATGCAGCAACATCCGACTGTCAGCTTCTTCATGGTTACATGGGGCGAGTAAGGTCAGATCTGGCAGTAGTGGCTTGCTGAGCACTGCCTCTCCATCAGTAATGACGAGTTGCTTGTCCTCCTGGTCAAACCATTCCATGAGAGCTGCTGAGAGGAACCTGAACAGCTCGGTATTGTTGCTGTCCACTAGTAGGAAGTTCTGCCAGTTTCCTGTATGGCTGCGGCAGCCACCACACGTCTCCGCACACCTTGTCCCCGCTTTGCACAGTGTACTACCTTTCAGTGAATCAGCAAGGTAAGTATCCAGACCAGATCCAGGTGTGCACTGTTTGCAGCTTCGTGGAACATATATGGGATGAAGATCTGTTGTGTATACTCTTCAAAGGTCTTTGATGCAGCCGGCTTCAGCATCTGGACGATGGCTGCTCCATCAAGCACAATACAGGTCGTGACAGGAGTCTCTGTCTTTGCGTCGGAGACTTCTTCCAAGCACGTGAGGAGATCACTCTTGGTACCAGTGCAGAGGCTTCCACCATCAGACAATGCAGAGGGCATGCCTGATTCTCGTGACAAAAGAACTCCTCAAGGTTTCCATCCCTCGTCTGGCAGCCAATGTACAGGCGTGCGAAGAGTTCACGTCATTCTTGATGGAGGCGAGCTGTTGCTGACCTTTGCTCTGGCTTCTTGGAGTGGAAGTGCTGAACACCTTCAGCTTGTTACGAGGAATGGGTGCATCCACTGCCTTTGTTCTGTCCAACAGACACTCTCTGGTGAAAGCCTCGAACTGCTCTTGGCCAATCCTCTTTGCATTCATCACGGTCTCCACAGCAGCAGGATCTGCGATCTCCTTTGTGTCCAGTTTGACTATCCTGACTCTCCTCCTCGAATTGGTTGCCCATCTCCTCTATGACAACCGACGAGAGAGCGAACATCTTTCACAAATGAGGCCTGTACACTTGGTGTCCGATCATGATGACGTGTGTCTGCTGTTTGCAGTCTCCAGTGTTGTTTCCATCCTTGGAATTCTTCGATCACCCTGGCAACTTCTGGTCCCGCAACCATCCAGCGACGTAGGCACTAGGGTTGTCAGTGAGCCAACTGCTCCACCGTCTCCTTTGATGCAGGCATTATTCTGCTCATGTGCCTGGTCAATCGGGATTGAAGAGAACACCCTCTGTGTTTTCTGAACGGTGAAGTGGCTTTCCCTGAATTTCCTGGCTACATCTGGGTGTTTGATGGTGACGTCGGCCATGTCCTTCAGGTGCACTGGTATCCACCTAGCATAGTGGTGGTGATCCAGTGCATGGAACCAGGGGACCAGCTCTGTCAGAGCATCGAGGTACATCATTAACGATCCTGCCTGAGAGAACGCACATACACTAGAACCAACAGTTCTAGTTCCAGCACGGTTGCCAGTAGTGAAACTGGGGATGTCTTCTCCTCTCTGGCAACACCAGTCTTCAAACTCCGGAAGGTCCTCTGCATCCCTGGTTTCTCCCAGACAGTAGTGGAGTCATGTTTGTAAACATTGTTAAAGACATGCTACAGTGCATTGTTAAGGAAACAAGACAGATGGAAGCCTATACAAGAAATTTCTGTACTCTAGAAACACAAAAGATGGCTTAAAGTCTAGGAAAAGGGATTATGCATGTTTGGTATTTATTGACAATATGAATGTAATGTTACATAAAATATGCATATGAAAAACACAAATGAATGGGTCACTTTGTTTCCTAATGGGATATTAATTTATATTTTAGACTGCAGTATATATGAGCTTGTTCTGAGTTTGTTACTAGTGATTTAGTATAGTTTTTTTTTTTTTAATATTTACAGAACTAAGCATCTTTTTCAAAGTATTGTGTTGAATCCAATATTTGCCTAGATAATTATCCAAATAAAATTATTATAACAGACTGTGATAGATAATATTAAGTTTGAAAATGGTACCATTGGATTCCTTGCCCCAAAAAACATACATTTAGATACCAGAATCAAGTCAATAGCTGCATTACGTCCAGAGATAATCGCAATGTAGATTTCAACTGGCGGCCATTTTGAAATCCAATATGGCGGACATAAAGAGAGAATTTCAAGTGGCCCAATATCTGAAAATGTTTGCAACATATTAATGTACATTTGTGCCAAATTTGGTGCTTGTATCACAAAATGCACAATTCTTTTGAATATTTGGGCTAAGCCGCCCACTATTCTCCCTGTTTTACAAAAATAGTTACATTGTCTCAATATATAAATGCTATGCCATACATTAATATCTGGAAAGATGGCCTAGAGGTACGCATAATCACCTCTAAGGTGTCGAGCCTGGGTTTGAATCCCGACCCAGCTATTAACTGTCATTCCAATGTTTCACAAGCAACGCGATTCAGAAATGTGTGTGCTGTCCCTCAGATGATTGCTAAACAGGAATTCCCTTCTGCCAGCATTAGTTGGTGGACGTTAAAGATCCCAGTGTCATTTGTGAAGAGTAGGGAAGCTAACACCAGGTGGCGGAGGTAATAACAACACACAATTACACCAACCCACACTACTAATATATAACGACCTCCAATATCGACATCTTCATACTATTGTTACTATTGCCATCTGTTTCAAAAATGTCAAATGATGCAGTCGGTATACATTCCAGTGAGGTGTGAAGGTGGAAGCAGAAAGAGACCAGGGTGGAGCAAATCTCGTCCCGTTTTGTATCGAACGAGTGCGTTCTGCTTCTCCTTAATTACACTACTCACATCTCCGCTCAATCACCCTGTGGTCTATTGCTACCTGTACCTTTACCTTAACACCTCACTGGAATATACCGACTCTGCACCCGACACATTTGCTCCTTAAAGGTTGCCATTTCTCCGATCATTAACTTTACCCAATCGAAAGCTCCAAAATTACTTCTCATCCCCTCAAAAGTTTGCCCTTCTAAAATCCAACAACCTTATACTACGATCCTGAACTTTACATCTCAACAATAGAGTCGCACGCACTTACTGTATTGTGGTTGCTCGTCCGCAGATGCTCTCCCACCTGCACCTCCTTGGACACCATGTTGAGCTCGTTACTTAAAAGGAGGTCTAACACTGAACTCCTCCTCGTGGGATTATCTACCAAAGCTGGGTTAAAAACAATCTTGGAATAAAACTAGGAGATCCTCATCTGCTCTTCCCTTTCCCTGTCCTCCACCCAATCTATCCCTGGCAAGTTAAAATCCCCATAATCAATACTCTTCCCTGACCACATGCCCTTTTGGTGTTCTTCACACATCATGTGTCGTGCTCTTTCACTCACACCATGAACCCTATAAAAGCATCCTTCAAGTATTCCTTGCAATCTCTTTCCACTAAATATAAACTCTCTCCTTAGCCTGGTGTTGGCTCAGTGGTTAGGGTGGAGGCTTGGGATCCGAGGGTCCTGAGTTCAAGTAGAGCCTGGTGTTGACTAGTGGTTCGGGTGGAGGCTTGGGATCCGAGGGTCCTGAGTTCAAGTAGAGTCTGGTGTTGACTCAGTGGTTAGGGTGGGGCTTGGGATCCGAGGGTCCTGATGTTAGTAGAGCCTGGTGTTGGCTCAGTGGTTAGGGTGGAGGCTCAGGATCCAGGGTCCTGAGTTCAAGTAGAGTCTGGTGTTGGCTCAGTGGTTAGGGTGGTGGCTTGGGATCCGAGGGTCCTGAGTTCAAGTAGAGCCTGGTGTGGCTCAGTGTTAGGGTGGAGGCTCAGGATCCGAGGGTCCTGAGTTCAAGTAGAGCCTGGTGTTGGCTCAGTGGTAGGCTCGGGATCCAAGGTCCTGAGTTCAAGTAGAGTCTGGTGTTGGCTCAGTGGTTAGGGTGGTGGCTTGGGATCTGAGGGTCCTGAGTTCAAGTAGAGTCTGGTGTTGGCTCAGTGGTTAGGGTGGTGGCTTGGGATCCAGAGGGTCCTGAGTTCAAGTAGAGCCTGGTGTTGACTCAGTGGTTAGGTGTGGTGGCTTGGGATCGAGGTCCTGAGTTCAAGTAGAGCCTGGTGTTGACTCAGTGGTTAGGGTGTGGCTTGGATCCGAGGGTCCTGAGTTCAAGTAGAGCCTGGTTGTGGCTCAGTGGTTAGGGGGAGGTCGGATCCAAGGGTCCTGAGTTCAAGTAGACCTGGTGTTGGCTCAGTGGTTAGGGTGGAGCTCGGGATCCGAGGGTCCTGAGTTCAAGTAGAGTCTGGTGTTGGCTCAGTGGTTAGGGTGGCTCGGGATCCAAGGGTCCTGAGTTCAAGTAGAGTCTGGGTTGGCTCAGTGGTTAGGGTGGTGGCTCGGGATCCTAGGGTCCTGAGTTCAAGCCCCGTCGCCGCTGAATTAATACACCAGGAGGTTGACTCAGCCTGTCATCCTTCCGAGGTCGGCAAAATGATACCAGTTCCAGTGTGTGTACGGTAGAGGGGCACTGCATCAGCAACACCTTCCGGTTCCGGGTTTGGAGCGACGAGAGGTCTCCTTAGGGCTCTCTGCTGACGTTCCAAAGTTAAGTTTCCGGTCGTTATTTGTCCCGTTTTAACTGTTTAATTTTCTCACCTATATGTCACTGTGTGTTCCTAGTTCGGTTTTGTTTCAAAAATCGTGCTATTTGTGAGTTTTTGTCGACGTTCTTACCGGGTGTTTGAGGCAGTGCCTTGGCCTAGGCTTAGGCTACCGGTCGATCGTTTTTTTTTTTTTGTTTTTTCTCCATTACCTCAATTTCTATCCTTCCCATTACCTTCAATTTTCATCCTCCCCATTTCCTAACGTCCCTCATTCTCCACAACTATCTCTTTTCTTATCTCAAAAAAAAAATAAAAAAAAAAATACCAACAACAACTACAACAACACGCTAACCTTCTCCGATTCTGCTTCTTCTCTTCTCTTATCTCCTCTCGTCTTCTTCGACAACACTTCCATGACTTTAATCTGTTGAAAACTCTCTCAAACATTAATATTAACAACAAAACGATCTTATAATGCTTCATCTTCTCTCTCACAAACATTGGTACTCTTTACTGTTTCATAATGACTACTCTTCTGCTATTTTAACAGGCTGCTCTATTTCGACCTCTCCTTCATTCCTTGCCTAAAAAATCAAACTATACACGCGCTCTTTCTCTCCATTCTCTGAATTCGCCTTCATTGCATCCATCAAGAATTGTGTTAAATCGCATCTCCGACCTAAAACTTCAAAAAACCACAGTGTGCAATGGATGTTCATTTCCCATCAACCATTCTTTTTTTCCAACTTCAGTGCCAACTCACCCCCTCACCCCTCACTCTCACTCTCAAAGCAACCATCCACTCTTCTCCTCCAAGCCTCCCTCTCACCTCTCTCAAAAATTCCCCCACCTTCTCCACCTTTCTCCTCACTCATCCTTCTCAAAGTTGCCCCCTCTTCATCACCCAAGCTGCCTCCCTCCACTGCCTCTCACCTCCATCTCTTCACTCCACCTCCTCAAATCCTCAACTGCCTTCTTTGTGTCTCTTGTCCCCTCTCCCCAGCACCACAGAGCCTTTTCTCTCCTCTATCGGCCCTCCTCTAGCTATTCTGCAATCCCCCACACTCTTTCAACACCTCCTTACCTCCTCGTCCCTTGTCCTACCTCCCCCTCCGCCCCCACCCCTGCACCCAAAGCCTCTCCCCTACCTCTTCATTAAAAGTGTGGACCTCAAATATCCGCGGCCTTCGCTCAAACCTTTCAGATCTTTCCATACAGGCTGCCACTGACAAACAGACATAATCTGCCTAAAGAACTTTCCTCTCCCATGACGTCTCTGACTCCCAAGTATCTCTCCCCTTACTCCCTCCTCCGGTTTGACAGACCTGAGCTCGTCCTGGTGGAGGTGTTGCTCTCTTCATCAAAGACTATTCCCATCTCTTGCACTGCTCTCACTCCCCCACACCCAGGAATACTCGGCTATACCGGCTTCCCTCCACTCCCACCTCAGTTTATTTATGTGTATGACCGTCCACCGAAGTGATGACTCCATCTACATCTACTATCCGAAAATGACCACTCATTTTCTCATCCAAATCTCTTTCCTTTATGGTGACTTCAATTGTCATCATGCCAGTTGGCTAAGGTGTGGTACCTCTCTCACCTGTCATGTACCTCAGCAAAAGCTTTCTGTGACTCATTGGGACTGACTCAATCGGTCATTTCCCGACCCGATTCTCAACCAATGGTACTCCATCTCTTCTAGACTGATTTTGACAAATTTCCCTGACATATCTGCTGCTCTTACTCCGTCTCAATCGTTCTTCTGACCACGTCCTTGTCAAAGTGGACATCTCTCTGGCTGTTATCAGAGAACCACCTCACCGCGTCGAGTCTGGCATTTCACGCAAGCACTCGGCAGGTCTCCAAGCAGCTATCAAACTACAGACTGGTCTCCTATCACTACTTTCTCAAACATCAACTCATCCTGGGAATCTTTCAAAACTTGCTCTACCTCATCACAGATTTATCCCTCTCGTCTTCAGTTTGTCCTATCCTCTCCCGCCTTGGTTTACTGAAGCTGTGGCGAGCAGTTGTCCTGAAACAACTTGACTTGCCTCATGGAAAGCAAACCACTGTGGCAATCCTAGTCCTTCCCAAAGCTCGGACAAGTGTGTACTACCCTCAGGAGACCAGAAAACAACATCTTTCTCATCTCAAGTCTGTACTCTCAAACCTCTCTCCCTCCTAAAATCCTGGGGGCATTTAGTCAAATCTGTTTCTGTGTATTTCACCTCCATCCCCTCCCTTACCTCAATGGCTGACTGCTGATACGCACGTGATAAAGCTGAATGTCTAAAACTCGGTGTTTGCAGCTAAATCTTGTGTCCTAAACCCATCACTTTCTCAACTACTTACCCAGTCGCACCCACTGTCCTGGACTCTTGTTCCTTTCCCTACAAGGTGGAGAGCTTTGCTTCAAACCTCGACTCAGATCTGCAAACCGGTCAAGAGGCATCAGCCCACGTGTCCTCAAAGCCTGCTCTTCTGCCCTTGCTCACCTCTCTCTGTTCTATTCACCTCTCATTTGCTCAAGGTCATCTGCCATCTGCTTGGAATCTGCTAACATCAACTGCCCTGCATAAAAAAGGTGCAAAAACAGATCCTGTAATACAGACAATAGCTCTCCCAATCATCAGCAAGGTTATGGAATCCATCATCGCTTCAGACATGAAATCCTTCCTCTTCTCCAATGGCTGATTTCCGATCATCAATTTGGTTTCAGACCAGTCACTCTACCTCGGATAGTGCTTCTGCTCTCCCATCAATGGATGGAGGTCCTCAATGCCAGACAGAAATCCGAGCGTATCCCTGGACATATACGTGCTTTTGACACAGTCTGGCACCCTGCACTACTCACAAACTCTCTTTCATGGTATCCAAGGCCATCTCACTCATGCTCGCAGACTCCTCTCCTGTCGCAGTCAACGTGTGGCCCTAATGGAGTTTTTCATCCCCTCTTCCTGTGCAGGCTGGAGTTCCTCAAGTAGCGTTCTGGGCCCTGTTCTTTTCTGGTTTTCATCAATGATCTCTCCGACTCTCTGGAAATTCTATATCTCTTTGCCGTAGACTCCAACTCTGCGTACCATCGTCATCCTCAGACCGGCAAGCAGCAGCTTCTTCGCTCACTGCAGATCTGGATAAAATCACAAACTGGTCCAACACATGGAACATGTCTTTCAATCCAGACAAATCTCACACTCTCATATGTCTCTTCGAAAGGACCGTTTAGAAAAACCCCCATCCACTTTCTCAACAATCCTCTGGAAAAGTCTTTTCTTTCAAGCTTCTGGCTCACTATCTGCCATGACCCTTTCCTGGGAAAGTCACATTTCAACCTCGCCTCAAAGCCTCGCCGACTGGAATCTCCGTCGTGCAAAGTCCTTCCTCGCCCTCTTGAGCTCCTGACCACTTACAAAGCTTTTGTCCGTAGCCTGATGGAGTACTGCTCTCCCCTCTGGGCTGGTGCTCCTGCCTCCCCACTTTCTCGGCTTCACGCTGTCGAAACCAGGGCATTTAGGATCATCGGCATCTCCCGCAATGAAGCTGAGTCTTCGGGCTCTCACTCAATCAGCAGGTTGGTCGGTGGTCTTTCTGTCTTCTACCGTCTCCTCTCCTTGCCCTCCCTGCTCTCTCCATTTGTCCCACCACATTTGCACAGGGCGCTCCAAAGGTCCCCCTTCTGGTAAAACTACCAAAATCACGACCACTGCTCACCTTCACTCCTTCATGCCTCTTTTTTCCCGCTTTGGAATAAACTCCCTCACTCTATTCTTTCCCATTCTTCCTCCAGGCTTTCAAACAGCTGTTCACCACACCTCTTATCATCCCCCATCCAAATCTCGACCTTTTCTACCCCGATAACCACCCAAGCCCACTTCCTTCAATTCCCCTGCTTTCCTTCTGAAAGTCCCTGTAATGTCCATCTTCTTCCCCTGTTCCCGTCCCATCCCATCCCTCTCCCTTCCACAGATACCTAATGTGTCTGTTCCCCACTGTTTGTCCCTTCCACCCGCCCTCTTGTCTCATGCCCCATTGCTGTGCTGTGTTTAGCTCTCATATGAGCTCTGACATGGTATAAAAAAAAAATAAAAAAAAATAAAAAAACACAGTCGTGCTTCAAGAATGATAGCTACCCGGCAGCTAGCTGTCAGTACGACCACCACCTCTCTCCTTCATGTCACGTCTTTCTCTTAATACACATAATGTCTTTCACCCAGACTGCCAAACATCTGAACACGAGGGGCACCGACACAGAAGGAGGGGGGGGGGGGGAAGATCTTACATCTCAGTTGGAAAAAAAGTGCACACTGATACAAACATGAGCGCAACACCTAGATCCTCCAACAATTCGTAAATTGAACAGATAAAGTGATCGATAATAGTCGGCGCCAGGCGGGTGGTTTACGGATCAACTTGTCACACGAAATGCATTTGCTCAATCAATCAATCAATCGATAAATAAATAAATCATCCTAATCGTGACGATGATAAATAAATAATAATCAAGTCGTGTTGATGGAATGAACCACAAGACCACGTGACACGTCCTCACCTCCTCGATCTCATCCCCAACCAGCAGGTCGACAGAGCGATGAGGACTTGATTCCTCGGATGACATCATGAAAACTGTTGTTATGCACGAGAAATGGACATTGATGTATAGATATATATATATAGAGAGATCGATATAAATACACTGGGAGCGTTAAATCTTCACTCTCGGATCAGCTGTCAGTTCGTGAATTCCCCCCAATCACCTCCATCGACCATTGTGCACCTCCCTCAGTACATCCGCCTTCCCCGCCGAATGGTTTTTTTTTTTCTACAGCGACAGCGATTATAAACACTTAAATAACCAAAACCCGGTTAGACGAAGGATTATTTTTTTTAATGAATTGTCATGAAATAATTTACATCGCGCCGTCCAAGCTGCCACCCATCCGCCACGTGTAAAAATCAAGGTGAGCTGGACAACAGGTGTACAGTAACATGATATTAAATAATAATAATACCAGGTAACTGTATCGCGCACGGAACTTCAACGCAGGAGGACATTAGGCGTTGGACCCATCAAACCCACTTAACGAATTGTACAAGATACGTGTTGTTGTTGTTGGTATTGACAGTTATTGATTTTGGTGTTGGTGTTGTTGATGTTGTTGTTGTTGGTATTGACAGTTGTTGATGTTGTTGTTGTTGTTGGTATTGACAGTTGTTGATGTTGTTGTTGACAGTTGATTTTGGTGTTGGTGTTGACAGTTGTTGGCATTGTTGATATAGTTGTTGGTGTTGACAGTTGTTGATGTTGGTGCTGACAGTTGTGCTGTTAATTAGTTGTTGGAGTGTTCTTGTGTTGTTGTATTGAGTTGTTGTTGGAGTTGTTCTTCTTGTTGTTCCACATCGTATTACGTCCAAGAGTATTTTGAGAGATGGCAGAGCTGATAAGAGTGATAATTGAGTTGCTGGCGGACCTTGAGCACACTTCTGGAAATATGGGCGAGACAGATAGCTGACAGTGGGGGGGAGTATGACATCACAAATTAATTCTGCTATGGGGTGAGCCAAACATGAGACGTTTAGACATAGAAAGACCAACCAGACCCGTGTCTGCGGTGAGAGATGTGAAGACCGCAATGATCTCTTACTTATCTTAACGAATGGATACCCAGTTGCATCGCTAAATTGCCTTGGTTTCTTCCCAGCGTTAGAGCCAAGAAAAGTGGAGAGGCAGGGAGCAAGCCAGCCCAGGGGGAGAGCAGTACCCATCAGGCTGCGGACGAAAACTTTGTAAGTGGTCAGGAGCTCAGGGGCCGAGAAGGACTTTTTCACGACGGAGGATTCACAGTCGGCGACTGGCTTTGGAGGCGAGGTTGGAAATTGTGCTTTCCAGGAAAGATCATGGCAGATAGTGAGACCTCGAAACTTAGATGAAGATTCATCAAGGGGATTGTTGAGAAAGTAGATGTGGGGGTGGGGGGTTCCAGACGGTCCTTTCAGAGGACATAGTGGAGATTGAGATGTCAGGATTGAAGGACATGTTCCAAGTGTTGGACCAGCTTGTGATGTTATCCAGATCTTAGAGAGAGTGAACTCTCGCTGCTTGCGTCTGAGGGATGACAAGAGGGTGGGTCATCGGCAAAGAGATAAAGAGGATTTTCCAGAGTCGGAGATTTAGTTTGTTCACATAAAAAAAAAAACATTCTTGAGTTCTTCACATAAATTGCTTGAAACAGTCCCCTCGTCCCCTCACCAAAAAAAAACCTACAGTGAGACTAAAATAATAAACAAGAAAGAGCAATCGGAGATTGCAGACCCTCGCCAGGACTGCTTTTGTGTACTGGTGTGTTCATAATTAATGAGACATAACAAGAACTGCCACTTTATACTGCTGGCGGTGATGACCGGTACCAAGACGTCCCGCTTTGATGCAACCCGCTTTGATCGGACACCTGACCCTGACCCATAACGTTTCTTCATTATTATTCATTAATTCACATTGCAATTTAGAATGGGATTAAAATAAATTAAATTTAAATCAAATTGAAGACCAAATAGGTACAGTCCTGCATTGGAGTCATCAGAAGTAACCTAAACGAGAAAAAAGCAAAGATGAAGTCATCAGGAGGAACCTGGATAGGATTCACATTTCAACTGCTACTCCTCGACCCTCGAACCCATCCAGGGACAACCAAGGAACCTTATTTTAAATAAATAAATAAAAACCTATCTCAAAAATTAAATAATTGTGGCTGCCAGACCATGCATCCGATCAAGTTGAAATTTATAACATGTATTCTGCATCCACAAAAGATCAAAAATCTAAAGTTTCTCGTCGATTGGTTAAGCGGTTCCAGAGAAAACATTATTTAATATTTTTCTTCACTGCAATATGGCTGCCAAACCATATGACCTATCAATTATTCCTCAACAAATATGTACACTGATGGCTTGGGGAATATGACTGCGACGTTTCCCCTTGATTTGTCCAGCCATTCCGGAGAAGAAGATTTTTAATAGGTTTTAGGGTAAATCCAACATGGCTGACAAACCACATGACCTATGACATCATATGTGTGAACCTTTTATTCCTCATGAATAGGCGGTCATACGTGTAAAGTTTCACCTCGATCTGTTCAGCCATTTCAGAGAAGAAGAGTTTTGAAGGTTTTCTTTTCAACAATATGGCTGCCGAATCACGTGACGATGACATCGTCAATTATTTTTCTGTGAACTATTTCATCCCGAGATTACCTTCAAAAATTTTCATACTGGTCAGATGTAGTGTTCTACATATGCAATTATGATGTCATAATGAAGGCACCTATGACGTCATTTTAAAAAATCACACTTATTCCCCATGAGGGGTACGTGTGATGTGCCAAGTTTCAATTTTTTTCTTAGTGCGGTTTCAGAGATACAAAGGTCGAAATTTTCTCTGTTTTTCGAACACGGCTACCACACCACGTGACCTATGACGTCATAATTATGATTAAAACATTCTACATGAGTAGTCGCACCAATGGTGAAAATGTCGTCTCAATCCGACAAGCGGTTGTGGAGAGAAACACGAAAGTTCTGTGCAGACAAACAAACAAACAGACAGACAGACAAACAAACAAGCGGGTAGGCGACATGG